>JARVLU010000489.1:20534856-20548947 GCA_031762415.1 Simpsonichthys santanae
AAATACCCCCCCCCCCCCCCCCAAAAAAAAAAAAAAACGGTCCAGACCACCTGATTGAACATTGTTGGGTTTTTACCTGGATTTGAGCAACAACTTGGGTAAATCAGTCATGTTTGACTGAACTTGTCTTGTTTTATAGATCTAAGATAAAAATCACTAAATTCTGTGTTTTCCACTTATCACTGCTCATTATTTATAAAACCTTGTTCTTTGATTTGAAGCTTCATAAGGACGTGGCTCAAATGATCTGTCTCCATGCTCAGGAGGACGCAAGGGTTTGAGTGATGGAAGTGAAACAAGAGAACATTTTCTTTAAAGTGACAGGTTGAATTCTGTTTGGACTGGACCTGAAGGAGTCTTCAGTCTTACTTCACGGCGAGAGCAAATGGAGCCGTTTAATAGCCGACGTGTTTTTTGCTCAGGCGTTTAACAACTGCCGCTCTCCATACGTTCAGGACACTAATGGATGCTTCAGATGGAGGGAATGAGTGAATAATTCAACAAGTAGCAGCCTCTAAAATATATAGTAGGCCATTTATTTATATCAGCATGACAAATGGTCTTTTTCTAAAGGGCTAGAGGGCGATGGTGTTTTAAATGCACAAAATACAAGGAGCCCTAACGTGTTATTGAGTGAAACTGTTGGGAAAATCTGCTTGAAAATTGTCCTTGGCACAAACTAAAAAAAAATCTACAGTGTAGATTATTTTAAGTTAAAATTGTCTTTGAGATATTTTTTTCCACTGCAGTATATTATTTAAAATAAAATAACTAGTAGGAAATCTTTTTTGCCGTATGGTCACTTAAAGGGGCGCAGACTGAGTTTGGTGTGATTCCTCATCTGTCAACTTCCACATTTCTCCCATTAAAAAAAAAAAACAAAACAAACAAAAAAAAAAAAAAAAAAACAAGGTAAAGAACAGACAGTAAAAAACAAAAAAAAAAGTCCTTACTCTTGAGCGGAAGGCCTTGAACGGGCTGCTGTCTGAGAGCGCAGTGGGGTAGGATATGTTGAAATCGTGGCCACAGGTTCCGGAAACAAAACTGAGGTGTTCTGCTGAGTAGATCCAGTGAGTCCCATTAGAGCAACTGGTGCACGGTTCCAGCATGTAGGACCTGCCTCCAAGAGACACGAAACCCCTGCAGGAAGAAAAGGATCAGGCAAAAAGATTTAAAACACATTAGACTGAAATGAAATAAAACAATAAAACAAGAAGGACTTCTATAAGCTAAGAAGAAATTATACAATAAAAAAAATAATTCATATAAATTATATCTGGGCAAAGAAAGTCAAAATGACCTCCTGTCTTGGACATTTTTGCAGTAGAGCTGAAAACCTCTCTGACTGATTATGCTTCATCATTATTTTGTGCAGAGGGCATTGTGTGTTGATTATCTTAAGCAGCTCGGGATGCTATTTTCTACTATCAGTTTTAAGGGGCTTAAGCGCAGCTCCCAAATCAAAAGTAAGCCGTTTTTGTCCTTGACTGTGATGCTGCTGTCCCAAGTTGCAAACAGAACTGCAACCACCAACAAAACCTTCAAGAGGATTTAAAATATCTGGCTGCAAACGCTGAAGGGCAAATTCAGCCTGTACAAAAGTCTGAATCGAGTTGAAGCCGATTTCTTTAGTTCTACTGCGCTTAAAATATAAAATGTATCTTGTTTGCCATTCTATATGAAGACTATAGAGTGAAATCATTCATTAATATCCAACAAAGTTCAGTCAGGTCACCTGGACAGTTTCTTTTTTCGTTGAGATGTTTCATCCTTCATCCAAAGAACTTCATCAGGTGTCTGAATCTGGATTATTGAGCATGAACTTTGATGTTTTGAACCACTTTGGCTATGGCTGCCTCAGAGGAGTCGACGGAGGAGAGGGCAGGCTCCAGAAACTATCTTATCACTAGCAAACTGGTTGGTCCACTATGTGAGTGTGCTGCTCGTGGGAATGAGTTTGTTGTAGCTCCTCAGACTGATGAAGTCCCTTGGATGAAGGATGAAACGACACAATAAAAAAAAGAAACCATCCATGTGACCTGACTGAACTTTGTTGAACTTTTTTTACTTGGATTATTGAGCAAGAACTTTGACATTCATCAATTTAATTTGGTAATAAAAGCGAAAGATTAAGTTCTTTTTACTTGGCAATAGATGATCGTCTTTCATAATTACTACCGTAATTTCCAGATTATTGAGCGCACCTGAATGTAAGCCACGCCTACTAAAAAATTATAATTTTGTACATATATAAGCCTTGGGTTTGCACAGAAATAAAAAAAAAAAAACTTTTAATTAAATATACAGTATACCGGCGGTAACATACAAATACGTACAGTAAATGTTTTTTTTTTTTTTTTCCTGAACAGCGCCTGCAACATGACTGGTTAAAAAATAAATACAGTAGCCTAGCAGGAAGTTGTTGATTACGGTACTATCTTCACCTTCCTCCAGTGCAATGTGCAAGAGGAAGGAGGATGGGGTGCAGCAGCCTTTTTAAACAGGGCTCCCATTATGGCCCCAGGGAGGGGGGGAAACCCCTGGGAGCACAACTGGGAAGGGAGAATGTTCTCTCTCCCCGTTCTTTCCTCCCCTCCTTGTTTCATTGGTCCACTGTGATCTGTTAGGTAATTTCATTGGTCAGATTTTTGTACCTTTACTTATACAGGTAGTTTCACTGCGACAAGAGGACCCACCCCCTAAGAGAGATGTGTACAGCATTGTATAAGCCACCGTGTTCAAAGCGTGTGGAAAACGTAGTGGCTTATAGTCCAGAAATTACGGTATGTTTGGTGATAAATTTGGCTACTTAACTAATTTCATGTCACAGCTGCAACCTACAACTCTGTGGATTTCTATAAACGATTGCGCAATGCTCAAACCACATGAACTCCTACTAAGTAACCATCACAAGTTTGAGAGCAGCCAACCCAAACCAGGAACCGTTTGTGTCGGCGATGGGGTCAAGCAATGCGCTGTCAAAAACGTTTTATTGATCTGTCACCGCGCAGACAGGTTTCAGAGAAACTGAAACAAATAAATAAATGTTATGACCAGCAGTTCATACTCGGTCTGCTAAATCACTCTACAGGGTTTGGATTTTTGGCTGATTTATGAAAACATTTTTGGATGGTGCCCAATGATACTGCTGCAATCATTTCTCCTGTTTGACATCTGCAAATAAAGCATTTCCAACACGGAAACTCCTCACTTGTCTAAAACCTCACAATATGTTATTTTCAGCTGCATAAAAAGACAGAAATCTCTGCTAACTTTTGTTGCAAAGTATTTCCTGACGACTTCTATAATGTTTTTGATTTTCCCTGCGCTTTTGCAGAAATATTACTCAGATTTTCATACATTGTCTAAAAGGTAGTTTTAAGAATCACAAAGAAATGGACTAAATATACCTGTAAGATGTTTTAGTCATAAAAAAAAATCTGATGTTGCCAAACTGAGTGGCAAAAGTTTGGTTGCTACTTAAAGCGCAAATATACATAAAAGCGTGATCATCAAAACATAAGGTCAAAATACTTTGATGCACAAAGACCCCACTGAAAAAAAGAGTTTTTGAGCCCGTCAGCCTGTAAAAAGTTGCATAACTGTCTCTAAGGTCATTCAACCTTTATTTATACAGGTTAGTCTCATTGAGTCACGAGGACTCATTTACAAGAGAGACATGAGGTCACAAATAAACCCAGAGAATCTTCTAAGTGGCAAAATCACTCATGATTATGATCATTATTATTATTATTATTATTATTATTGTGGGATGAAGAGCTCATGAAGCTCAGCTTTACTTCTTGGTCTTCTTGGCTGCAGGGATTAGCGCCAGTTTTCTTGACTGCAGACTTCTTGGCAGCCTTTGGCTTCTTAGGAGTGACCTTCTTAGGGCTCTTGGTCACCTTCTTGACAGCCTTCTTTGCCAGTGCCTTCTTGGGGGAGTTCTTTCTTTACTGCCTTTGGCTTCTTAGCAGTGGGTTTCTTGGCTGTCGTGGTCTTCTTGGTTTTGGCAGGAGCCTTCTTCTTCACCACCTTCTTTGCTGGTTTGGTGGCCGCAGGCTCCTTCTTGGCGAGCCTGAAGTATTCAGAGGCGCCAGTGCCTTTAGTCTAGCTCAGGGTGCCATTGGTTACCAGCTTGGTGACGGGGGTGTGGATGTGTTTGTCGGCCTTGTTTACGTCCACTCCTTTCCCGGCCAGCACCTTCTTGAGCGTCACCAGAGAAACTCCCTTCCGCTCCTTGCAGTTGGCCACGGCGGCCACGATGAGCTTCGGGAGATTGCATCCTTCCTTCCTTTGCTTTCGGGGGTTGAGATCTTCCTCGAGCTTTGGCCTTCTTTGCTTTCGGGGGCTGACATGCTGGGATTTTAGTTGGTGCAGCAGCTGGAGCTTCTTCTGCCATGTCGCTGTTATCTTTGCCCTGTTCCTCTGAACCGGTGGTTCCCAACCCTGGGCCCTGAGGAACGCCATCCTGCATGTTTCAGTTGTTTCCTGCTCCAACACGCCTGATTCAGTGATTTAATTACTTCAACTTCTGCAGAAGCATGTTAATCACCCTTTTATTCAAATCAGGTGAGTCAAATCAGGGCAACAAGCAAAACATGCAGGATGGTGTTCCTCAAGGACCAGTGTTGGGAACCACTGCTTTGAACGATCATGAGTCATATTATTATGTCATGAAATGACAGTGATTAAATCTACTGGTAGAAAGTTTAATGAACTTTCACCTATCTGTGTAACATTGTGTTGATACTATTACAATGCTGAAGTCATTGAACAACACTAACTCTACGCACATTACACATTCTAAAAAATATACTGGCAGAAAATACTGACTTTATTTAGTTTCAGTGGTTGAAAAAAATTGATTTAACAGAAATGGACCTGAAGTAAGCACCTCATTTTCAGGAACCGAAACGGATCCTGGAGTTGTTTAGTTACAGCTGTTACTGTATCTGGGCGTCACACCAGATACTGCAAGCAAAGGTCTTATACTGACCTATATTACCCAGAAATGTAATACTGTACTGGATAGTTGTGAATATAAAAAATATACAATCTTCTTGATTTAGATCTTTTTTTAATGACTTCTGATGGATGCATAGATTTTAAACTAATTAAAAAAGGGGGAAAATAGAAAACGCAACCCTGCAAACCGAAATCTAACCAGAAAGTTGATGTGTATATGTGATAGATGTTTGGTAAAAGGGTTGGCTAATGTGGTGCTGTGTTTAAAGCAGGCACAATCATTTGACTTTACATGTTTTTTTTTTTTTACCTGCGAGACTTCTTTTATTCTGCATAAAGAGAGAGGCACAACAAGCCGACTTGAACCTGACAGCTGTGAAATTCAACTCATTTGAGACTCAATTCAAATAAAAGTGATCAGCTCATCCAGCAACCAAAAAATAAATAAAAAAAATAGCCGAGGGAGGTTTTAGACTCCCTGGCCTTCAGTGCAGATTATAAGTGACGTGTTAGAACAACATTATTACCATGGAAGGCAAATCATGTACGACAAACTCACCTAATTCCAGCACAAGTGCTGAGGCTGACGTCTGAGTTGACATGACCCTCCACCTCTCCGTGGTAATAGCAGTTTGCCTGAAAAAGCATAAAAAAGAGAGAACACAGCAAGAAAAATGGGACCATGTGAGATAAAAGTTCATGTTTTAAAAAATTCAATCAAATTCAAAAGTCTTTGCCAGGTAACCAGAACAATTTCACTCAACACCACAAACTAATAACAGCTCCAATCTGACTTTGAGTCATATTTTCTTGTATATGTTTTGCTTTCTGCTACTTTCCCAAAGAGCCACTTTCACAGACCACCTGACAAGCAAGAGTAAAGAGTAAAAAAAGTGAATTAAGTCCATGTTTATTGAATAAGGCCTGGCAGCAAATGGGTGGGGAGGAAGTGCCTGGTTTAGAGTGAAAACAGGCCTTGGGCTTTCTGCTTCACTGAGATGGCCTTGCTCAGGTAAAGTCAGACCCACGGCACCTTGTTCTGGGGGAAAAAAGGAAGTGTGAGTTTTCTACCCTACTCAGACTCCCTCTAAATATAGAGGGCAGGCATTAAATTTCAACAATTGACCTCCTTTTAAGTTGCTTGTCTGCAGAGGCTGCTGGCATCCAGAGGATTTGGTATTCAAAGGAGTCTGTGCTTAATAGTATGAATGTTTATGAAGCATTCACTCTATTGTGATCCATTTTTCTTCCATACATTCTCATCCCGCAGTTTTCAAACTATTTCAACAAATCGTATATCAAAACGTTCAGCTCTTTCAGGAGAAGGGTGCTATGACTTTCAGTATTGGTGCAACTTTAGCTTTTTGAAATATTTAGCCTTTTCTGCCATTTTTTTTTTCCCTCATAGAAATTAATTGAGCTCATTTTACATCCTTTTATTGCTCCTTTCACATCTTGTTCTGGTTCAGCTTCTTTCAGCTTCCTTGTGCAAATTTAAACTTTTTTTTTCAGCTACTTTTCTTCAGCTAATTTCAGTTGTTTTGTGATCCCTTCAGCTTCTTTCTTCTAACTACAGGTATATTTTTGTGCTTCTTCTAACTTCTTTCTGCTAGTTTCAGTTTGCTATCCTCCTTTCAGCTTATTTCTGCAAGTTTCAACTTTTTCTGCTATTTCAGATACTATTTAGCTGTTTTTATGCTAACGTTAGCCTTTCAGTTAATTCCACATTTTTTGCACTTATTTCAACTTTTTCAGCCTAATTCAGCAAAAATGTGCTCTCTCCATTTCCTTCTGGTAATTTAAGCTTGTTTCTGCTTTTTAGCTGCTTTTCAGCTTTTTTTTTATTTATTTTTTTTTTTTTTTGGGTGCAAATTTAAGCTTTTTATGATAATTTCCACATTTTGGTGCTCATGTCTGCTTCTTTCAGCCTACTTGGACATTTGTGTTCATTCTGCTTTCTTCTGTTAATTTAAATTTGCTCTACCTTTTCAACTACCCTTTAGCAAGTTTTAGCTAATTTCAGCAATTTTCAGATAGATAGCAGCTTTCTGCTCAATACAGAGGGCTGTGGTAGCTCGGTGGTCTGTGGTTGTGTCAGGAAGGGCATCCGGCGTAAAAATAATTGCCACGTCTTCGTGCGACTTACTTTGCGGTGGCGACCCCAGAAGAAGGGAGAAGCTGAAAGACGAAGGGGGAAAAAAATGCTCCTTTCATTTTTTTCAGCTAGTTTCAGCATTTTATGCTACTATTTAGCTGTTTTATGCAAATTTTAGCCTTTTCAGTTAATTCCAGGTTTTTTTTTTTTTTTAGTTAATTTCAGCTCTTTCCACTTCCTTCTCATAGATTAAGCTTCTTTCTGCCTTTTGGCTACTTTTGAGTTGTTTTTGTTTTAGCAAATTTTAGCTTATTTTAAGCTGATTTCCACATTTTTGTGCTAATTTCTGTTTATTTAAACCTAATTCAACAAATGTGTTTTCTTTCTGCTTTCCTCTGCTAATTTAGGCTTGTTCTTTCATTTCAGCTACATTTCAGTATTTATTTTAGCAAATTTCATCTGTTTTTCAGCAAGTTCTTCTGTAATAAACATTCACACTGCATTTTTGCAGCAAACACAAAATTTCTAGTTCTGTATTAAAATCTTGTGCATATGTCAAACTGTAATTGATATTTACTGTGTGTAGAGGAAGGTCCTATTTACCGTATTTAAGCCACACTCTTGAATATTTTTAAATGTAGGTCAAATCAAATTAGTTGATAATGCCGAAGAAAAATATTGCTGTCATAAAACCCAGAAGTGTACGTACAAGCAGAAATGGTCCAGGTCCAAACAGACTGAACTGTTGGCAAGAAACATCTGAGCACGCACTACATGAGGAAAGTGATACGTTGTTGGCGAGCAGAAAATAAGCATCAGGAGATTCAACCCCTGAACTTTTGTTTCTGCTACGAAGCTAATTCAATGATTGCAACACACCCTCTCACAGACTGTTGCAATAATATCAAATGTGCAAAAAGAAAAGGCTGATAAAATTCTGATTAAACACACATTTTTTTCTGCCTTAAAGTATATTGTTTTTGTCATTTTGTTAAATCAGAACAGACTGTGCAGCTGATTAAAACAGTGACTGCAGATTCATCATTTGACACCTCTAATCCAAGCATGGGCTCAAAAAGCTTTATTGTCATCGCACTAAAAGAGATTTAGAATAGATTTGCTGAGCTTCTCTAATAAACAAGAGGCACTTGTTCGAACACATTTCTCCTCCTTTCAATAAATGAAAGCTTCAGACTAAAAACATTAAAAGACAAATAATTAGAATGATTAAAATATATTATAAATTACTAAATGTTCTGAGTAAAAAGTATGAAGTTTACATTAGATAGGGTTCTGGTCCTGGAAGTGGGGTTTGGAAGATAGCTGAAGGAGTTGGCTTGGAGTCATTGTTCAGCTTGGATGTACAAACTTTAAGGTCTCTCCTGTGTTTTCCAGATTGGAATAACAAAAGAACTGATGAGAAGGGTGCGCTTCATCCTTCATGACGCTGTTTGCTCTGTGGAGGTTGTCTCTTCCATTTTGGGAGGATTGCGTTTGAGTTTTCCAGGATGTTTTAATCACTCTCTGGATGCGTTTTCTCTATTTCTTCCTCTGCAGTTTGAACAGCTATCCATCCAATAATCAATTTTCCTTAAACGCTTCTCCTTTCTAAGTTGTAGGCATTTGATGCATATCAGTCAGTCTCTTTTGGGGTTTCCTACATTCACATTTACATTTACTACCTTTCCTATCTTTAGCTCTTTATGCTAATTGTAGTGGCACAATAAAATAAAATAATTCATTATAGTGAGGTAAGAAAGGGAAAAAACTGGACAGCACATCATAAAACAAATGAATTTTTAGTTTAGTTTGGAGGAGCAGGGTTGGAGTTAGTGCACTGAGTTAATGCTGTCTTCTCATGTTTTTTTGATGAGATCATGACTGAGATGTATTGATATAGGATATGAATAGACTTGTAGTTTCTATGGTTTCTGCTGAAAGGGAGACAAAAAGTGCTTAAGTGTTAATAAATCAAGTGTGATAAAGTAAGATTCATAACTAAAACCCAGATTATTGTGGGAGGTAACCCTTCGTGTGAATCCAGATAGACATTTATTATTCCAAGCTAACTATTTAATATCCATGGAGGTGATTGATTTTCCCAGTGGATGGGTTTTGTTGCAGCACATGACACTTGTTTATTGTGCTCCATGTGGATTTAGACTTAGTGAGAAGGGAAGAGGGTGCAAAACAGAACTGGAGAAAAAGGCTGACTCATGCTGAAGTCACTCCCAGCAGTGCCTCGCTGTTGATACAGAACTGAATCTGCAAGATCCCTCACCCAGATGACTATATCAGCCTCCCTCCCTGCCGGCAGGACAAATAAATTACTGTACAGTCTCAAAAGATCTGGCTGTTTTCAGTGAAATTGTCCTCCCATGAAGAACTAGCTGTAGTCATGGGAGAGGAATGAGAAGAGGGGCAGAGGTCAAAGAGATGTTCAAATGTTCATATAGTCAATCAGCTAAACAGGTTTTTGACCTAAAACTAGTTACTTTAAATCAAACATTTGCTGCTTTTTTCATGCGTTTAGGGATTCACTCCTCTTCCCAGATCATATGGCTTTAATTTAAATGTTCTTGATTAAAACAAAAAAATTTATGGAGCTGCAGTCAGATGTTTTCATACACTCATCACGGGCATGAACGTCAAATTGAATTAGGGCTTTTAATAATTAATTTAAAACGGGTTTTTTTTTGCCAGGGGGAATGAATACACAACATACAACTTCAATGATGATAAAAACAAAACACAAGATTGAATTTATTTTGATTTTTTTTTTTTTTTTTTTTTAACTCACTTGGTCAAAATGACACATACAGGCTTAAATACACACACACATACACACACCCATTAATATTTGGTTAAACGTCCCTTAGCAAGCTGCACCTCGACCACATCCTTTTTAAAATCATCAACAAGCTTCTAATTCTGGCTCAATATTTGACCGGTCTCTTTGGTAGAATTGTTTGAGTTTACTTAAATCATTTGGTTTCCAGGAACAGATGTGGCTCTTAAGCTTATTCTACAAATGTAAAATTGGTTTGCGGCTGTGGTTTTGGGAAGGCCATTCCAGAAATCTAATGGGAGCGTGGTGGCACACAGGTTAGAGAAGGCGAGCCTGTGATTGAATGGTTGCCGGTTGGACTCCAAGGACCAGCTACATCAAAATGTGGGTGGGATAGGTGAATAATTTTCCTACGCATGTTTGCCCCCACTCTGGGCCCTAAACCCCCACATCTGCGTCTCTGGGTGCCCTAGATAACAGCTCTCTTCGCCACACCGGGGGCTGTAGTAGCTCGGTGGTCTGTGATTACTTTAGGAAGAGCATTTTTTTCAGCATAACAATTACAATGTCTTCGTGGCAACCCCTGTCGAAGGGAGCAGCTGAAAAAAGACCCCCCCCCCCCCCCCCCCCACCGAAATCTAATGCTAGCCTGGCTTATCCACTCAAACACCAGTTCTGATGTGTGTTTAGGATTAATATCCTGTTGGATTACCCAATTATGTCCAGGTGTTAATTATTCAGCTGTTGATTTGAAGTGAAGTTGAATATAATGGAGGTAGTCCTCCTAATCTTTTATGTCAGGGGCTCCCAACCCTGGTCCATGAGGAACACCATCCTGCACGTTTTTGTTTTTTTCATTCAACCTTTTTTGTTTTAGTTGTTTCTCTGCTCCGACACACCTGATTTTAATTAATGGGTGATTACCAGGTTTCTGCAGAACACGAGGAAGTAATGAAATCACTGAATCAGGTGTGTTGGAGGAGGAATACAACATGCAAAACATGCAGGATGGTGTTCCTCAAGGACCAGGGTTGGGATCCACTGAATTTTTGTTTTTCCTTCTTGCTCTCGGTGAAGGCAGATGCTTTTTCCTCAGCTCCTTCCTCTGCTTCTGCTCTCATCTATATGTTGCTTTTTTTTTGCTGAGTTTTTTTTTTTTTTTGCATCGTCACATTGTGTCCTGTTAAGGACACAATGTGATATATGATTTTTTTGTACCTCCTCTTTCCTTGTTTCCTTTTCCTTATTAAAAAAATAAAAAACAGGCAAAGCCTCTCATGAGGCTGCAGCCTCAGGCACTCAACACACTGTTTGTGTTTCTTTGGATGGGCTGTACTGAAATATAATTTTGATTAAGATGTATGTAATGCACCAGGCCCACTGCATGATGCTTCCACCACCATGTTTGGCAGTCAGAATGGTGTTTGAAAGCCTCATGTTGACTTTTTCAAAAAAACATCTTGCCATGGTGGGTAAATGACTCAACCTTTGTCACGTCTGCCCATAAAACTTTTCTCCAGAATAGTTTGGCTTGTCCATATGGGCAGCTGCAAATTTCAGTTGAGATTAAAAGTGTTGCTTTTTGAGCAGGGACTTCTTTCTTGGTCGGTGCCCTTTCAGTCCACGACAATGTAAAAACCAGACAGTGAGAGTGATGTTCCAGCAGTTACCATAAATTCAAACTTGTGCACCCAATGCTTGATTAAAAGCCACTGAAGTGGCATTTTGTTTAACCATTCCACTCAGGGAAAAGAATGGTTCAAATAAATCAATACAAGCCCCAAATTATTAAATATTCATGTCTATGATTGGTGCATGTACAAATGTAGACTTCTGGCTGCAATTATATTATTTTCCAAATTGAAAACTGATCTTTCCACCCGCAGTTAGACAAATAAATGGTGGCATCTCAGAACGCACCCAGAAGACCTGCTACAACTCTTTTATTCTCTATGGTTTGGAATGACAACAATTGTAATGAGCTGAAACCACAAACTGCAGCTCTAGTTTTGCAGCAGCTTCAAGTGAAATATATTGTTAATTTGCACATTACCGTGTGTGTAATTCAATTAATCCTCCTTTTTGTGCATTTCAGCTATAAGTCAGTTGAGTGTTTTGCACACAGAACCCCTGCAGGTTGTTTACTATGCTTTCTTGGTATTCTGAAGAAAAAATTAGGCATTTAATTGCTTTCCAAACTGCAGATGAACAAATCCGTGAAATAAAGCCAGCTGGTCGGAGCTACAAAGCATAAAAAAACTGTTCCACGTGATTAAGCCACTTTCAATGCAGTGTACTATAATTACCTCTTTCTTTTATCATAGCATAAAGTAAATATATTTGCATGGCAGGATATTTATGTATCCATGGAAGATGTTTTCAAAGAATTCAGGCGTTAAAAAGCTGAGCATATTTTGCTGAGGGGTGCCTAATTGAGTTTGATGAATATAAGCAATATTTATCTCGGTGCTAAAGTAAAATAGAAACTAGTTTGTGTGGCAGTAGACCAAAAACTATGCATGTAGCTATGTGTCAACCTGGACTTGGGAGTTGCAAATGATGAAAAATATAAGTCATTTGACAGATTTCACAGATGTGTTTTGGATAAATATGCTAACTCAATTCACCAAGTACAAAGCTCATAAATAAAATGAATATTTCAGTTAGTGTGAGTTCTGAAGTGCACTTAAATGTTCACTAATTCAAGATATCGTGAGGACCTGCATAACAAATCATTTTTGGGGATGGTTTTAAGCTTATACATTATAAAAGACTTGAGATATTTCCTAAAACTGTCTATTCTCTGACCTCTGTCTGCCTTTAGTTCATCAAATATGAATCAACTTTCTGAAAATGGACCCACTCACCTACATGTTATGAGCAATTTCAGGTGGGTTAAAAGCGGACTCTGACTGCAATTTAATATTTTTTCACTTCTTCAGTCACCCTAATATTAGCACAAGGAAGCAGAGTATTTCCAAAAGGGTTTTCCAGAAATCTTACAGGCATAAGAGGTGCTTGGTCAGAATCCAAGTTTACACACTGAAAATAAAATAAACGTACCGTGACATTGTGAGGACCTGTGACTGTAGTCCCATCTTCCAGGTAATGGGTTTCTGTATAGTTACTAGCAAACAGCCCCCTAAAACGATACACAAAGACAAGAAAAATAATTATAAGTAATCCTAAGGGATTTTATTAAAAAGGTGGGGGATTAATCATTAGGTTTTAAGGCTTTCCACGACAGCCATGCTCACGTGGAATATAAACAATCTGACACGATTTAACACTTAACCCTATTTTAGGGTCACATAAATTGATCTGAGCAGCTGTAGGCACGAAGAAAGAAAAAAAAAAACTGCAGTGACATTTTCATTAAGACACTTTGGCAACATGTGCACACACCATGACGAAGCATTCAATATCAATCAATAACTCATTCCATCATACAACGGAACGGTAATTAGCTTAGAGGCTGTTGACAATAGCACGTAATGAGCCGATGGACCTAATGGTGAAGTAATCATTTTCAGTTACAGATGGGATTAAATAAATGGTGACAGAAACTTTATGGGGTTTTCAAAAAAATATATTCTGGTTCTTGTTATCCCTGAAGCAGAAACCCAAATACAACAGGACTTCAGTGACCAAGTGAACCAACCCTGGGTTTGTAAATGTCTAAAAAAAATTTAAGAAAAGCTTTTTTAGGAGGAGATACTGTATAATTTCAGATTCAAAAGGACACTTTTTTTCTTTTTAATATGATTTTCAACTTACCACTTACTGGTTTCAAGTGCAAAATGTCACAATAAAGTCTAATCTAAAAAATTAGAATTGTTGAACAAAGATAAGCCAGAAGAGTTATAGTCAAAGTTCTCAAAAATTGCAACCCATTTCTGATCATTTAGGTAGCGTGTGAGCCACTGACCATTAAAGCAAACTTTTAATCACTTATGAACCTGGAAGCTGAACAGGATGGGACCAGCATCATCATAAGTCCTGCTCCTTCCATGTAAACAAATTGGACAATACTCGGTAAAAATAAATAAATAAATATATTTAAAAAATACAATTAAAATTAAAAAAAAAAAAAACTACCAGAAATCGTTAATAGGTGTGGACTCGTTGATATTTGTAGTTCATACCTTGCAGAAGTATGTTCAAATACAGGTAGTCCTCGGTTCCCGACCGAGATCCGTTCCAACAACCCGGTCGGATACTGATTCGGTCGTAAACTGGA
>JARVLU010000489.1:20549878-20561021 GCA_031762415.1 Simpsonichthys santanae
AAATAAATAAATAAATATATTAAAAAAATACAATTAAAATAATAAAAAAAAAAAACTACCAGAAATCGTTTATAGGTGTGGACTCGTTGATATTCGTAGTTCATACCTTGCAGAAGTATGTTCAAATATTATTTTTTCTAACACATTTAGTTGTATTTAGTTCTTTCATACTTGAATTCATACACCACCATAATTATGTGCACGATAGTAGGCAACACTTAAATCCCCAAATCCCGGGTGCAAACACTCTGATCCCAAAAATACTTCCTCCTGGATGACAGAGTCCAGCCTTTCAGTCGCTTCCCAAATTTGTAAGGAAGGCCTGGGCTTTAAGGCAATCGAACATGCATGTTTTTGGACTATGGGAGAAAGCTGGAGTGCCCACAGGAAACCCAGCTAACCACGAGGAGAGCATGCAAACTCCACACAGGTCCAACCCTTGAACCCAGGACCTTGTTGCTTTTAGACAACAGCGCTAACCACTGCGCCGTCGAGCTGCCACAAGATCCATACATCATGACCATTTGTGAGAGTTGGAACACAGCAAATTGAGAGCTTTGCTTTTTGTTATTACTGTAGACGAAGCCCTGATTCATTGATCCATCTTCCTCTCCATCCTACCATCACTCATGAACAAGACTCCCAGATACATGAACTCTTCTGCTTGGGGCAGAAACTCACTTACTTTTTTTTTCTTCATTAAAACCAAAACTCCCAATCACAAGATAGACTAATATAACAACCCAGCAACAACAAACATTGTATAAGGCTTGTTTCACAATCCTGGTTCTTCAGGTCACACTGTCCTAAATGTTTTAGAAGTAGTGTAATCCAACACAACTGGTTTAATGGAATGAATAACCTCAACAGCTTATTGGCATGTTCTACAAAAGCTTGATAATGATGCATTAATTTAAACCAGGTGTGTTGAAGTGGAGCAACTTCTATAACAAGTAGGGCAGTGTGTCCTGAGGACCACTGGCGGACTTGGATATAAGGGCTGCTTGATGGATACTTTATCATGTAAGAAGACCATATAAACAATGAGTCATCCTGTCAATGTGAATGTAAAGACAAAAATTAAGATATGCCATTACAGCACTACAAGGGGTAACTGGGTTCTGTTCTTTTCTCTGATGGGGTGGAAGGACACCCAGCCAGAGGGGAACTGTGGATCAACAGCAAAAAGAAAACAACAAATGATCCAAAAGAAAAAGAAACTCTCTCCATGATTATACCATAAACATCTGCTTTTGAAGCCACTATTTTCGCAAGCAAACCGAGTTCTCAGTGTGACCATGTACTACATACAGCGAGCACATGTTCAATATTCAATTCTCGGAGATCTACAGATGGTTGGCTGGTTCAATGCCAGGGAACGAACCTCAGCAGACAGCTGGATTCTCTTACTGACCTCACCACTGACAATCCAGCTGGGAGTTTCAGCTGCAACAACCCAAGGAGAGGGGGTTATTTTGTTTGGGAGCTGTCAGCATGAGACACAATGCTTCCCCACCCTCGAGTACTCTACAGAGCCAAAGACCTGGTAATAATCACTGCATCAAAGCAAGGCCAAAGAGTCAAGAGAGCCAAATAAAATGATGCATTTCTACAGACTTAATTAGGTCTACGTTCTCATCTGAACATACAAAACCCACATCTGCCCTTGATAGACAACCCGGTGCGGTGGTTGTGATGTGTGTAACATTTCTGCTTCAGTGCCTGTCTGTAAGAGGGTGATTGTGACAAAACATGGATATCCATGTGTCATCCATATGTGTGTTTATCTGTAATGTTCTGCAAATCAGAATCACTTCGTTAATGCCTCCTTAAATGTAAACTGGATCAATTTAGAGTCACTCACTAAACCCTAACAGCTATGATTGATTCCACAAATTTCTTTTTAGAAGCAAAAATAGATTTTGGCATTTAAAGTGTAGTTTTCCATCCATTATCTTTTACCCACTTCATCCTTTTCGGGTCATGGGAGTCACTGGTGTCCATGTCCAGCAGTCACTGTGTGAGCAGCAGGGGACACCCTGGACAGGTTGCAAGTCCATTACAGGGACACATAGAGACAAACAACTATTCCCTCTCTCACTCACACCTAGGGACAATTTAGAGTAACCAGTCAGCCTTACATGCATGTCTTTTGTCTGTGGGAGGAAACTGGAGCACTCGAAGAAAATCCACACATGCACAGAGAGAACATGCAATCTCCACCCAGAATGGCACCCCAGCCAGGATTCAATCCAGCGACCTTCTCACTGACAGGCGGCAGCTCTTCCAACTGCGTGCCCATAATTTTCCATGCACTGAGAATCTTCACCAGCATATTTTCCCATGCATTTGTAATATTTAGGCAGACTCCTATATTTGTTTTTTTCTTTTTCCAACTATTCTTCAAAACCAAATTTAGACCTAGAGATTTTAATATATCAGACTAATTTGGGACAAGTAAGTTCCAAATCTCTGATACACATTAGTTTACTTCAGGTAACAGAACTTAATGCTGTCTTAAGAACATTCATTTTTATACTTTCCTTTACCATTTTTTTAATTTTTATTTTATGGGTTGGGACCTCAGGTGGAGGAGTTCAAGTATCTGGGTCTCATGTTCGCAAGTGATGAAATGGCAGATTAGAGCCTTGTCCTAAGTAATAAGGGTGTTGCTTCGGTTGGTTGTGGTGAATAAAAAGTTAAGCTGAAAGGTAAAGCCCCTAATTTGCTGGTCTGTTTATGTTCCCATCTAATTAGGATGCCTCGTGGACATCTACCTTTGGAGATTTTCTGGGTACATTTCACTGGGAAGACTTGAAACAGAACCAGAATTCACTGGAGGCATTGTGTCTTCTCTGGGCTGGGAACCCAAGAGGAACCGGGGAGTGTCACTGTGGAAAAGGATGTCTGAGTTTCTCTTTGGACCTATTGCCTCTGAAACCTGATGATGGATAAGTGGTAGAAGATTGAGATGGAATTTCTCTTATTTGACGTTAATTTGTGGAGAAGTTATCAAACTCTCATTGGTCAAGTACAACCTGATATGCCAAAAAAATTAGTTTACAAATTTTAACAAGAGTTACAGTAGTCAAATCCCCATTTTTCCAACACTATTGTTTGCAAGTGGATGAGAGGAGCAAACTAAAGAGGTGGTTTTTATACACATCAAAGTTAGTGTGGACATGGGTCAAAGTTTACTAGCTATGTCTTACTGTTGCAGTCTAACCAAAACTGACTAGTCTGCATGATAAAAAGAAAGACAAGTAAATAAATGCTCTTATCAATAAAGTTCTGATCTTGTCTTATTTTTCAAAAAGCTGTAATTAGGATTTTAAATATACCACCACTGAAAGCATGATGAGAGGTAAAGAATAATGTCTCCTAAGAAGTACGAAAACAAACCAAAGAACCATGAATGAAATTTGCTATTACTGAGTCATCAAAGTCCAGAAATACTATAGTGAAAAATTTTCACTCAGTTCCAGCCAACTGACAAAGTTTTTGGGTGCATTTCATCCATGCTGAGCAAAGAACCAACCGCCTTCTACATTATGTGCCTAATGCCATCAGCCGCCTGCCCCACATGGTCTCAGCAGCTTAGTGTTTGTTAATCAGTGGGAAGTTAATGATGCATAGGGAGAGGGTGGGGTCACGCCCCTCCATTTAAAATGCATTACCCACAAGATGAGCCTCCAGCAGGGCTCAGTGTGATTGACAGGGGGTTGGCATTGGTGGAGAGATTTTCCCAATTAATATGACAGAAACAGTCTCAAAGGGAAGGCAGCCTGACATCGAAGCAAGAACAAAAACGTCATGTGACACAACAGGGGGTAAATATGTTTGCATTACTTTGCACCAAAAACTGATTTTTTTATTTTAAATTTCTCCACATGTCAAGCTACTTGTACATACCTGTATTTACAGTTGTGTTTTTTTTATTGCTGTCCCAAAAACATATTTTTGAAAGAAAATATACAAGAGGAGGACTTCGATTTGCTTGTCTGGATATGACAAAGCAAACAGAAAAACAACAATGTCAAATAAAACTGATCTTGAATGCCAGCAACTAAGTGCTGTTTTTGTATTATTTTTATTTGTTTTGCACAGAGAAATTAAATATACTTGCATAAAAAAGGTGGTGGCTAACCGTTTAATCACTTTCATGTTTATATATATAATAATCTATCCATCCATCTTCTACTGCATATTTGTAGTTGGGTTGCAGAGGCAACAGGTCAAGGAGAGAAACCCAGACATCCCTCTCTCCAGTGACACATTCCAGTTTCTCTTGGGGTGTTCTCCAAGACATTCCCAGGCCAGAGAAGATACACTATCACTCCAGTGACTTCTGGATCTTCCCTGTGTCCTCCTATCAGTGGGTTGTGCCTGGAAAATCTCTAAAGGGAGGTGTCCAGGAGACATCCTCCTAATCAAATAGCCAAACCACCTCAACTGACTCATGTCGATGTGGAGGTGCAGCTTCTCTACTCCAAGCTCCCCTTGGATGATGGATCTCATCATCCTATCGCTATGGTTGAGCACGGTCACCCATAAAGGAAGCCCATTTTGACCACTTGTATCAAGGATCTTGTTCTTTCGGTCAGGATCCAAACTTCAAGACCATAGGTGAGGGTTTGAACATAGATAGACGAGCAAATTGAGATACAGTATTTGCCTTTAGATTCAGCTTTTTCTTCACCATAACTGACAGAAGCAATGCCCTTATTACTGGGGATGAGGCCCCAATCTGTCGATCCATCTCCCACGCCATCTTACCATAATCACTCCATCATACCATTATCACTCATAAACAAGATACCCAGCTACTTAAACTTCTCTTTCGACCTAAATATACAAAATTCCAGCAAAGGCACTAAAGAAACTCACAGGTGAGAAGCATGTCTGGGTTTTCCATCTGGTTGTTGCCTTTGTGACCCAATGTTGGATGAGTGAATAAAAATGGACAGATGCATAACTCTGCTTCGATTATACTAGATTTTTTTAATTTTTTTTTACAGATTCTAATTATGTTGTGCCGCTAACCAAATGTCAAGCGTGAACACACAAAACGAGAGCTGGAATAAAGTCATGAACTGTAGAGGCCCTTACATGTTTATCTTATTTTATTTTTTTACATCGAATTGAGTTCACTCTGCTTGAAGGACTTTTAATCAAACCTTGGAAGAACATCAAATGCTAAACAGGGATGTAATTAAAGTCCAAGAGGAGATAGACAAGCTATTTGCTTAAAAAAAAGAGGAATTCCTATAAATACTGCTACCAGGTGCCTTGAAGACAGACTCAAATTTAGAGAAAAAAGTAGGGCAAATGCTGCAGGCTAAACAGAGCACAAGTGACAGTTACAATTTATGTCCAGTGCGACAATGGGACAATATTTTTTTAATCTATAACTGAGCTTAGAAAAACATATGAAAAACCTATTTTACACACTTTAAAAAAACATAATTTCAGTGCTGAAAATCTTTTTATCAACACATGCTGTGACCACTAGAAGTGCAACTCTTTAAGTGCTATGTGTTGTCATCATTGTATGTTACCATGCAATGATGAAATCAGTTCTTTGCATTTAACTCATTGCACCTGGGATTCACCCAGGTGGAGCAGTGGGTGGCTGAGTGGGTCCCCTGGGACAATTGGGGATTACTGGTGGGTCTCTTGATCAAGGACACCACAGCATGTGAGGATGACTGGGGATTGAACCTGGGACTTTGGGGTCCTGAGTCAGCTGGCCTACCTCTACCCCATCTTGGCCCCTACTTTTGCACTTTATGTCTCATTAAACTCAGACATCCTAAAAAAACAACAACTTCTAAACAAATATCAAAGTTAAGTATGATGAATGAAAAGCACATTAAAACTTTATTAAAGAGCATTTGTTGTACAAATTAATCTCTGAATTTCAATTGGTCCTGTACATTACATTTAAGCTGAAGGACTTGTGAAGAAATATGGTTCCAATAATGTTTTTTCACTTTCATGTGGCAAGTGGCAAAAACCCAGCTTCACTTGGAAAACGCCAAAGAGAAAAATGGGATTGTGTGCATGAGAACTCCCTCTTTGAGCCAAAAAAGACCTGGTTTGAGTGTTAGAAACTTAGCTTTTTTCCAGTAAGGGAAGAGGGCCAGTCTTGCTGGCTGTGATCTGTCTGACATTAGGCAGCGTCGGAGGCCAGTGCCAAGTAGAGCGGAGAAGCAAAATTCCCCCTGCTTACCCTGAGCTCAATGCAACTCCCAGCCTACATGAAGCATGTCATGAACAGAACCACTAGAGCATACCAGGCAATGACTCTTTCAGTAGGAGGGTGGAGAATGGGGGGAAGCAACTAGCATGCAGCACAGGAGCAGCTCTCCAGCAGAAACACAGCAAGTCAAAATGCGTTTTTTGTCCCGTGTCAAAAAGTCAATAGCCCTAAAAATGAAAGCTTCTCGAATTTCATTTACCCTGCTGTGCCCTTATCCCCATTTCAACTCATCATAACAGTCTCATTATGATTCTTTACACCTGTGCGGCATCTCAGGTGGATAATTGGCCAGCGAGATGGTCAAGCAGAATAGCCATTAGCAGCGGTGGCACGCAATTACTGCAGTGACTGTCACCTAGAGATTGATGTGGTTAAGCCCAAGCATGCCCTGTGAAATCAATAAAATGTCATCTCTGAGCAATGTCTGTGTGATGGATTACCCCACAGGATCTCAATTACCGAGACAGGAATGATGAATACTTGCCTAACAATGGCCAGGATAACTGGAATAAGGGTGGAAATGCAACACTAATCTTTGATTAAGTGTGAAAATAAAGACGCAACCTATTCAGGACGTATAAATCAGTCAGTTAATACAAACAAAATAAAACATAGGTTTCAACTTCAATGCAAAATGTACCATATATCAAAGAGATTGCTGCTCAGTATTTAAAAAAAGATGCATATTTGGGCTTTCTTTGACGTGTTCAATGGATAGACATATGTTTTTTTTCTTTACTTAACAGTAATTTTTACAAATAATGGACTAAAATCTGGTTTTGTTGTAGCAGAAAGTCATCCCTAAAACAGTCTGAGCACTAACAGATCACATAAAATCTCTGTTTAAAACTTTGCTATGCAAGACACAAGGTGATATATCCATCCATCCATCCATCCATCCATCCGTCCGTCCCTCAACTGGCTCCTCTCGATGTGGAAGAGCAGCAGTTCTACTCCAAGTCTCTCTCAGATAACTAAACTTCTCACCCTATCACAAAGGGAGAGTCCAGCTATCCTGCAGAGTAAACTCATGTTGAACTCCTGTATCAGCGATTTTGTTCTTTCGGTCACTACCCAAAGTTTGTGGCCATAGGTGACGACAGTGGCCATTTTAGCCTCTTTTTGGGGGTGCTCAAGCACTTCTAAATTTTAACTCGGCTCCCCAGAAAAATTAAGAAACCATCATTAAGATTTTGTAAGGAAACTGTGTTCTCAAACCTTAAACTCACCAAAATATTGAATAAATTTGAAATAAATATGGAATAAATGATGACAGTCTTAAAAAAGGCCAGTAAACTCTATAATTTTTTTTATGAGTCTGAAACTTGACGCCACCTGTCAATCATTCCAGTTGTCTCGTCAGCAACTGACCAATCGGCGACCTCCATTTCTCCCAAAGTGAAAGGCCCCTTACATGCAGGTGCCGGGGAGGGGGTTAGGATGTGTGAGAGCAGCAGAGCGCTACATCTGTAGCATCTTAGCTTGTACGTCTGTATTGTGCACCAAAATACAGCTGATGGCTGTTGTTGACCGAGGGTGGAGTAGGGTGGTGTTAGGATTTGTGAGCGCAGCGGAGCATGCTCTATTCACACAAGGAGAGCTGTTGGTCAGGCTACTTTTTGTTACTCTCTAAAAAAGTTATTGAATCAAGTGTTTATAGGAAAACGTTGATGTTTAACAACCCGTTAAAATACTCCAGAATGCAGGAAATGGAATCTACTTTACACATCATTTTCTGGGGGAGAATCCTCGCACCCCTCCGGTGCGTTCCCCCACCCACCAACCCACACACAGTTTGGATGTGATTAGCTGTAAAGCTGGGAGGAACACAGCTTACTGGTGGCTCTTCACATTAATTGAATTTACAAATTACGCAGTATATCATTTCTGTGATGCAGATTTTATAGAATGCATGCATTTTCCTTTTTATTTTCTTCTTTCTATGAAGTTCACATAAACTGAACTGTTTGTAGGGACTAAAAGCATCAGATACTTCTGGTCTTAACAGATCAAACTTTAAAATGCTCCAGCTCTTTTTTGGTGTTGTTCATAAGTAATTTTTGGAAGGTTCCAAGAAACCACGTTTTTGATCACATGTGTGTCACATGAGGGGATCTCAATGGGAACATGGGAAGACTTTGTCTCTTAAAACACAACAGGTCATCTTGTTTTAATGTGAAACAACATATATAACTACTAAAACCAATGGGAACAATAAAACCCCACAATGAACTATTTATTAAAACAAGCGTTATGCCAATGTCCCCCCATTGCTGAGAGATTTAAATAATGATTCATTTTTAGTTTCTGAAAAGAGTGTTTTTCTGGACTGGAAGTGAACAGGGAATGTAATTGAATCTTAATGTTTTTGGTGCAAGACTTTCAAGTGGACTGGATGTATAAGAACAAGGGAAGGTTTTTTGTTTCCTCCTCTGAGCCAGCGCAGAGTGACAACGGATCCTGGTGAGTGAAAGGAACAATTTTGTCCACCACCAAGAGCAATGGTGGAGCCAGGAAGTGGCTAATGGTGGCCTTGGCCACCACAGAATAATCTTTAGCCACCTCACTTTTATTTTTGAAGTTATCCAGCTCATAAGGTTCATAATTAAATATGGTGGAAGCCATCTTGGATTTGGACGTGGCAATGCAATTTTTAATAGGGTCCTTTCTTACGCCTTGATGCAGCTAGACACAAAAATGGAAGTCAGTACCTCACTTGTTTTTCAAGATGTCCAGCTTACACGACAGACGGATGGATGAATGGAGAGTATTTCCGATTCTCCTCTTTTTTTTTCCATTTACCCTTTATTTATCCAGGTTAGTCTCATTGAGCCACGAAAACTCTTTTCCAAGCGAGACCTGTTTAGGGAGCAGGCGGTGGGGGTTAAGGGCCTTGCTCAGGGGCCAAGAGTGGGGCGAATGAGAGTGGAGGTAGGTGTGGGTGTTTCACCTTTTTCCACCCATATTTTTTGATGTTGTCGGTACTGGGGCTTGAACTGGCGATCTTCCGATCACAGGCCCACCGTCTCTAACCTCTGCGCCACCACTCCTCACTTTACTCGGTGACTGGGGACAAAAACTTATCCTGACATGTTTGATGTAACCCATACATGTTGGCGTCACTACAACACGTCTCAAAAAAACAAGTAGATTAAAAGTAAACGTCTTGAGTTGTAGTTTCTTGCCTTTACATTGAATTTCAGGGGTTTTGTTTATCCCTGTTTTTAGTCGACGTCAAGCCACATCTGGCTCTCATTTGTTCACATTTTCCTCAGTATCTGTCACTCAAAGTCAGACATGCAAACGTAACCATGACAACAGTCAGCCTTGATATTACATTCACCCGCACACTAATTAGTCACAACCATGCAAGCCTGTCTCATTTCTTCACCAACGACATAAATAGTCAATTTGTTGCTCCTCGTATCGCTGGTCTCCGAGCGGCAGGAGAAACTAATCTCGTGAAAAATTAAAAGCAGCTGATCTGCGCTGTGTGAACTGTGCGTGCACTTCGGGTCAAACTAAATATATACGGCTCTTCTGATACTGACATTTGTAATTAAAGTAGGGGTAGCCATCAAACGTAAGAACACCTGAAAATCTTTGCATTTTGTTCCAGATTTTCCTTCTTTCTCTGAGGAATTGTCCAGTGACATCGTTATGTGAAAATAATTAGGTGCCAAAGCAGCAGTCTCTCCAAACACCTTTACTGATGTGAATTATTTCAGGGGAGATCCTTCATCCGTTTATTTTTTTTCTCGTCCTAACTGCCCTCAAGGCTTGTGTTCTGTGACGAAGAACTTGTCTCAGATCTGGCTCTTCGTCTCTCCCTGGACGAGCTGTATGTGTCATTATGTAGGAGAGACAGAAAGAGAAAGTGTTCCTGGTTGTGCCTGCTGCATGTGCTGGTAGCTCTCTGTGATTTATGCACCTCTGTGTGGGAGCATGCACGTGTGTGTGTGTGTGTATACACAGGCAGGCGGGCTGTGTTTGGCTTCCACACAGAGCGAGTTCAAGGCTCACAGATCACGCAATACGTTCTGTTCTTTCAGCGCTATCAGCAAAACCACAACAAGTCTGATTTCTTAAGTCAGCGCATCCTGCATCGGAAAATCAGGAAATCAGGAATCTGTTACTGAACTTTGATGTCCCCTTTAGGTATTTTTCAAGAGCTTTTTTTTTATTGTAAAAGGAGCAAAGCATTTTTAGTGGAACTCCATTCTGCTCTAAAAAAAAGTCAGGTTGCAGCAAAGTTTGGAGGTTGAATAAAAAAGTTACGACTGGAGAAAGATGCTGGACATGAAGGGATTGAGAGATGATACTCAAACCGGCTCAAACAAAATTTAATTCCACTCCTTGTGCTGGGATAGAGATAGAAATCACAATAAAGAATAAAAAAATAAAAAAAACTCAAATACGTAATTCCCTAAGATGACCTGAAAAGCTTATAGTAAACAGTGAGTAGGTCACAGATCGCCCGATCAATTGTGCTTTTCGTACTATCAGTGGGATTTGTAGTGAGATACGGTCATGATAAATGGGCTCCACTTATCTACAGATCGTATAACCTTGACCAGATTATGTAAAGGACTTTGAGCATGTGCTTCTCATTCATACCTTCATATATTTTCAAACTTCTCCTTGTTCAATAAATGTGACACTTTTTCTGTTACCTCAAGCGAAGGTGATTAGACTGTGGTAAACGTGCAAACAGAGCTAGTCCAAACCATTTGGAAAGAATGCAGAATCAGGTTTATAATTCTTAAATACTTGTAGTTTCAAATGGTGAAAAGCTATAAAATGAGTCAACTATTGAATAATTTAATGCTAAGGTTTACTGTATATATTTAAAATGCAGGTGACAATATCTGAAATCAACAG
>JARVLU010000489.1:20561121-20579061 GCA_031762415.1 Simpsonichthys santanae
TATATTTATTTATTTAAGTTAAAGATGGAGTATAACTGATCGAAGGCCATGACCCAAAAAATAAACTTTTGTTTCTGTATACTTCAACACAAAAAACAATGTAAACCAGCTGAGAACAAGGACTGCTGAGCCAACTGAGTCATGAATAGTCGTTGCACAATCATTTATCACCCTGTTTTTCTACTTGGGAGATTTTTTTTTTTTTTTGCCCCCAAGAATGCTCTACAAGATAATTGATCATGCATGATCCACTGATTTCAGGAGGAAATATGACTCTTGTGATTCTGCTGATGCTCACCAGAAGTGGAATCTGATTACCTTCTTTATGAAATCGTTTGTAAACAGCTCAACATAATTTAGAGCATGCAAACGTAGCACAATTCTGCTGCTTTCACCCCACACTCATGCATTTGGAAAATTTACGCCGGTTTGCATTTTCTGTGCATTAATTGTATGTTCTGTGCGGTCTGTTCAGTAAAAATCAAAACGAGCATATTCTCACAGATGTACGTTGCTAAAGCCACCCAAACTGCAGAACACACTGCTCTTCTGTTCAGTAGTAGTTATCTGGCTGCGTCTGTCAGTGAGACCAGTCTCGTTCTTAACTGGACGTAAATTTACAATCTGCTTGTGACCTCTTTGCTCTGAGACTGTTCGTGATTTTTTTTTTTAAACTGTGTCATGAAGTCGAGCTTTGGTTCCACTGGGCCTCTGCACCCCCAAAGCAGTCCACAGCCTCTTTATCAACCTCCGGCAGCCCCTGTTGTTGTTGGCAGCTCACTCCTATCCTCAGTGCAGGAGGGATTAGGTGATAGTGAGTGAGGAGGTGTACTGGGGCAGACTCGAGGAGACCCTTGCATGTTCCGCACTCCAACTGGGAGTTGTTGGAACTTAAAGACAAGAAAATACGTGCATTGGGGGAAAATGTACAGCTTGTGTACAGAAGAAAGGGGGAATGCCGAAACCTGTCAACTTCTGTTTGCCACAGGACCTTCACAGTAAGGTTCTTGATAGGGAGTGCGATAAAAAAAAAAAAACAAAGGTACCGACAGAGTAAGAGGTTCCTGACTTACTCTGTTTCCTTTCATCACAAGGCTAAACTTGGTGATGAAAGAACTCTAACTCCTACACAGGTTTCCCACTATCTCTTGCGATGATTAGAAGTTTTAAATGAGTCACTAGCCGAGGCACGAATGGAATAAAAGTGAATTCACATGGTGAAGCTCGCTGACACAGGATACACTGCTGTCTATTGTCTTAAAGTGTTTTTCTCTGGAGTGAATGCTCCTCTTGCTGTCCATTTAGGGTTTGTTTTAGATACTGTGCTGAGAAAGAGAAGACAATCGGTCAAACAGAAGGGGTAAAAATCCTGTTGATCCACTGAGGGAAACACATTTCCCTCTGCCTACATCTAACTAACCATCGTGATCTTCTTTCAGTCAGTGGCCCACACACAGGAGAGGCAGGTCAAAAGAGGGTCAGTGGACGAAGAGAACGACAAGAACAGGATGGAGGATATGTCAAG
The DNA here is from genome assembly GCA_031762415.1 of Simpsonichthys santanae. Lineage (NCBI taxonomy): Eukaryota > Metazoa > Chordata > Actinopteri > Cyprinodontiformes > Rivulidae > Simpsonichthys > Simpsonichthys santanae. The sequence goes on from JARVLU010000489.1 coordinate 20,562,647, forward strand.
CAAGCATTCCCTCCCAGCTGATACACTGTAACTGCAGCAAATCTGTCAGTCTGACTGTCAGAGGGCGGATGGAAGCCAGGACTGTGAGCCTGGACTCATTATCGCCGTGGTCAGCAGTAACAGAGGTCAAAAACTCTGGCTACTTTTGTTTAACTCTTTTGGCACCCCCAGAGACTTAGGAAAATATAGATTTCACTCGAATTGACAAAGCGTTATTTGCTTAAATAGGTTTAAAAAAAGACTGAGACAGAAAAAAAGACAAATTATCAACCAGAAAAGCATTAAAATTGTCAAACCTAGAGTAAAACTAACTTTACTGTGCAACAAAATGTTCAATAACCTTTTATAAGATTATTTGCATATTGCAAATCATAGCATTCAAGACATTTACAGTTATTTCTGGCAGTTCATATCCACATGAATTATTATGCTTTACACCGCTGTCGCTATTTGTGAGGTGTGAAAGCTATGCAATGTTCCTTCTGGGCATACAAATCAAATATCTAAGTCAGAGTGTGTTTATGCTCTTCTTTCATTGCTGTATTATGGTGGTAAATGAGCCCCCGGAGTAGTTATTTTACGATGCTGCTCATATTCCTCATGTCCACACACAACAATCCTGATATTACGACAGGCATTTTGGGAAGACGGAGCTCTACAACTTTTTCTATGGTGTTGCATATGAACGCAAATTAATTTTGTACCTGAATGTTTGCAAATTCGTCGTGAAAATGAGGCAAAATGATTGGCGAGAGCACATAAACAAACTTAAAGTCACAATAAACTAATGTTTTCTTTAGTTCATTGACTAAAATAAACATTTATTTTCAAAAGGCCCACAGAGGATTTAGTATTTATAGAACTAATTGTTTATTATTATAATATTATATAATTTTACATAACTAAATTTGTTAAAAGTGAGAGTATGATAAAGAACGAGAGGACTGTAACTGTACATGTACCTACATGTAGTTAAGCTCAAGTATAAAGGTAAATGTTATTTAAGGGTAATGATTTTTTTAATCACTATTCATATGATGGATGATGAGCTGAAAATAAAATAAATTACATTACATTATCTCAAACTTTAATAAATAATTAAAAAATACATTACATTTTCCTAGACGTTAGACATAAAGGTCTGGAAATGAAACACAAGATCTACCTTTCATAAGTGTGTGTGTGTGTGTGTCATGGGCGGATTTTCAGACATTAACTCGAAAGAACTGTAGATCTTTTTTTAAGATAATACAATCAAAAAATGAGCTTTTAAGGCATGAGTCATGAAAAACATGGAGAACAACAGAGTTGACCATTACTCCATTTTTGTTGTGCTCCAGTGAAAAAGACGCACGCAACAAACCTTGAGAAATCCTAAACCAGCCAGGAAATGTTTCCATCCTGACCTTTACTGGACTACTGGCTTGTAACATTAAAGAGAAAAAAAAAAGTTTAGAAAAAAACTTGTTTTTCTGAACTTTAACTAAAGCTGTGTGTGAAAAAGACCAAACTAAACTGCTCAAACTGAAATCATGAGATAACTTTCAACCAATACTGTAAATTATGACGGATTACTCAAAGTAAATCTATAAAAGAGACATGCATTAAAGATAAAGTCTAAATGACCAAGCAATGCATGCAAGTCTCGTTTTAGTTATAACCATTAAACTCAAAAGACGCCCTGTTTAATTTCAGAAGTCTCCATGCAGAAAGAACTCCATGGAAACAGTGAGAGATGGCTGGTTCATAAAAATGAGAAACTTTTAGCAGATTTCAGTTGAGGAGATCTACCAGCTGGAGCCCAGAAACCCCTGTAGGTTAATGGAAGAAAGGTTGAGAAGAGCAGAAGCCCATTTTACTGCAAAAAAAGGGTCCTTATAAGCAAGCCAAACCATAGTGCATTTTTTTTATAACCTAAAAAAAAAACTATTTTTCTACTGGCTTTGCATCCTATGAAGCACTTTCTAAAAATGCAAATCTTGGCAGATAAGATATGAAAATGAGTCTGATAAGGAGCAGGCAGGAACCAAGAGGGTTGAAGCTTCAGCTTCCCTTGTTGTTATGAAACCTTCAGGACACTTGAGTGAAGAAAAGACTTAAAGGAGACGGAAAAGATAAATTCAAGTCTGCTAAATGACTCTAATTGTTGCAGCAGGGATCTGAGGTCAGTTTAAACAGTTTATGTTTCTAGAGCAATATGAGCACATGTGCACACACACACACCCTATGCATTTGTCTTAATGCTTTCCATCTTGAAGGAAGAGACAAGCTATTCTAAGACCGTTCCAGTGCAACTGGCTAATTAATTAGGAAGATGGAGTCCAACTCATTAATTGCAGCTCTAAGCTTGGAAATAATTGGAACCTCTGAGAAGGTAATTCAAAAGAAGGAAGCCCCATTCAAAAATGTCCCTTTTGAAGGCAGCTGTTAAAAGTGTGGGCTATGGGTGAAATGAGTGCATTTCTATGGCTTGCCATTGAAAATAATGAATTATAGTATATTATGGCCTTGCAGCTGTGAGAGAAAGAAGAAAGGCACAAAAGAGTTAAGTTTCATGGTTTTTGGTTTGGTGGCTGTGAAAATTTTTTTGGAGCATTATATCAATGTTTGCTTGAACGCCAGAGGAAAGAATAGAGAAAAGTACAGCTTTGTCTACCAAAACGATAGAAATTAATAGGCTTTCCAATAAGACTTCTTATGTCTGTGTTTTTGTGAATGAACACCAATGAAAATACAGAAATAGAAGTATGGTACAGTCAGGATCTGTGTTTTTGGTAGGTCTGTTGTAGTCTTGTGTTTTATATTAGGAATGCGTATGTTGTGTGTTTAACCTTACTTGTGTTTCCATTTGTGTCAGTTCCTCAGTTTTTTCCCTCTGTGCTATCAGTTATTCATTCCTTCAGTCAGTTTCCTGCTCCTCAGCTGTACCCAGTTTCATTGAGCTCAGCTGTCTCCACTTTCCTCATTTACTTCAGCTTTATACCCCTGCAGCTCTCATTCCACCAGCAGTCAGGTATTACCGCTCTTCATGGGGTTTCCCCGGAGTATCTGCTCGAGTCCTGTAAGTTTCTTGTAGGACTTTAGCCAAAGCAGCATGTTTGTTTTCATTTATAATAAGTTAAGTTTGTTTCTGAGCTCTCTTGTGTCCAGTCTTCATCCTTCACAAACCGTGACATGTACAGTATTACCAAAAACTGACATTCTTTAAATTACTTCACAAAACATGTCAGCCCCTGTGGACCCTAAAAAAATAAAATAATTTTTGGATGCAGAAAAGGATTTTGGGCCTCAAAATTCAGCTAATATTCAACTTTAGTGTGATTTTTTTAAAAATTGTATGCTTTTTGAACCATGCTTTATCAAACTTTAGGTGGGGCTGCTTTAATTGACACGTTGCCAAACGGACCTGTGTTTTTACTGAAACTACTGGCAGCGAAACCCGAATTCAAAACAATCAGAAGCTGCCCTCAATACGTGGTATGACAAATATGGTCTTTATATAAATGCATGCAAATATCTGACAATTGTTTGCAAGTGTAATGAGCTTCGTGTGTGCACAAAATAGCCATTTTTATTAAAATGCATATAAAATGCATTATTGCAACTTGGTTATTCCTTATCATCCTGCCAACGCTTCATTTCTCTCACAAAGCTTGACTCCTAAGTCTTCAAATGAGCTGAATATGTGCTATTAGGAGCTACAGATGTTGGATGTGGCCGGTTGGCTGCATGAGATCATCGGGTGAAAGGATGTAATTAGATGTCATCTCCCCGCTAATCGAAACTGCACAGCAGGAAGGCTGGAGATTTCAAATCAGCAGTATTTTCCTCCTCCTTATACCAAAGAATTTGCACTTCGTTCTCTCCTTTTGTTTCCTAAGCTGTGCTCTTCTTTATCCACATTTTATTGCAAAAGCTTTAGGCTGAATGGGTGTCGGGAAACTGGGCTTGTTGGTAATGACGGTGCAAGATATGATTTTCTAGCCTTTTAAAACGAGGACTAGAACTTGAGCAGGTGTGTTGGTGTTTATAGGTAATTGTGTAAAATCACATTTACAGTTTATACTATTAATAGTGTTGCTTTTTATGTTCTTAATTGTTGAATTGTTTCTAAATGATGCAATACCAGCATAAAGGTTTATAGAAAATGTCTCAAAAAACTCCCTTTGAGAAATGCATACTTTACAGTGGTTCCCAACCCTGATCCCTGAGGAACACCATCCTGCTTGTTTTAGTTGTTTCTCTGCTCCAACACACCTGATTTGAATGAAAGGCGATTAACAGGCTTCTTATAAACTTAAGGAAGTAATTACACCACTGAATCAGGTGTGCTGGAGAAGAGGAACAACTAAAACATGCAGGATGGTGTTCCTCAAGGACCATAGTTGAGAACCACTGCGAAGTCTAATCAACGTCCTCAAACTATGCAAAATATCAATATCACTTTAATAGTTTATCCTACTGTGTTAGTTGCATTCAAATCTTATACAGAAAATGTTTATTAAAGACGTTCAAAACTGGAGCAAGCTTGTTCTTAATGTTCCACTTGTATAAACAATTATATTTGTCTGAAACCCACTTCTGGTTTCCCGCTTGACTTGATGAGAAGAGAAGGGTTTTGCAACACAAGTTTCTTCCGCAGCCTGTGTGTGGCTCAGTGTCCAAGAACAATAACGCTACAAAGGAGGTCACAGAAATGTATTTGCTTGGTTGATGCATGTGTGGTGTCTTCTGCCTTGTGCTTGTTTAGTTCCCCACGAGAGGCCGCTTCCTGTCTGCGTTTTCAGTGAGATATGAGGACATCTTCTTGGAGAGGTGCAACAGGTCACCATCTACCAGCAAAGTAGTCTGAGATATGAAGTCTAATAGAACCATGCAAACTGAGACAAACTGTCTGGCCCCTGTCTGAGCTGAAGCTTATTGCAAATAGGAGAGAAATAGAAGAAGCTTGTAGGTAGGCCTTTCATGCTCTTTGAGGGAAATATAGCAGATTCCAATTGGTGTATACACATCTGTGCGCGCTATTTATTTCACTCAGCGCGAGAAAAAAAGATTCTGCAAGACAGACAACAATCCGCAAAGCGCCTTATGCTTATACATGATGAGGGGGGGAGAAAACCCCAAGTGCAAGCAACCAGAAACCTCCTCCATCCAGCTGATGAGCTCCAGGCTTCCTTTACAGTGATCCTGCAGTCCATTACAAAGGGAAATACTGATGGAGCGCATGCTGCCTGCTTAGCTTGGGACTCATCTCGATGTGCCTGGGGGCGTCACATTCGAAGCCACAAAGCATCAAGAGTTGCTTGGCCAGAAGTGGAACCATTCCCTGTGGTAACAGCTAACTGTCCCCACTGGAATAGAAGCGTGCAAGCTTTAAGGTTTTTTTTTTTTTCTTTTTCTCCACACTACAAAAATCAGACAGTGTATGCAGGAAAATCAGAGGACATGGCTCTATTTAGCACTTTACAACAAAAGGCTTTAGATTTTGGAAATAAATGTCTCATCTTTTTAAACTGGCTTAATGTGGGGTTTCTGGGTTTTGCCCTGTCTTTTCTGTTTCCTCGTGTTTCTCCTCCAAGCGTTCAGCTCCCATCTCACCTGTGTCCAATCCCAATCACCACAGGTGTTTGTCACTCGTCCTCATCAGTGTTTCTATTTATTCAGCTTCCTTTTTGTCTTTGTCATTGGGCTCTGGATTGTCCTTCCAGTGGCTGTTGTGATCTGTCTCCCTCCATGTTATCCTTAAAGTAGTTAGCTGCCATGCCCGCATTTTGTTTAGGTTATTTAAAATAAACTTTATTCATTTTACCTGGAGTCTCCCATTGCCTTCCTTCATGTGGGTTTAACAGATCCAAGGCAGATCATGATGCACAAGTTTTAAGTAATGACATAAAACTGTTTTTTTGTTTGTTTGTTTGTTTTCCTAAAACTGAATCACAAGGATTACATCATCAGGGATCCTATAATGAGCAAAAAGACGATAATTTCCAAATAAACAGTTATCTTTAAGACAGTTTGGGCTATGAAAAAGATTAAGTCTTGCAGTTTTTCTTTGGACTGCTCGTTTTACAGTTCACATCTTGTGAACACACAACATGTGAGTAGTTTAAAGCAAAATAAAGGCCATAACTCAAGAAATGTACCATTTTCTTTTATCATATTAAAAAAAAAATCTCAACATATAAAGGACAAGCTTTTGTCCAGGCTAAGTTTGACAGCCATTAGCCTAACTTGGACAAAATCGTGATTTTTTTTTTTTTTCAAGCTTATAAATTTTCTCTATAACTAGCAGTTTTAATAATAAGCTAATGTAGCTTTCTTTCATACTGACCTATTGTTGTTGAAACAGTTTGTTTATACCCTGTGTTCTGTAACCGATGCCATGATAAGTTCTGTATTATTGATAACTATACAATGGATCATCAATTTAAAAATGGAGGCCTTTAAATGTTGAATTGTTGACAGAATCTTGGATGTGAGATTCTACATCAAAACTACTAAAATAACATTTAACCTATAACCTCACATTTCTGGTGGGATTTTATAAATAGGACATTCATGCATCGTTTATTTAAAGTTTAATGTGTACACAGATGGGATGTTTGAGACTTACTGTCATTGATAATTAAAGTTCTGAGTCAGCTCCTGAACCAAAACACACTGATCTGCTTGATTTTACAAATTTCCCTCCGGGGTTCAATAAAATATCTTTCTTTCTGTGTAACTGTATTTTAACTGAGCTGAGGACACATTAATACATGCATGCATTAAACTCCAGAGCCAGTCGTTTTTTAAACCATAGTTAAAATAGTCAGTTCACGCAAGGCCTCATGCTGACATTTAGCTCCAGGCAGAAGGCGCCCTTTGTGAGTGTGTCCAGGGATGTTGGAGGAATATCTGAAACTCTACATCTCTTGTTTCCACAGCCTTTAATGCCAAAAATAAAGTGCACGGAAGCGACACATTTCAAGAATCACGAGTAGCTTTCGTCATCTTGGAGGTGCTGTAAGTGTCATGAGTGACACTGATTCCACACAGCTCACATCACAGAAACAAATGTAATATTCTAGTTGATGTTTGAAATTTGGGGAAATGTAAAAAATATAGAAAATACACTTGACGGCAAACAAAGTCACCACCTGAATTTAACTTAGCAAATATATTATGTGGTTGATTTTCTTCTTGTCCTGTTCTGTTGTTCAGCTTGTTCTGGAGCTGGGTGCTATGACTTTTTGGTTTTTCTAAGATTATTTAGACTTTAACTTAATTTACAAATATTTTCCCAGAGGAATGCATTGTGATCTCTTTGAATCTGTTAAAAATATGATTCCCATTGAAATCTGCTTCAGTTTACTTCCTGTGGTTTTGCGTTCTTGTGCTACTTTTAGCTTTTATCCAGTCTTATGTTACTTTTGTTATTGGGCTATAGCCTTTTGCTACTTTTAGTCAGTATTGAGATACTTTTATTGGATAGTTAGCTTTTTGCTTCTTTCAGCTATCTTTGGTACTTGTAACTTATAGAGTGACTTGCTACTTTAGTCTTTTAAGTAGCATTTTGCTTCTCTTAGCTTTTCAATAGTTTTCTTCTTCTTTTAGCTTTACTTTTGCTTTTTTAGTTTTAACTCAGATTCAGCAAATTTCAGCAGTCTTTCAGCATTCATTTTGATTTTCACAAAAAAATTAAATTTCTTTAGTTTAACTTTTGTTTGTTTTTTCCTTTTTATAGTTTTACTTTGATTTTTATTTAGCGAGGACGCAATATTTTGACAAATTGTGTATTTTAAACAATATTGACAATATAAGACTTTCATTTTTCGGCAACAATATCACCTTAAATCAGTGGTTCTTAACTGTAGTCCCTGAAGAACACCACCCAGCATGTTTCAGTTGTTTCTTCGCTCCAACACACCTGACTCAGTGGTTTAATTACTTAAGTTCTACAGAAGCCAGTTAATCACCCATTCGTTCAAATCAGTGTGTCAAAGCAGGGAAACGAGTAAAACAAGCAGGATGGTGTTCCTCAAGGACCAGGGTTGGGAACTACTGCCCTAAATCATTCAGTGGATAGATTTTCATGAGATTAACGTAGCTGGTGGCAGACACGCTTCAGTCCATCAGCATGTTTTTCTGTCTAGCTGTTTGAGAATATTAATACATGCTGGAATGAAAACATGTTCATTTCTCTGCAATACCTTACAAAACACTGCGAGTGTTTTATGTCAGGAGCAGATCAGAGTATTGCCTCCTGCTAATTTCTTGTCTCGTCATTAGAAATGAGGGGCTGTCATGTAACAGAAAAGTCTTCATGCTAATCTCTTGTGAAAATTAATGAATAGTTCAAAGGTTTGAGATAAATGAGAGCAAAGTGACAGAGACAGTAATCTGCTTACCTAATCATAAAATGATCCTGTCTCTTCTTTTGTTCCTTGTCAGTGAGTCTGTTCTTGTCTAACTCATTCCTCATGCAGTTTTAGCCCAGTCGGTTGTTTGCTACAGAGCTCCTCACTTTTATCTTTTTGTTATTGTTTCCAGGTCAACTCTAGATATTTGGCTAGTTGGGACTAAATTTGGACATTTATTTCTGTATTTTTGGCTGCTTTCTGGGTCGCAGGGGTCATTTGGGCCTATATCCAGCAGTCACTGTGTGAGAGGTGGGGGACACCCTGGACATGTCTCCAGTCCATCACAGGGACACATAGAGACAAACAACCATTTACTCTCTCTCTCTCACACCTAGGGACAATTTAGAGTTACCAATCAGCCTAACATGCATGTTTTTGGTTTGTGGGAGGAAACAGGAGAACCCGGAGAAAACCCACGCATGCACTGAGAGAACATGCAAACACCACCCAGAAAGGCCCCTGAACTGGGATTTGAACCAACAACCTTCTCACTGAGAGGCAGCTCTACCAGTTGCGTCACCGTGCTATGTGAAATACTTATTCATACTAATTCATCTTACTTGTGCTGTTATATTCTACCATGTTGTTGTTTACTATATATATTTTTTGGACCTTGTAAATATTTTATTTATTTTTCACTTTTTGGTATTTTATTTTGTACCCTCATTGCACGCGTTAGTATTTCTTGTTTGTTTGTTTTTTCTAAGCAAGTCGAATCGGTTCTTCTCATCCTGAACATTTCAGTGCATTGTTGACCTTGTGTTCACCTGCATATAAGAAATATACAACACAACATAACATTTATTTTGTGATCTGGCTCGATGGGGAAAAAAAAATTAAAACAACGCAGTTTTGCATTAAGGAGGTAAATCAGTGAACTGCCATAAGTGACCTTTTCCTGAAATCTATTAAGTGACGTGTAAACATGACTGGGACCGGAGCGCTGGAGAAAGCTTTTAAAAAGTAATTTGTTGTCCGTTCAGTTTTATCAGCTGTTATCTACAATGTTGTTCGAAAAGACTGAAGCTGAATGATGTCCAGATTAGATTTGCATCCTCACCTCACATGTTTGATCTGTCAGTCTTTAATACATTTAAAACAGTTCAACATGCATCATGTTTTTGCACAAGTCTCCTGTAGTCACCATCTCTCATGTCTCCTCCACATCACATCCAACCTATGGAGCATAACATAACCACTGACAACATTTAACATCAGATCTTCTTCCTTGGGACATATCACCCTATCTGACACTCTTTTCACCTCTACTACATTCTTTGCCAACTCCTCCTTCAGGACCATTCCCACTCCATTTCTCTTTCTATCCACACCATGGTAAAACATTTTAAACCCTGCTCCGATGCTGCGAGCCTTGCTGCCCTTCCACTTGATCTCTTGGACACACAAAACGTCTACCTTCCTTCTCTGCATCATGTCAAACAGCTCTCTACCTTTATCTATTATCCCCACATTTAGAGTTGCAACCCTCTGTTCGTCATTCTTGACTTTCCTCTTTTCTCTCTGTCTCCTGACGTGTTTCCTTCATCGTGGTTTTCAACTAACAGTAGCACAATTTCCGCCGGCATCCTGTTTGTCAACAGCACCGGTTGTTGGTAACCTTGACTTTGACTGATCCAGTATGATGTCGCTTGGATGAACTCGCATTATAGTTTTGGCAAAAGTGCTGTACGTCATATCCCCTTCCTGATACAACCCTCACTAATTACCTGGGCTTAACTGGGACAGTCACAAGAGATGCACTGGCTTGTTTGATGTCTGTCAAATCATGATTCCAAATCACCAACAATGGTTTTATGCATTATTCCTGCCATGGTTGGACCATGGTTAGAGCGTCATGTTTTAGCAGGAAGATCGCTGGATCTGGATCATCGCCCAGCTTTGGGCTTTTCTGTGTGGAGTCTTTATGTTTGCGCCGTGCACACGTGGGTTTTCTAGGTACTCCAATATCCTCTAACAGACCAGAACATGTACGTTAGATTTATTGGTAACTCAAAATTGTACCTAGGTGTGAGTGAGATTGTGAATGGTTGTTTGTCTCTGGGATGGACTTGTGACCTGTCCAGGGTGTTCCCGTCCTCTCACACAGTGACTACTGGAGATCCCCACCATCTTCCCGTGACAAATGAGAAGTGAGAAAAGAAAATGGATTTACTTGCTGTAAATTTCCTCCATTGCAATAATTTATCCCACATATTGCAGACAATAAAATCAAAGTGGTGCCATCTTTTCTTTTGAACTTTGACTTCCAACAGGTTTCATAATGAGAACATCAGAAAGTGCAGCTGAAGGCTTTTGACTATATTTTTAAATAAAATTTATCTTTGCTCAATCTCAAAACATGTCTGCTTAATTATTTTAAAGTTGCCACACTAATTTCTTACCAGAAAAACCCGTGCAAGTTGTGATTTGTGTCCTCTCTGATGTCCATGTGGGAGTTCTAACTCTGCCAGCCCTGATCTCGACACAGCCGATCTGTGTAAGGTGTGCGACTGCTGATTTCCATGACAACATGTTAAACTAAGGCTTAAAATCATGGACGTGCCATACTGTGCCCAGGCAGAGTGACACCTCCGACTGTTTCAGTAATGAGCTGTCGTACATGCTGTCGTCTCCCCAGACGGAGAGGATACACACAGCCGATCGACCACGCCGCACTTCTCATAAATATTCAGAACCATTCACAGGAAGAATCTGACATTTTAGGAAATATGTTCATTAGAGATTAAACTAATACAACTGAATGAAACTGTATGAACAACTGGCAATACCAGTGCACCATGCCACATCTGTGACAACTAACATGACTAATATTAGCTTGTGGCAGCTAATATGTTTATTGTTTATTGCTGCTGCACTATGTGGCTGTATCATGTATGATACAGTTTCTATACCGTACCATCATAATTCAGCTCAGTGTCACACTCTACCTGTGCAAAAACCTGGCACACAACCTGTGTAGTTTATGTTAGTTATGTGCATTTAAGCTGATATTAGTACCTGAGAAATACGTATGCATGCAAATTCATTCTGCTTGCACCGTTATATTCTACCATGTTGTTCTTTACTATTTTCTTTTTGGTGCCTTGTAAATATTATAATTACTTTTTCACCTTTTGGTACTTTATTTTTGTACTCAATGCACGTTTGTTCTTTGGGGGGTTTTTTCAGCGAGTCAAATCGGTTCTTCTCATCCTGAGAATTTCATACTGTTAACCCGCATATGACAAATAAACACAAGTTGAACTTAAACTTGAGCATGAACTATTATCAATATGCTTCTTGTTGTTGTTGTTGTGAACAGACTGCAACTTAGACAAAAAGTGTGATTTTAGGGGGGGAAAAGACATTAATGCAGAAAATACTTCTTCAAAACAGTACATGCATTTCAGAAAATGCAACCATCATCGACAAAATGAAACACAAAACAGCAACTCCTCTGAAAATCCTGCAACAAAACAAAATGAAAGGTTTTAGACAACAAAATGAAAAACACGCTACTTTGAGACATTTTGATGTCCCCAGTCACAAAGTGAACAGGGGGAACTGGAAACACCCTCTGTCTGTCCGTCCACACATGTTGTGTCTTTTACCCACTTCTTCCTGTTCAGGTCACTGGGGCCCATATCCAGCAATCACTGTGCGAAAGATGGAGGACACCCTGGACAGGTCTCCAGTCCATCACAGGGACACATAAGAGACAAACGAGACTAACAACCATTCATTCACTCACACCTAGAGACAGTTACCAATCAGCCTAACATGCACGTGTTTGGTTTGTGGGAGGAAACTGGAGAAAACGCACACATGCATGGAGATGACTTGTAAACTCCACCCAGAACTCCATCACACCTGATTTGAATGAACAAACGATTAACATGCTTCTGCAGAACTTGGTGAAGCAATTAATTCACTGAATCAGATGTGTTAAAGCAGTGAAACAACTAAAAGAACATGCAGGAAGGTGTTCCTCAAGGACCAGGGTTGGGAAGCACTGGTTTAACATCCAATCTAAATGAGCCAAATAAGACAAACTCCTGTGCAAATCATAAAAAAATCAGTTTTGGTTTCATCGCAGGTCTTTAACACAAACATGACAATTATGTCTTTACATTGCTTAAGAATAAAACAAAATGGTGCCACTTTACAATAATAATATGTTTATAAAGAAATAATGGTACCACTTTATAGTAAGGCTCCCATGAGTAGTTTATAGATACATTATTAATGCCTCTATAAACACTTGATAAATCATTAATAATTGTTTATCAAGTATTAATTAAGGGTGACAGAGACAACATTTCAGACTAAGTTACTACCTTATGAGCACAAGCATTTGAAAAACCTATTTCTTTAGCATATAATATTGTACTTTATCACTGCATTATGAGTATCTACAACTATTATATCCTAAAGAAATTAGGTTTACAAATGATTTTTGTGCTACAACGTAGTAACTTAGTCTGAAATGTTTAACAACTCTAGATTAACAGATTTGGTTCACTATTTGGCAAGAAACTGGTCAGCTTTGTCTCTGTCAACCTTAATTAATGCATAATAAACAATTATTAATGATTTATAAAGTATCTATAAACTATTTATTAGCCATCTATAAGGGGAGCCTCATTGTAAAAGGATACCAAAATAATTAATGCTTTATCAACGGTGTATTTAGTCAGTCTTCTTGCAGTTTTAGCAGTTAAACATGGCAGGTGTAGTGCAGTCAACATACTTTGGTGTAATTTGTGAATCCAGATTCAAACCGTTGCAGAATGAGATCAGGAGGCATCAACAGCACTAAAGTCCTCAAGCAGCTATAAAATCTGTCTCATCATTAGACACACACAGGCTTTGTTTACTTGATGGGTCAGAAATTCTTCTCATATAGTGTAACTATTTTCATCCAGCTAATTGCAGACCCAGTGTGAGTGCCTGCTCTCGCACCATCAGCAGCGTGGTGCAGACCCCACCAGCTCCGGACCTCCTCCTCCAGCCCTGCCATTGTGGATACCTCCCATCGGTTTTCATTTTTCCCCCCCTGATGCCAGAAGCCAGATCTCTGTCAATTAATCCGTGGGTTTCTAATGGAATGCTTCCCTCCAGGATGGGGCCCGTCACAGAGAGGAGCTGCAGTCAGAAGCCGCTCTGATTGCCTGAATACCCTCACAGCTTTGGAGTCACTGCAGATGTCTGCTAATTGTGGTGATTATGGGGAGCGGAGGGGGGTAGGAATATGTAATGAATTTCCCATTGCTTTCAAGCCTCGCATCCTTTGGTTCTGCGCATCTGCTCCAAAAGCTGAGAGCATCCGCAGGGTTTGGACAAAAGTGACACGGTGGATTGGGCACTGGCTCTTGGATGGGCAGCCCCTCGAACACCAAGCGCAGCCAAATTGGGTCCATTTATTCTTTCAGCTCTGTTCCCTGCTGACACAATGTAACATTTATTTCCTGTCCTCTTCACTTCCTTCTCCTTTTCTCTCAGAGGATGACTTGAATAACCCCGTTCCATTGGATCACGATAAGATCTGGTATTGGATCCTTAAAGCAAATAAAGAAATCATGCACATTAAAGGAATGTTGGAGGCGAGGACGTGGGACTATATATATCCAGAACAAACAGAGACGTAAAAGAATGACATGTTTCTGGCTGCAGCAGTTACAATTTGACGAAACAGCATTATTATAAAGAACATCTTTCACGAGTCATAGTGTGGATGATCTGCTCAAGAGTCTTCAGTCAGACTTTGATCATCATTTAGATGTCAGCTACACGCCTGGAAGATTTCAGGATTTCATCTAAACAAGACGTCTTTGACATTAGAAAAAAGGAAATCCAGTCGGTGTGTTAGTCTCATCAAAACAGGGTTTTAAAACACATGCCACACACAATCTGAAATGCTAAAAGCCAGAAAATTAAAGCCAATTTAACATTTACAGCTCATTTTTTTCAATTGGATAAAAAAGTATGTGGTAAATGTTTTTAAAATTAACTACATATAACGAAAATAGACAAAAAAAAAAAAGCCTGCCATTTATCACTTAAAAATACATAAAATGGCCAAAAACAACACCCGTGAATGATTAAAACTTAATAAAAACACATGTTTAAAACAATAAGGGGATAAAAAAGATTAAAAATCTATTCAAAACTGAAACTGCACATGATTTATTATTGTTTCCCTTTATTATTACAGGTAAATTTGGTAAGGATCAAGGTCTAACTCTCAAAAGACTTCTTAATTGTTAGTTATTAGGATTATACCGACAACATTTAAAGATTGTCTCATAAAAATAAACTAAAGATGCTTTTTCCAATGCTCTTAAAATAAAATAGAAACCCTAGTGGATTTATTCTCAACAGTTTCAGGTCATGTTGTTTTAAGTTGAAGGAGCCGGCAGAAAAATGAACTTTTTAACAACATTAATCAGCTAAAAGGAGCATTCGGTGTGTGGTAACAAACTGTTTCCTAGGATTAAATGAGAATATTTCCAAAACCATGGGCTCAGCTTGAATCTAGGGTTTTGGCCAAGTTCATTTAAACTCATTAATGGGCCGTAGGAGCTCTGAGCAGATTCTCCAAACTCACCTACAGCTTGAGCATGAAGAAGCTGGTTCATCACTGAACAGTTAACGACAGAAAACTTCTAACGATGAATAAAATCCAAAGCAAAATGCGCTGCTCTGTAAAGCTGTCCGGTTCAGACTGCTGCGTGTTGCTAACTTCATGCAAACTCCTTGGTTTTCTCTGTGAAGTAACCAGTCAGCCAAAACCAGCCCTGTAATAACCAGCTGTAAGAAGGTGCATCACACCTCCTACAGTGGCAGAGCTGGACACACTTCAGTCAATAAATCAATGCTTCTCCTTCGTTTGTTTACCAGGACAGGTCCAATTAGAGGGCCCGGTCAGGCTGTAGTGGACCTGCGCATGTTCTCATCTCACACTCAGTTAAAATCAAACTTTAGATCTTTTTGATTCTGCATAAAAATGAGAGAATAATCAGCATGTTGCAGGAGAATCTGATGTTTTAATGAAGCTGCAGACGGCGTGGATCACTCTGGTGCTGCTTCACACACGGAGCAGCATCTTTTAGTCTAATTTTCTCTTCCTGGTTTATGTTTTATTGTCACTTCGCTTGTTTGTGTTTGACTTCTGTCCCTGTCAGTTTGGATTGTTATCCATTTGTGTGTTTGCTCTTTGTTAATAGCTTTATTCGAGTATTCTGGTTTAGGTCTTGCTCTGTTTTCCTGTTTCTTGTGTCATTCCTCATTCACCCCCAGTCAGTGTTTTTCCACTTAGTCTGCCACCCTCATCTGTCCCCGATCACCCAGGTGTTTGTTGTTTAGGTTTAATTAGTCTCTTTAAAGTCTTGCTCCTCAGTTTGCTTTTGAGTTCAGCATTAGTCTTTTCATGTCATCGCAGTGTTCCCTGGTTTTCTCCTCCATATTCCCTGATTTCATATTTTTTGTTGTTAAAAGTTTAGGCTGCCTCGTCAGCATTTTATGTTGACCTTGTTTAATGAAGTTTTTTGTTTGTTTGTTTGTTTGTTTCACCTTTGAGTACCTCATGTCTGTTTCCACTTGGGTCCAATCATCCACCGACCATTGACTGGGCACTCATATTTAGTATGACTTTGGAATGATTTGTTTTCTATTTATCATTTAGAAATGTTTTAGAAACCATATTCAGCTATTAAGCTTGGTGTTCCACAGGGATCTGTTCTTGGCTCCATTTTCTTTTTGCTCTGTTTCTTTTTTCTATTTATCATTTAGAAGCATTTTAGAAACCATCTTCAGCTATTAAGCTCAGTGTTCCACAGGGTTCTGTTCTTGGCTCCATTTTCTTTTTGCTCTATTTCTTTTGCTTTTTTCTATCTTTTAAAATCTTAACCTGGTGTCTCTTATTACCGTATTTTCTGGTGTATAAGTCGCAGTTTTTTTTACTGATTTTCATGTCCTGCGACTTATACAGCGAAGCGACTTATTTATGGATTT
>JARVLU010000489.1:20599523-20618128 GCA_031762415.1 Simpsonichthys santanae
ATGAATGAGTTTTTCAGTCTGTTCTTGAAACATCTGGGCAGCAGATACCTGCCTCCAGATGGAAGCAAGTTGAACTCACCATGGAGTGGGTGATCAGGATCTGCCAGAATCAGCCTGGCCTTGTTCACTGACCTCACCTTAGTGGTCAGTGGTAATACAGTAATCATGTCATATTTTGTAACTTTTCTTTTTTTTTTTTTTTTTAAGATTTTACTTTTAAAAGTGTTTAAAAAATTGTCAAACCTAACTTTGCACAAAATCATGCAAAGCCATTTTATATACTATTAAAGATCAGTGTCTGGTTGAATGAAGGACTTGTAGATGAGTAAAAGTTGCCTTGGAGCTTTAAATTAAAATACAGTACCTGAATATCAAACCAGTAAAAAAAAAACACATGTTGTGCACATGGGATTCATCAGAGCTGAGTAATGAATCTAATTTAGACAGTGTCAAAATGAATATGGCAAAAAGCGCAAAGAAAAAACAAAGTTTCTTTCTCCCATCTGGAAAAGTGTTCTGTAAAAAACAGATCTGATAAAACAATCACATTTTCTGCATTAAGAATATGCGTCTGCAGCCTTTAATCAGAACACTGACCAGACTTGGGATGTGATCCAGAAAAAAAGCTTCTAAGCCAAAATGTACTTTAAACATTAGCTCGTGGGGGTGGGGGGACTTGGCTTATGTTTATGGCTATTGTTCATATAGTAATGGTCAATTGACAAGCATATCACAAACTTAATTTATCCTTAATCAGAGCAGACAAATATTGTTACATCAAACAGAATGATGATGGGAACAGGATCATAAATTAGGCTATGAAGAGTCATTGAGTAAACAATCTATCAAAAATGACCTTGAAAAGAAAAAAA
This sequence comes from Simpsonichthys santanae, assembly GCA_031762415.1. NCBI lineage: Eukaryota > Metazoa > Chordata > Actinopteri > Cyprinodontiformes > Rivulidae > Simpsonichthys > Simpsonichthys santanae. The sequence continues at coordinate 20,600,396 of JARVLU010000489.1, forward strand.
CAATCAAAGAACTTTAACTTTTATAGCTTTGTTTTTATTTCTTCTTGCTATTTGCCTGTAAACAGAACAAACATTAGGGTTTTTTTGTTTGTTTGTTTTTGCTGCTACTGAACAAAAATAAAAGCACAACACTTTTGTTTTTGCCCCCATTTTTCATGAGCTGCATAGTGACTGCTGGATATGGACACCAGTGACCCCCATGACCCAAAAAGAAAGAAGCAGGTAAAGATGATGGATGGCTGGATGGATGGATGGATGGATGGATGGATGAACTCAAAGTTCTAAGACTTGTTCAATGTACATGAGGCCATTTTCTCTCAAATATTGTTCACAAATTTGTGTAAATCTGTGTTAGTGGGCACCTCCTTTGCAGAGATAATCCATCCACCTCACAGGTGTGGCACATCAAGATGCTGATCAGACAGCATGATTATTGCACAGTTGTGCTTTAGGCTGACCACAACAAAAGGCCACTCTAAAATGTGCAGTTTAATTTTCCTGTACTGTCCAGGGGGTCAGAAAACCAGACAGTATCTGGTGTGACCACCATTTGTATCAAGCAGAGCAACATATTTCCTTCATTGAGTTGATCAGGTTGTTGAGTGTGGCCTGAGCTCCTCTTCGATGGTTGTGTGAAGTTGATGGATATTGTCAGGAACTGGAATACGCTGTTGTATACGTCGATTCCCATTCATGCTCAATGGGTGACATGTCTGGTAAGTATGCTGGCCATGCAAGAACTGGGATGTTTTCAGTTTCCAGGAATTATGTACAGATCCTTGCAACATGGAGCCATGTGGTATCCTGCTTCATTTGGTGATGGTCATGGATGACTGGTACAACATTAGGTCTTAGGATCTTGTCACTATCTGTCTGTGCATTCAAAATGCCATCAATAAAATGCACCTGTGTTTGTCAATCTGCCCATACCATAACCCCACTGCCACCATGGGCCACTCAATTCACAATGTTCACATGCGCAAACTGCTCATCCACGCAACACCACTGTTGTACCGTGAAAACCAGGAGTCATTCGTGAAAACTTCTGCAACATGCCATACTCCATTGCATGTGAACGTTTGCCCACTTAAGTCGGTTATGACGAACTGCAGTCAGGTAGAGACGCCGATGAGGATGACAATGATGCAATGACGTCTTCCCTGAGACGTTTTCTGACAGTTGTTGTAGAAATTATTTGGTTATGCAAATCGATTTGTTGCAGTAGCTGTCCAAGTGGCAGGTCTCAAGACAATCTTGGAGGTGAAGATGCTGGATGTGGAGGTCCCGGGCTGGTGTGATTACACGTGGTCTGCGGTATCAAGCTGGTTGCTTTAGTCAACAAGCATATTCAAATAAGTACTTAATAAAACACCTGCCAATTTGCGGGAGGAGGTCGAGTTGAGGCACCTGAGCTTAAAGACCATCAGAGAACTAGTAGAAATGGACCGTGTAGGTTGACGTGCAAGAAATGGCAAAAAACACCGTGAGGCACGAGAAAGAAGCCGAACACAACAAAAATACACTAACAGGTCACCTCAAAAGATAAACATGAGGAAATACTAAACTAAAGCCATAAATACATCAAATCAAAAAATGAAACTCAAAATCATGACTGAAATTTGAAGACCCACTTCTATTTTCTCTGATTCTTTTTTTTTAACCAACATTAACCACGTTATTGACTTGCTACAGTTCAGATAGTGAAAAATGACTACGTTTGAATGAAAAGTGCCTGTTAGTTTTGAATCAACTCCATAAAATATGTCTGACCCAGTTGGGCAGCATTGTAGAAACACCCTGAGGGTTGAATTAGAGACCTGCAGGTTAAACCTAATAAGGTAGCAGTATGTCCAAAAAAAAAATAAAAAAATAAAAAAAAACACAATAAGAGCTGTTAATGGTGGTATGTATTGGCAGGCATCTTTTTAGGAGCATATTTAAGGTTGTAATTAAACTGTTTAATGCTGAGCTCCCTCTACTGGTAAATAGCTCTTTTGTGTCGCTATAGAGAACATAATTACTCTGTAGGAAATAGATGGTCCTGCTGTAAAGTTCCCCCTTGCTCAGCAGGAGATTAACGCTGTCTGGGAAACTGGTAGCATTATGCTTCTGGCTGACACCATTACGCCATCTCCCCCTCGCAGCGTGTGGTTGCTGCCTGACGTGAACCATGCGTTCCTTATTGTACCAACGGAGGTCAGAGTCAGGAAGCCTCTGGAGCAGAGCTGTATGAAACCTCATTATGAAGCTGCTCGGATGGATTTCATTTACAGCTCGTTGGAACTCTGTCATGACGCATGGCTGCTGCTGCTCGTTGAAAGCCCCTCTGTAAAAATCACACTGCTCCAAGATTAAAACGGTAAAGATGGTTGCAGAAGCTGACACAGGTCTGGCTCAGTTCTTTTGGTGATCAATCAGATTTTCTTTAAAAGTTGAAACAAAATTTTAGACAATTATCATTTTTGTTTCTTTAAACTTGCTTTGAAACTTGCAGCGAGTAATGCAACGTTCTGTCCACAGCCAATTTGCTCCCACGTGTCAGTTCTAATCATTTCTGCACAAACACCACACGGAAGACACAAACTCGGTCAGTTTCTCTATTTTCTTAGTTACTAAGGTGACAATTTAGTCTGTGAAAAGAGACGACAACATAATTGCCATTTTCAAAAGCACGCTTAAGCGAGGTTTCATTTGTGTACACAAATCCAGCGCTGATGCACGTTCTTGCTCAACACAACTCAACATCCATTTTTGTTATGTTGTCATGGTAACTTTAGGAAACAGGATTGATGTCTTGTCATAAATAAAAACCAATTAAGGATTGCTCATTGCCAATAAAACACTTATCTGTTGAGACTCAATAATTGCCATCTTGCTGAAAAATAAAGCACTTCTTACAAAAGAGACCCGTTTTAATTTGACCATTGTAACTTTTTATGACAACTTGTTAGAAAAAGTGCAACCTTACTTGCAAAGACTGTAAGCTCCAAGTTATTAAACTTTAATCTAAGAAGGAATTCATTGTTTTTAGTCTGCGCTAACAACCAAGCCAAACTTTTAACGAGGATGATTTGGTCAAGGTTGCACTTGAAACTTTGTTGTTTAAGGCCTTCAGTGTTCCGCTCGCTCTGCTTCACTTAAAAATACATCACAGGTTCGCCTTTGAAACAAGTCTTTGGCAGACGCAGACAAAGCAACTGACAGCAGCGAGAACTTCGTTGGGGCCAATTTGTTAGAGATTCAGGCAGGTACAAGGTGGTGACCTTTCATGTTAACTTGTGTGCCCATTAGGAACTACGCTACAGCATAAGGGAGGAAATTTGTGCAAAAGCTGAATGTGAGGAAGGAGAATGAACTCACCTGAGGCAGAAACAGAAAATACTGTTGATAAAGAGTCATGAAAGTTTTCTGACTCTTTCACAAAATAAATGGATTACATTGATATTAGAGTGTTTATTGTCTACATTCCATGTTTCCTTCTACAGTATAGTATTTGCACAACTGGGGAGACGTGGTAGTTTAAAGTTTATGCTTGCCATGCACATCAGCTAGAGCAGATTCATTGTTGGACAAGCATGTGTCCAACAACGCAAACCCCCCCAGAGAGTGCAATGGGTGTACATTTTACAGAACCTTGAAAAAATATGTTAAAAGTATGGTAATACAAGCTTCTATTTCCTGCAAGGCTTCTGAGGTTTTTTATTAGACACATTGAGCAGAGAACTGCAGTGCAGCGTGTCCACAAACAGATACTGTACTTGCTCATCCTAAACCCTACTACCGGTACTTATACTACTTCTACTTCTTCTACTTTGTACTACAGTAGGCCTCCCTTGTCCAGCAGGTCGATTGGATCAGTGCTTTTGGTTTTCCACTTTGATGCTGGAGCAACACATCTTGTGGTTATAGAGTACTTGTACTTGGGAGTGGAAACCCCTGTGACAGTGCTGGAGGTTGCTGGTCTTTAGGGTTGAATTTTGTTGCTTCTGGTTGTAGTAATCGCAATTTCTTTAGTGTGATGCTTTTCAGTCACTTTATTGACCTGTTTACTGTGGAAAAATCAAAGCAACGTTGTCTGTGACTATTATTATTATTATTTTAATCCACAGAATGGTGACTAACTAAGGGAGGAAAATCCATTTGATTAACTGCTCTGGATTGCAGGAGTGTAACAAAGAAGCTTGGATTAAAACGCAAACATAAAAAAAGTGCAGAGCACTATTAATTCAGAGATAAAAATTACAAGACTTGGATATAATATGAAATATCTACGGTGATGTTTCTTTGGGTTGTAGCTCCCAATTATGGTTTTGCATCTCAGCATAACGCAAATGAAACAACTTTATGATGAAACATATACTTCAAATGTGCCAGAATTTCTACTTTTTGCAGTGTGGTAACTGTTTTTTGTGCATACAGATTAGCAACAAAGTACCACAAGAGTACACACAAGAGTACCACATGCGGCACAATATGCACCTGTTGACAAGCTATTATATATCACTCTATAGAAATGGCTCGGTCAAGCAAAGACAGTAGTCCCTCATTTATCGCAGGGGATCCGTACTAAGAAGCTCCGCGATAAGTGGAAAAACTGTGAAGTAGGAACAGTAATACAAGTAGTAAGTAGTAGTTTAGTTTATTATTTTTATATTAAGGCATTTTAAACCCTTCCCACACTCTTGCAATATTCTAAACAGTGTTTCTAAACTCTAAACGCTTTAAAAGACACAGAATGTCATTTGTCTCTCTCTGCCTCGTCTGCTCTCAGCCGCCTGCAAGCGGTCTCAGCCACGCCCACTTTTCTGCTCTGCATGGGGAACAGCTGATCAGCTGCAGCAGGAAGCTTGTCCTGCAGTGTGGGCTGCACAAAGGTGCAGCAGATGCTGAATAATTTAAAATAATTTATTTTAAATAAAAATTCCATGCTTATCGTGCGGCTCATCCATCAATCAGCCAATTGTGTGTCGTGTCCAATCTTATTTTGAAAAATCGCGATAAGAGCGAGTCCGCGATAAACGACTACTAATACTGTACCTTGTTTTAACTTTGAACTTGACTTGTGGCCTTGACCTTGGAGCCAGGGGTGATGAAAAGTGCATGCAACACTCCAACTAGTGATGAGGCATATGTGTATGAAGTTAGATTAAGTTATGTTGAGCAAATCAGGACATATGGCATGGATAAGGGAACGTTTACAGACGTACAGTTGTACGGACGGGCAGAGCTTTTAGTGTCCGCCTTTCGACGGTCGTACAAAAAAATGAAACAAAAATTGTAAATATGTCTCTTTACAAAAAATCTAGTTGTTTTAGGAGCAAGGTTTGTATGTTGTGTCTTTCAGCTGTTATCAAGACAGTATCTCAAAGGATGTGGCATGGAAACAAGAGCGTAATAGCAGCCATGTGTAAAGATCTGATTCTGTGTACAGTCTACATATGTGAAATATGATGTCATTGATTAGATCCATGTTGTACAGTGTGACTCACATCAATGTGCAGATAGAAAACAGCTACAGTATGCACTGCTGTGTTTAAACTTTAGGTGTCAAAGCAAAGCAGCTCATTCGAGCCAGTTTTCAGAAAAGTAAATTAAGTGATTAAACTGCACATGAACACTGAATTATAATTACATAATTACACCTGCTTTTGTTCTGCTGCTGTTTTTTGGGAAAAAGTGATACAGTATTTTCATTCTTATGTTTGCAGAGGCAGTCCTAGTACACTTTCTTTAACATCTAACAAATCAAAATGTTATGTTGAACAAACGCAGTGTTAATAAAATGTTCCAACATTGAATTAAAGTGTCCGAATGTCTTGAAAATCTGTAAATTTAATTACAGGTCTATCATTCCTTGAAAAGAATGCCTATCATCACCCACTGTTTTTCATCTCAGTAATTTGAAATAAGATCATCTTATGCTGATGGAGGTACAGTAACGACGTTTGTGGAACGCTACACTTCAATGTGTTAACGCCCATTGTGTGTGTTGTGAATGACTCTCAGCTCCTTCTACACCAATTCTTATCTCAATTTCTGGAGGAATGTCCGAGTTACAGTTACATTTTAGTTTTTTAAGATCAGTTGGCTGTGGTGGCCATCTTTATTTGGGTTGACACCAAAGGATAATCAATTGTAGATGTGCAGCTAATGATTACTTTCTGAAAGTTTCAGGAGATGCAGTAGCCTTGTAATCCTGGGGCTGCTGGTTTGAGCCCATGTTGCCTTAGGAAGGACATCCGGCATTAAACAATTGCCAAATCTTGCATGCGAGCCCACTCGCTGTAGCACGTCCTGCAGAAGGGAGCAGCGGAAAGAAACTTACTATTAGGTGGTTCGCGAGATATTTTACTACCAGATAGAGTTGACAGCAAAAGGTAATGATGAAGTCAAAAACACTATCGCCCAGTAGGCCTGTCACGATTAACAATAAATCAATTAATCACGATAAATAAAATTATCGACCTCATTTTAATTTATCAGCTTTATTGTTTCTTTGTGTCTCTCTCTTTCTACTAGACACTGGATAAAAAGGCTCAACTCCAGTGCTCTTCACTGACCTCTCCCTTCCTCTTTTCTCTTTAAAATCTATTTCAGAATCCAAAATCGTGTTTTTGGATCGTTAAAATCATCTAAGCTATGAGCTAAGCTAACAGGCCGACCTCAGGAAAAAACTTCCGTCTTGTCAAAGCTCCAAAAATTCACAGTTGAAACCCGTGCCATTGTCTAAAACGTTGTTTTTCTTTGCAAAAAGAAGCAGAGAACTTGTTTACTGATCTTTAATTAAAATATTTGTGTGAAAAATGCTATGCTAAACAGCTCAAATGAAACCCGAGCGTCTGCCATTTTGAGAACCGAAAAACAGGAACAAGAGACAGCCCATGTCACGGCAAGGACCCTCACTCCCATTTTTCTGAAAGAAACACGCTGCTCACTCCCTCACTATCCATCCTTCAGTTCAGTCTTATACTGCCATCGAGTGGTCAATAAAAGGTACTACACACAAAATTTCCCCAACATTTCTTCTTAAATTTGACAGTTATTAATTTTGTCAAATTTCAAACATTATCGTTTATCGCAATAATTTCTGAGACAATTAATCGCCCAGCAAAATGTTATTGTGACAGGCCTATTGCCCACACTTCACATTTCGGCAGCAGGTGATAAAACCTAGAAGAATTTGAAACCTTAACACGTGCACTCTAAGGGCTGAGATGGGGTAGAGGTAGGGCAGCCGACTCGGGACCCGAAAGTCCCAGGCTCAATCCCCAGTCGTTCCCACATTGTGGTGTCTCTGAACAAGACACCCACTCCCCAATTGCTCCCCGGGCACCCACATAGATGCCCACCACCCCACCTGGGTGCATCCCAGGTGTGATGGGTCAAATGCAGAGAACCAATTTCGCCATTGTATGGTAACATAAAATGACAACACATAGCACTTTATTAAGTTTACAGTACAACAAAATAATGTTTGGAAGTGACTCTTTTTTTTTTTTCAAGGCTTTTTAAGTTTCATGTACTGTATTGACTATTTTTTTATTTGTGTGGCACAGATAGGATACATATTCTAACCCAGACAGATTTGTCAAGAAATGTGATGCAACCTAATGAAGCATCCTGAGCTAAACTATGACCCGTCTGGGTGTGAAAACTCAAAGCCAGTATCGCGTTTCAGCTGGTGTGTTAAAACTTTAGGCGGGCGGGTCAAATACGTCAAAAGGAGATTTGAAGAAATGAAAGCAACACGTAAAGTCACGCTACATAAGCTCAGTCCACCTTTTTCCTCTTCTCCAATACAATTATCCCCACACAGAACAGCAACTGGTTGATCAATTTGTCTTGATGTACAGGCGCACATTGACCAACCTCCTGGGTTTTTAATATCCTGAACAAGTCATCTGGAAAAAATGATTCCACTCAAAGTGAAAAGATATTAAACGCCTTTGACTTTGGATGAGTCACATCATGGTGATAATGTCTCTTTAGGGAGGGACGCTGCTGACTAAAGGAATGTTTTACAGCAGTCCAAAAATATATTCCCTGCTCAACTTTCATTTTTCTGAGGGTGCAACAGGCAAGTTGCATGTGACGCCCCGAGGCAGAGGCCGTCATGTTGGCTGAAGCACGGCAGCTGGCTAGAAAATACTGGCTGACACCAAGTGTGTCAACCGTAGAGGAAAATCATTCACGATGCAAAGATGATCTCAGGCTTAGAAACAAACAGGACTGACAGGGAGGAAAACCGACAAGAAAACTCAAGGAGCGGTTTCATGAAATATGTATATAAACATGACGTTTTGTAGGGCTGAACGGCTCCGTCTCTTCAGCCTTGGAGAAAAGTGCGAAAAGCTGAGGACAAAGTGGTGGGGCGTAAAAATAAAATAAAAAAGTGCTAACGAGTTAGATTTGTTCAGGTTCATGATGAAGTCAGAGTCACTAATTGTTTTGCTTCATCTAAAATCTTTATATCTTTATAGGCCTGTCACGATAACAAATTTGGCTGGGCAATTAATTGTCTCAGAAATTATTGCGATAAACGATAATATTGTTTGAAATTTGATTAATTAGTAATTATTGTCAAATTAGAGAAGAAATGTTGGTTAATTTTTTGTGTGTAGTACTGCTTTCGACCAGTATAAGACTGTCTGAACTGAAGGATGGACAGTGAGGGAGCGAGCAGCGTGTCTCTAAGAAAAAATGGGAGGGATGCCCCTTGACATGACATGGGCTGTCGCTCTTCGGTTCTCAAAACGGCGGACGCTCGATGTGGTTTGAGCTCTTCAGCATAGCATTTTTCACACAAAGCTTTTAATAAAAGAATCAGTAAACAAGTTCTCAGCTTCTTTTTGCAGAGAAAAACAACTTTTTTTTTAGACGAAAGGCACAGGTTTCAACTGTGAATTTTGGAGCTTAAAAAACGGAGGTGTTTTCCCCAAGGTCGGCCAGTTACTTTAGCTTGTAGCTTAGCTTCTCAGCTTAGCTGCTTTTAATGATCCAAAAAAATGTGATTTTGGACGGTTAAAACAGATTTTAAAGAGAAAAAGAAAGGGAGGGGTCAGTGAAGAGCAACAAAGTTGAGAGAGAAAAGAAAGACACAAAGAAATGATAAAGCCGATAAATGAAAATTAGGTTGATATTTTCATTTATCGTGATTAAATTATTGTTTATCGCGACAGGCCTACGATTAATTGATTTATTTATCACGACAGGCCTACATCTTTGTAACAGTTAAGTTTTCATGCACGTTCAAGTTTTTCTCATTGGATTGTCAATAAATTGTTTCATTTGTTTTTAACCTGTCTGCACATATTGCACTAAAATACCAAGTTTTTGACATATTTCTCATAAAAAGACATAAAATGTTGTATTAATGAAAAACATTTAAATTTCTTACTGGGTTCGTTGCCTCAAGTCTTTTTGGGAATCTTCTCATAAGCTTTTAAATACTATTTCCTTGGAGGTTCCTCCCATCTTCTTTGCAAATAATAAGACAGGATGAGAACTATTGATGACGTTCTACTGGGTTTAAGTTCCAATTTGAGCTGGTTCAGTAAATCATTTGGGAAAGTTTTTTTTAAGTCTCTCCTGTATTTTCTCGGTGTCACTTGAGCACACTGAAAAATATCTGCTTCCATCTTTCTGTCTTCCTGAACAGGTTTACTTTGATGCTGCTGCCACCATGTATGACTGTATGAATTGTGTTCAATGGCTATGCAAGATCCTCCCACATTATATGTATTCATCTATCAGACAATTTTGTTTCTTGTGGTCTGAGATCCATTTGGGGTCTTTAGGCAGTCATATGTCTTTGAATGAGAAATGGCTTCTGTGTGTAAAGGTCTGACGGGCACTGATGGTCCTTCTGAAAAGTTCTCCCGTTTCCAGAAATAAACTGGATTTTATTCACAAGAACTGCAAGCTTATAAGTTACCTGCCTGTCCAAATCCAATCATACAGATGACTCACTTTGGTGGGGCAATGGCCTTTAATGATGGTTTGTGGTTCCAAATGTATTAGTTTACTGAATGATAGAGACTACTCTTTAAATGTTACTGGATTTTCCCTAGAGGTGCGTCATGACATGATGTCTTTTGTGAAATGGTTATTGAACAATTAATACCTTATGACTTGTAGATAGCTCTGAATTTTTTCAGGTTTGAAAAAGAGCTTGAATGTTTTCTGTCAGAGCCTCCCTGTAGGTGTCAAATACAGCTCTAGCACTTTTTGCAACAGGTTGGAGACGCCGCCCATAACATTGAGAAGGGTTCAAGATAGGTTCAAAACACCAGCGAGGACTTTGTGATTACTTTAAGGGAAAGTTAGTCATCTTTTCTGAGCATGTTCAAAACTTTAGCGATGAGACTGCAATACTCTTTGACTCAAACAAGCCATTATAAACCCATGCAGGACACTTTAGTTCAATTTCAAGTTGAAATCAAGTTTATTGTCATTCACATCACATGTGGTACATGAGGTGGAATGAAATTATGTACTCAGGGTCGCAGTTAAACCCAAAAATTGCAAAAATATAAAGTGTAAAAAAGAAATAGTATATAAGATATACACTAAGATACGCTAAACAAACGCAGATCTAAGATATACGCTAAACACTAATAATGCAAAACAATACAGCGTAAGAACAGCAGCCTGAACATGAGTCTGTGAGTTTAGCATTCAATTTTGCATAACACAATTATTTACGCAGAATTCAGTGGTTATACGCAAATACACATCGTAGCAGCAGCTAGCTGTAGCACTTCTGGTGCAGAGTGAAGCATTTCTGACAGTAATGTTCTAATATTTCTGCTGAAATAACTGCATAATATGGAACTGACTGGATGTAAATGTTTGTCCTGTTCAGACTAGCTGTTAGTCTGATCAGAATTGTACTCAGAGGTACTTTGGCTTCAGAAGTGACGCTATTAAAGTACTACGATAACCCTTTTACAGAATCGCATGTCAAAAGATTTGAACTATGCTCTAAATTGAAGTATTTGTGAATGCTATAACACTGGGGTGTCCAATCCTGGTCCTCAAGGGCAAGTTTAACTTGCTTCCTGCTCCAACACGCCTGATTCAATGGTTAAATGACCTCTTCATGTTCTGCAGAAGCCTCTCTATGATTTCAATTTGGAGTATTCAAACAAACATGTAAAATATGCAAAAAAAACTACGAACATGAAAAAGGTTCAAAAAGCATTTTCTTTTATTTTTATCTTGAATTAATGAACAATACAAAGCAAGATAAAAACTGTGACATTTGGCAGATAAACTGTATTTTTTCAGTCTTTCCATTCATCTCACTCAGATCCAATGATTGTAATGCAGGTGTATGTATTGTGTTGGGACAACTAACACTAAGTGGTTACAGCGGTTGTCGGCAAGTCTACGCCCATGGGAGACGCACATCAAGGCGAATGTCTGACGATGATGAACTGCTGATGAATAAATGAACAACTTCCTCCTGCTTCAATGCCAGTTTAACACTTTTGCCCTTGCTAGTAATTAATTCCCAGGGTTCCGCATTAAGCGTCGCAACAGTGGGGATTTTTAGACCTTTTCTTTTTTGTTTTTTAAACTGGCTCCAGAAAGTTAAATTTGACACAAACGCCGTTTTTGTGGATTTTCACCTTGAGGGAACGAGAGAACCGGTGCATCCAGAGTTTAAAAAAAAAAAAAAAAAAAAAGAAAGTTGACATCATAAAACAGGGCAAGCACAAATAACTTGGCATTTGAACATTTCCCCATGAGCCCAGACACTTCCAACGTTTTATAAAAAAAAGCTGCTCATTCCATTAAGTTCAAATCAACAATGAGATCCTTGTGAAAGATTAAAATATGCTTGAAGTGCTTTAACAATTATGCACCAACCAAAAAAGTGCTATTATTGATTACCAATCATCCATTTTTACAGCCTCTCCTCCTTTGAGGAACTAATGGGGATTTTTCACACACTGATCTGCTGAGAATATTGACAGGAAGCCCAAACGTGTAGAGGCTTATTAAAAACAGCTAAAGGGGCCACGATTGAAAAGAGCTGCATAAACAAACAGCAGCTATTTGAATAATCAATTACAAGTTTATTATAAGGATGAAGGGGGAACATTATAAGAGTCTCAGTTAAGCAAGATGAAAAGCATCACCCTTCCTCACCTCTTACCTTCAGCAGAGTGCACCTTGTCACACAGCAGAGGGATGATTAAAGCCTGAAGTGCTGTCAGAACCAACTTCAGACTCTCTGGGCTCATGGTGCTGAAGCGTGGATGGCTTCCTCTCTACTGCAGCATCACATGAACACTCCAACTACAGCTGATGAGCAAGAACCTCCCCCTTTCCTCCTAAAATAAAATAAAAAAAATAAATAAATAAAATTTAAGTGACTTCCTGAAATCTGAGCGGTCCTTTTAGGATGTCGCAATGACAGCTAAGTCAACTGTGCGCGCGCCTTCCTTCCTTCACTGACCCATGATGTCCAGCTCGAAGAAACGTCTCGAGACAGGCGGGAAGAAAAAAAAAGTGCGACAAAAACACGAAGAAACACACAAACCGCTGCTGTGTCGTCGTCCTCTGGAGCGACATTAATCCCGGAGGAAAAAACGCTGACAAAAAGTGTTGTCTTGTGAGTACGGACCATGTGCTTCTTTTAATAGCTCCGCCGGGTCCTAAATCCATCTTCTGTAAACGGCAGCGTCAAGGTAGAAAAAGAAAATGGCGCTACATCCGGTTTTGAATTTCTGAATAAAAGTCCAAATATCTGCGGCATTGTGTTTTGAAGTGTTTGCCTCTTTCCACCGTTGCAGATAAAAACCCACTATGAATAATTACTCATAATAAACCCAGAAAAATTGTAAAAGTCTTAGATTGGCTACCTATGTTTTCTTAAACATGACTTTTTTTTGTTTATTTTTGTTTATTTACTTTAATGGGGATCTTCCCGATGTAAGCTCCATCATCGCGGTAAATAAATCATAAAAAAGTTGGGTTTTTTTTGCGATTTAACTGGGATAATTTCAAAGACTACAGTTGTTAACGTCTTAAATTTTTTTACATTATACAACATTAAACATCTATTCAGTTCCTGGCAACCAGACATGGTCTTGTTTTTAGTATTCCACATGTCTCGTAGTCAAGCTGTTGTTTCGCTACGGTTCCTTTCAATTATCCTTTTTAATTATCATTTTGTTTTCAATTTTTTTTTAATTACATTTGTACACATCATTTGTGAATATCTATTGTTGTCTTTGGTGTCATTGTAAATGAGTCCTGGTGGCTCAATGAGACTAACCTGTTTAAATTAAGGTTCAATTATCAGTGCAAATTATTAGTGAATTTAAAATATAAAGCTGTACGAGTTCACATTTACTAAACAAGTCCTATTTGTGCATTTATTGAGAGAAAACAATTTAAGCAAAATTCAAACCAAACTGGAAGGTTTAAAAACTACAAACTTTTATTTTGAAGCCCGCAGCGGACTTGATTTCCGCTCTTTCTTCTTATTCTATTAACTTACAAATGTTTTCAGGCACACGCACACACACACGCACACCCTCTGACAGTTGTGTGGAACCCTGACTAATTTAGATTTTGTCTAATACAAGCCAGACTTTCATATAATCTTTTAAAGTGCTTTTTTTCAACAGATCTCTGCTTAATACTGGTCTTTCTGGATTTTTCTTTAGACTTTGGCAACATTATGTATCTCATTTCATGTTTTTATTTGCTTTATTTGATATTATTAGAGGACCATTAATTTTTAACAAATATGGGCACAGTAGGATGTGGTTTAAGACTTCTATAAAATGCTAAAAATATACGTATAATGGCCGTTACTGAGACTCACTTGGATGAAATGGTAGAGGACAAGGATATAAAATATTTAGAGTTGACAGAAATAAATATGGTGGTGGTATTGCATTTTATATTCATAGCCATATTCCAGTTAAAATAAAAAGAGGATCTCTGTGAGGTTGACGTAGAAGCGTGATGGTACTTTTTCCGTGGGTTAGACCCTTACTAACATCATGTTAAAGATTTAAATTCAAACACTGAATATCTGATTGATAAATGCACAATGATCCAAAAAGTAACTGATGCAAACAGTGAAGTTTATATTTTTGCAAATATGAGCATAGATTAGTTTTCTAATCATTATCACATGAAGAAAACACTGAGTGGCACAGCTGCTGAATAACCAGAACTAAAACCTCTGCATGCATAGATCATATAAAAAAAAAAAAAAAAACTGTGCAGGAAAGTGTTCAAATATAATTTCTGTGCCAGCTGGCTTCAGTGATCATAATGATCTGGCTGTAGGGCCATAAAGTAATACAATAAATGTAAGAATCTTTTTCAGAATATGATTTCATAAATGATGTAGCAAATATACAGTACAGATCGTATAAGCAGAGCTAGCATTAAATACTTTTTTGTAAATTACTTTTACCTTTGTGTAATAAACATGCCCCAAAAATAAGATTATTTGTGAGATCCGTAAGGTCCCATTGGTTGGATGATAATTGGATGAATGGATGATTCAGAAATAAAGCAATAATAATGCAGAATTTAAAAAAAAAAAAAAAACTATGAAGGACAGTTAATGAAATGTCTTCATGTACCATACTTTTCGCTGTATAAGTTGCATCTTTTTTGCATTATTTATGTATTAACCTTTATTTAACCAGGCAAATCCCATTGAGATCACATATCTCTTTTGCAAGGGAGGCCTGGGCCTGAAGGCAGCCTAACGTGCATGTTTTTGGTCATAAATTAGCATGTCCTGTGACTTACACGGCGAAGTGTCTTATTTATGTTTTCCCCATATTTTTAACAATTTTTGGCTGAGATCTGACTATTTAATTCATTCAGACATGATAAATATTCAACACTACCATTTTCAGCCACTAGAGGGTGCTTGATTAATATATCATACCAAGTGTCTCTTAAAAGGTAAAAGTGGCTATTAATGAGACACTTGGCTTGCCATACAAAGCCACCTTCTTCTCGCTCCAGAACTCCTGGAGCAAACGTCAATTCAGCTGCATTTTGCCACATCGCGCAGGCGAACTGCAGCTGATTTGACCATTAAAGTGCATTCATTAAGGAAAAGTTCAACTGAACTTTGCTATACTTTCAAGCAAACAAATAATTGTTTTTAAGTGTTAATCTTGTTAAATCTTTGTTAAAGTCCTCCCGCGGTTGCTTTTTGGCAGCAATCGATTTTTGGCACAGTTCACGTTTCCAGGTGGTCAGCGGTGACTTTTCCACTTTATTAGACATATTCGGACTCATACGACTGATGCGACTTATACGGCGGTGTGACATAGTGAGTGATAAATCGTCACATGAAATTATTAAAAATCAAATACGGTAATTAAGGATTAGAACTGCCAATTTGTATTTAAGTGTATATAGCGGATGAAATGTAAAAGCTGCTTGTAACAATTAATAGAGACAAACCTCGTGAAGGAGATACTATGGATGGAAGGCGTTTTAAAACCTCATAACTTCGTAGCCTTTATGTCATATTTTCAATTTGTGTTTTAATGAATGCATTCATCCACATTTGTGGAACATTTTGAAAGTTGTTCCATTGTCTGAAAACCCTAAAGAACCACTTTGCAAACACAGTGATACAAAACAGTTGGTAAGGGCTGTGTTTCTTCATTTCAGTGCAAACTTTGATATTCATCATCATCATGACCTGAAGCTATTGGCTTATGGTTTTAAAAATTCGTCCAACCTAATGAGTAGTTACCTCAGTAACAGGAAACAGTGTGTTATGTTTAATGGTATCTGTCAAAAATAGAAAAAAAAAAAAAAGGTTTGTAGGCTCAATCATCCACATAGATAAGAAAACATGTTTAAATCATTTAACCTTCTAATGGTATCGGTCCATACTTTGTGACCGTTCCATGTGGAATTCCACAAGGCAGATACCTCGGTCCTCTGCTAATTAGTATTTTTGTAAATGACATGCCAAATGTATTGAGTAAGGTATGAATAACTGTATATGCATGATGTATCTTCTGACTGTTTAGATCGGGTAAAAAAAAGGTGCTAAAACAAGAACTATCCTCTGTTTCTGAGCACAGGCTAAAACTGAATGTGTCAAAAATGAAGTGCATGGTGTCTTTTGGACCAACTCAAGTGTTACATATTTCTTTAAATGGACAATCTTTAGAACAAGTTAAAGAGGCCAAACAGCTGGGAGTTAGATCTTCACATTCTTATGTCCTGTGTCACATTGACTGCAGTCCAGCTGTTTGTAGTGCTTCAAAAAAAGATCTGGATAAACTGCAGATAGTTCAAAACAAAGCTACAAGATAAGCACATGGTTGTGATTTTAGGACTAATGTTAATTCATGCATCAAAGCCTGTCATGGATGAAGGTCAGTGACAGACTGCTCTGCAGACTTCTTTTCATTTTATATACTGTAAAGTGTAAATTTTATATAAACCCTCTGGCCTTTTCTTACAGTTGTTACCACCTCTAACAAACATGGTTGGAATACAAGACTAGCCTTTGTTGTTACCTTTACACTGCATCTATCAGAACTCATGCCCTCAGAAAAACAGCTACAGACTGGAATATGTTGCCTTCTGAAATAACATGAATTACATTGAAATAACGTGTTGTTTTTAATTCTTTTTTACATTTATTTGGAGTTATTGTAGTCAACAACTTCTTGTGTCAGGTTTGGTTTATTTGTCATGTGCAAAATCAACACAAGGTCACAAAGTGATGTCTCTTGGTTTTGTTTAATGAGTGAGACAATTTGAGTATTTTAATGTTTGTAGCTTATTTTAATGCTTGCAGCTAATATCACATTAATTTTTAGCTCAGTTTCTGTAAAATTGACCGAGTTAAGGCCATATTTGTGTTTTTAAAGATCAGTTGTCTATAGTAGGCATGTTGAGCTGGGTTGATTCCAATAAATAATCAGTTGTAGATGTGCATCCAATAATTATTTTCGTAAAGTTTCTTTAAAACCCAATGAGTGGTTCATGAAATATTTTACTAACAGACAATCAGAGTTGACTCCAGCAGTTAAGACTAAAGTTCTAGGCAAAGACTTTGAACGATGAGTAGCGCATGACGCTTGTGTTGTGAATGACTCTCGACTACAACCACGTCAAATTATACAGTAGCTCAACCCCTGCAACACGGGCTGAGTTACAGCAAGTTTTGTGTTTTCAAAGTTAAGTTGCCTGTGGCCTCCATCTTGAACTGAGGCGGTTTCAAATGTTAATCAGTTGTAGAGGTGCATTCAATAAAAAATTTCCTAGTAGTTTTATTAAAATCTGCCCAGTGGTTCATGAGACATTTTGCTAACAGACGGTCAGAGTTGACTCCTAGAAGTTTATGGCAAAATTTTAAACAAATATCTTGCACAATCTGTTACACCTCAAATTACCTGTTGGGGATCAGCCTCAAATACTACTACACCCAATTTTAAACCAATATCTGTAGACGGGGCAGATTTCTCCTCCACCATAACCCTCAGCACTGGCTCCCCTCAGGGCTGTGTGTTGAGCCCCCTCCTGTTCATTCTTCTCATATATGACTGCACACCTACCCATCCACGCTGCCATATTGTAACATTTGCAGATGATACAGCAGTGATGGGATGCATCACTAACAATGATGAGTCCAGGCAGGAGGTGGAACATCTGGAGAGCTGGTGCAGGAAGAACACCCTTCACATCGATGTGAAGAAGACGACGGAGATG
>JARVLU010000489.1:20618622-20635567 GCA_031762415.1 Simpsonichthys santanae
TTGGAGTCAGCCTCCCCACCATCACAGACATCTACACCTCCAGATGCAGGAAGAGAGCCACCTGCATCATGAAGGACTCCACTCATCCAGCACGCACACTTTTTGTTCTGCTCCCCTCAGCTTGTTTAATACACCTCATTTATATTATTTTTAGTGTATATCTTAGATCCTTATATATTATTGGTATTTATGCTAAATATATTACTTTTTTTTTGTGGGTGTATCTGGACCTTGATGACACAGTTTTGTTCCACCTCATGTACCACATATGATGTGAATGACAATAAAGAACCTTGAAGCTGTTGGCAGCAGGTGGTCGTACTGGAACAGCTGGACTGTGTGACAGCTGTTAAATGTTCAGGCTAATAAATAAAGTGGAGCCTCTCATTTGTTGCCTGTTGTAAACATTTACACGTTTCTGTTAATCGCAGCCCCTCCGTTGTGTTGTTTAGCCTCTCTCCGTGGATGGAAACACTCAAACCTGCATGTTCAGTGGCAGAGTCCAAACACACTGCAAAACAAATGCAGACACAAAGCCTCCATTCAGCGGCGATGTCCGTCAGCACAGAGAGAAGGTCACATTCCTCCATCCAAGAGCTAATCGCTGGAAGTGAACCATCTATTCTGGCTCCCTCTTTGCTCACTGAATGTGTGAGGAGAAAGACGGTGGAGGACTTTCCAGGACTGGTTCTGTCTCATGGTGCTGCTTCACATCACATGTCAGCGCTTCACTGTCCAGCTAAAGGTTACTCTGCATCTAATTCCACGAGGCAACGTGAATAAAAAGGCAAACCGCATTAGAATGAAGAACTACAGTGAACTGCATGCAATACTTACATAGATGTACCATATTTTTTGGACCATAAGGCGCACTTAAAATCCTTTAATTATCTCAAAAATAGTTGTGCTTATTGACCTTGAACCGATTTTATGTGATTATTGAGAATGAGTTGAATAAAGTTTGACTCACCTGTTTTGTTTCGCTTAATGCGTCTCATAATCCGGTGCGTCTTATGTATGAAAACAGACCCGTTCATTGATATTGCACCTTATTATCTGGTGCGTCTTATAGTCTGAAAAATACGGTAAGCAGGAAATTTGCTCGGAATGCTCAGGAATTATTTCATACTTCTTTTACGCCCAGGGCAGTGAAAAATAAATAAAAATAAATAAATAAAGTAGAATCTTTCAAAAAATTTTAAAAGTATAATAATAGTGTTGTGTTGTCATCATATTTTCCCATACAATGGCAAAATTGGCTCTCTGCATTATGCATATTTAAAATATGTTGCAATTCTTATACCAGTAAGTGCATCTAAAATAGTCATTCTTATCTTCTTAAAGGGAAAATTAAAATCTTTTGAATGGGTGTTCGCAAAGAAAGGCTGTGAACACTTACTATCTTACCTGCTGTAGATGTGAATGACTGGCCTGAGTGCACAGACTCTAATAGCTGGACATTCTGGCCTCAATTCAAGACAATGAAAGTTAATGGAGGCGCTATGTCTGTTTTTATTATATTAGTGAGCCAAAATGAATGCTGTGGTTTTAAATCGGTTCATAATAGATCACACAAAGGCAGTTTTTGGGAAATTAAAACACTTCCTGATTAGCATTACAGTTATTTTGCCAGAAATAGAGTGATATTCCTGCTGGAAGTTCACTAGACTTACACTTGCAAAACCAAAACATAGATTTCTATGTCAATAACAAGCAAAGCATTGACGATGATGTAAAGCAGCATGCATTTCTTTAATATATGTTGCAGTTATGATTCTTTTTAGATGAAAATGTGTTTTTGTTTTATCCAGATGAGCTGCAGTGAGAAACCAGCCTCCTGTTTCCAGGCCTGTTGGTTTCGCTCGTCGTGACCCCTCCAGCCAGCATTTATCAGCCGCAGCAGC
Organism: Simpsonichthys santanae; assembly: GCA_031762415.1. Taxonomy (NCBI): domain Eukaryota; kingdom Metazoa; phylum Chordata; class Actinopteri; order Cyprinodontiformes; family Rivulidae; genus Simpsonichthys; species Simpsonichthys santanae. The sequence continues at coordinate 20,620,527 of JARVLU010000489.1, forward strand.
AGCGAGGGCGGAGGAGACACGTGTGGGCACCCACCAGCTGAATGGTGGCTCTGCGCCGCCACTGTCTCTGCCACTGAAGGCCCTTTTGTTTTACCAGGAATGCAGGCCTCGTCCCCTCGACACAATCGGACCGTTGACGGTTTCTCTTCGGGAAGGGAGGAGGGGAGTGTGAGACGAAGACGCTGCAATCCATCAAGCAAATCAGACTCAAAAGTTTGGCTGTAAGGAGGGCTCTTCATTACGAAGTAAAAAGCTTTAAAATTGTCTTTGCATTCATTAAAACACGTCCGGTGTTCAGCTTTAATCATGACAAAAGAAAACAGTTTGACAACACTGACCTCTAGTGGAGACACTGAGTCATTGCGTTCAGTGAAAGTTCATTCAGGAACAGAGAACAATAACATTAACATCTCTCTTGAAAATATAATTCACTCTTCTTTGACGTCTCTTTTCAAGTGTTTAAAACCAGAGCAATAGCTCAAAAACACAGAAAAAAATATTACAGATGTGCTGTCTCCACTGAATCTCAAATTCTGCCTAGGATAAAAATGAGTCATGTCTTTTAAAGAGAAAAAGCGTTGCACATTTGTCGTTAAGTAATAAACCTCGTTAAAGCATTTATTTACAGCAGTCTCATCACTCCTTAAGGAGAGAAAAGCTGCATTATTAGCACATAAACCCTTTAATGTCGGCCATTACTACAGCGTGATGCACACTCGGTTTAATGAGGCCTCGAGAATGAAGGTGGGTTGTTGCTTGCTCAATCGCCTGCGGGTCATTTACCCTATAAGTGTTCTGCAAGCGTTTGAGAGAGTGAAAAACACACTTATTGGGTTTATTTAAAGGCATTTTCTTAAATTATTGCGTCATTATTGAGGAACTGAGGCACTTGCAGACACTTGTAAGATTTGTAAGAGATTGTAATTTAACCTGTCGGCTTGGAATTTCTGATCATACAAATTGGGAAAAATAACCAGGTTTAAAACTATCCTTAAATATTTTACTCAAAAATGTATGTAAAAACCCCAGTATCTCCCAGAAGCTAAAAAAAAAAAAAAGTTTCATTTTGTGCATTTTGTTTAAAGAAAAAAGGATATTTTAACAACTTTCAGTCCGTTACCTCTCCAGACTCTCTTCCACCTGCTCTCCAACCTCCCTGCAGATCAGTGTTAAACATTAAAGTCCTCAAATCCTCCTGCCTGTCCTCGTTTGTTATTCATCCATCACCTACCCAAACCAGAAGGGTCTCAGGGTACCCTGAAACTCATCGGACATGCCTACTGCACATCATCTGCCCTATTCTCACAAACTTCTGTGCTACATCTACCAATTTACTGATAAAAATAATTATCTTTGTCATAGCTAAAAGGCAGAAATTACTTTTTTTAGTTTAATCTACGAGCATATTGCTTAAACGTTTAGTCCAAAACACTTTTATTGTACTTTTACGAAAAGTACTTCAGTATTTTTTATTATTATTATTATTGCGCTTGGTGAAGGCGGACGCTTTCCCTCCTGCTCCTTCCCTTCTCTGCTCTTTGGCCTGTGAACCTTTTCAGAGTCTCTTTTTGCATATCTTCCGAATTGTATATTATGGACAGGGCAAAGGAGGGCAAAGGAGAGGGCAAAGGAGAGCCCCCCTGCCCCGACGGGACACTTGCAGTCAGATACAAGATGGATTCCTGGGAGAAGGGAACGATCGTGTGTCTATCCATATTGTCAGTCAATGTGTACATAACTGGATTTGTAATAACAGAATTTCTGCTTTTTGGACTTGGTGGTTACCTGGCATATCGACAAATTTGGAAAAGGTCGGCAGCTGTTCTGGCCATTGTAAAGCTGCCCGGCCTGTGTGAAGGAATGTGCCGTGCTCAGACCCAAATGCTGTGCGAGCTGAGCCACAAGCTGGACGCGATTCTTGCTGAGAATCACAGGCTACTTGCAGCTCCTGAATCTCGCTGGCGGGAAGGAATAGATCTCGGAGAAGTCGTAAGCTCGACTCGGCGTATGTGACCACACATTTGGCTGTTTGGAGTCACCATTGAGCAACCGTTGCTATCTGAATCTGTCTCCCCTTGGAAGGCTGACTATCTCAAATTCTCCTCGATGTCATGTGAACAAGACGCTCTGCTCCCCACTCCCCTACCTACTCCCTTCCCCAAGGACAGCGTCATAGCTCTACCGAGCCAGCTGATAAATGCTGCACCATCACTTAGCAGGACTATGGCTGGGGGGCTGTATATGAACAGTGTTCATGGACTACTTCCCCTCAAATTCATCATCTTCACTGGCCTCCCTCATTTTGCAACCTAGGTATGGAAAGGCACCAGTGGCTGCGTCACTCACTTGGGCGGCCTGTGCTGGGACCCCCACCCTCACCCACTGCATATGTCTTTGTCACCAGTATGTTGCTTTTTCTTGTGCTGAGGTTTGTTTTTGGTTTTGTTTTGTTTTTTGAAACCTAAGGTATGATTTTTTTTTTAAAGCTCCTCTTTCCTTATGTTTTCCCTTTTCCTTATCTAAACAAAAAGGGCAGCGCTTCCCACGAGGCTGCAGCCTCAGGCATCTCCGTCTACCCATGTTGTTTTCTTTGGACGGCTGTACTGAAATGTAATTTTGTTGTGCTTCTGTGCAATGACAATAAAGTTTGATTCTGATTCTAAAAAGTGAACATGCAGTTTGTCTAAAACTCAAAAAGACTTTGGGATAGGAGCAGAAATGTTAGCGTTTGACTAAATGATGTCCTAGAGGGAAAACTTTAATTTAAATTAAATTTTATATTAAAAAGTGCAGACGACTACATTTTAGTCATAAAAACAAGATATTTATCAAACAATAAACAAGTATTTTGCTGTCTCTTAAGCAGAAATTTGATTGTCAAAGTGTGTCCAAAAGTTCTTGTCAGGTATGAATCCCCACCTCAGCCTGGAATTTCCTCACAATCAATAATTACAGCAGATGGAGCAGGATAACAATGCAGTGAGTCATGGACGCAAGAAAGAACAGAACCATTTGATTTGGAGCAGAGGTGTTGAAGGGGAGCGCTGAGCTGCTGCTGATGAGGGTTGAGGAGGGAGGATTAGGCCGCTGACTGAGACGCAGCTCGCTGCTTGGATGTGGGCTGCGTTCCTCTCTGAGCAGCTCTTCTGCCTCCGGGTTTGGAAAGGTTACCTGGAAGCACACACACAAGTCTGTCAATCACTTCATCTTTTCCAGAACTGCCCGACTCCAGGAGAACAATGAGCTAATCAGATTGAGATTATTTCCAGTCACGTCACAAAAACTGCTTCTGTCATCTAATGTAAAAAGTCCCTGTCATAGAATAATTGATGTGTCTTCCAGTCATGGCCAGAAGAGGGCAGAGAGGTCTATAAAATGTTCTTCATTGTCTTTAAATTCATTATTTGGAACTTAAGGAGTTTGTTGATTGTCCATAACTCTGATAATCATTTTTTTCTTGATTTAATGTTTACACACAAGACAATAAATTGCATCATATATTATGTTAGAACGCACTAAAACCATTCGATTCAAATCTCGGTGTTTATGGTCTTTTTATGTTTGGGTGTGTTAGTGAAATTTCTCATCAACCACTGGACGTGTCTCACTGAAACTACCAGAGAGTAATTTGTGGATGTTTCCCCACAACTCTAACTAACTTTAACTCTACAACTCTAACTTTTTAACTAGTGTCAACAGCTAGTTGACACTAGTTTTTTTTTTTAAAAAGGGGGCTACAATTCATCCAGTTTTACAGATACTGTATTAAGATAGACTTGGGTGTGGTAGTAGTTGAGAGTCATCCTCAACACACACTCAATCTTGTCACAATATCACGTCATTTTCAAAATTTGTCCCAAAATTTTCTCAGCATTAGATGCTTTTAATTTGAAACTCTGACATGAAAGGAAGTGGGTGATATGCAATCCTTCTAAAATATCAAGTTAATATCAAGGCCTTTAACTGAACAAGTTCGAAGGGGGTTATCGTGTGAAGCTTGTTTTTCTGTTATAGTGTCTATAAACTGTTCCATACGTTTTCTGCACCTGTCTCCTCCCACAGCTTTTGTGCTATTTCAACAATTCATATATCGAATTGTGCTATTTCAACAATTCATATATCATATTGTGCTTTTTCAATAATTCATACATCAAAGTGTTCGGCTCTTTCAGTAAACGATGGCTGTGGTTTTTGGTATTGGTACAACTTCAGCATTTTGAACTATTAAGCCTTTTCTGCCATTTTTGCTCTCATTGAAAATGAATGGAGCTCATTTTACATCCTTCATAACTTTTAATCTCTTTACAACCTTTTTACTACGACTTTCACATTTAGATCCAGTTAAGCTTCTTTCAGCTTCCTTGTGCAAAATAAAATAAAAAATACAGCAGTTTCAGCTGTTTTTGTAGCTGTTTTGTGCTCCTTTCCGCTTCATTCAGCTAACTTCAACATTTTTGTGCTTCTTCAAAACTTATTTCTATTAATTTCAGCTTGTTCTGCTCCTTTCAGCTTATTTCTGCTGTTTCAACTATTTCTGCTATTTCAGCTAGTGTTTAGCTGTTTTATGCTAATTTCATCTTTATCAGCTAATTCCACATTTTTTCCCAATCATTTAAACTTTTTTCAGCCCAATTCAGCAAAAAGACGCTCCCCCAACTTCCTTCTAGTAATTTAAGCTTCTTTCTGCTTGTTTTAGCTACTCTTCAGCTGTTTTTAGCATATTTCAGATTTTCTCGGATAATTTCAACTCCATTGTGCTAATTTATGCATCTTTCAGCCTTAGCGGGCACACTTAAGCTCCCTTCACTTCCTTTTGGAAAATTAAGCTTCTTTCTACATTTCTTTAGCTACTATTCAGCTGTTACATAGAAAAACTAGGATAGCTCTGCCATTTTTAGAGCGATTCAGCTGAAATTTGACATATTGGTAGCTGATGATTCCTGAAAATCAAAAATCCAATATGGCTGCCTAAGCAAAAAAGGAAAAATACTAATCATCTAATTTTAGTTATATTCAGCTGAAAGTTGGTGTGATAATAGCCGACAATGTTCCCCATCAAATGCTGAATGAAAATCAAAAATCCAAGATGGCCATCAAGGCTACTTTTGAATGGATTTAACTCAGCCATTTTTACACATACAGAGCTGAAATTTGGTGAGGTTACAGCTGAGAACGTTCCCTATCACATATTGCATTCAAATCAAAAATCCAAGATGGCTGCCTAAGCTAAAAAGGAAAAAAAAAAAGATAACTCAGACGTTTTTAGAGCTATTCAGCTGAAATTTGGTATAGTGGTAGCTGAGAGCAAACTCAAACACAAGGTAATGTCAGATCAAAAGTTTGTATCGGCAGCAGCCTGGCAGTCCATTACATTAGGAACAACTGTGCACGTTCTGCTTCCTCCTGATATTTGAAGCTTCTTTCTGCTGTTTTAAGCTACTTTTCACCTGTTTTCATGACATCCTTAAGCAGGAAGCATTCACACATTTCTCTAGTTTAATTTACTTTTTGGCATTGTTTCTGTGCAGTCCTTTAGTGAATTTGGAAGAATCTGTCACAAAGGTAGAAGGTGCTAATCAGCCACTGGGATATATGTGAACCAGAATCTTTAGGAGTGATTCAAGCAGACTGGGTGAGTCTTTGTTCTGAATCTGCATATGTGTGATTAGATGTGGCAAATGGCCACCGCAGCTGCACGGGGACAATGGGCAGCTGAGTGGCTGCTGGAGTGTTACCGTTCTCAGAGGTGGACTTGGTGCTGTGGGCCTTCCTCTGCCTGAGAGTGGCGCCTGGATGTCCATCCCCCGACCCCCTGTGCCTCCTCTCCTGCATCCTTCGTTCCAGCGCTCGCACCCTGCTCTGGGAACGACTGATGAAGTCTGGTCGGGATAGCTGCAGTGCTCGCTGCAAAAAGCCAAAAACACATTGCACCTTTTTTTTTTTTTTTTTTTTTTTTTTGATGAAACATTTAAATCTTGAGGACTTCTTTAAACCTCCAGGACCACCTGAGCATAAAGTCTTAGAGCTTCTCAAAGAAAACTGTTAGTGTTGGGGGGGTTTTTGTGTGTAAATGTTTATGAAGCATTCACACAATTATGATCCATTTTTCTTCCACAGTTTTGAAGCTATTTCAACAAATGATGTATCAAAACATTCAGTTCTTTCAGGACAACCCTGCTACTTATTTACTTACCTTTATTTAACCAGGCAAATCCCATTGATCACAGATCTCCTTTGCAAGGGAGGCCTGTGCCTGAAGGCAGCCTAACATCCATGTTTTTGGTCTATGACTTTTGGTATTGGTGCAAGTTTAGCTTACAAGTATCTAAATCTAAATATTTAACATTTTCTGCCTTTTATCCTCATAGAAAATGAACAGGGCTCATTTTACATCCTTCAAATCTTCATATGTGTTTACAACCTTTTACTGCTCCTTTCACATTTTGTTCTGGTTCAGCTTCTTTCAGCTTCCTTGTGCAAATGTGAACATTTTTTTCAGCTACCTTCAGCTAATTTCTGCTGTTTTGCTTTTTGCTAATTTCAGATTCTTTCTGCTAACTGCAACATTTTTGTGCTTCTTCTGTTTTTTCCAGCTAATTTCATCTTGTGATCCTCCTTTCAGCTTATTTATGCTAGTTTCAGTTATTTCAGCTACTATTTAGCTGTTTTCATGTTAATTTGTGCTTTTTGCAGCTAATTCCACATTTTTTGCACTCATTTAACCTTTTTTGAGCCTAATTCAGCAAAAATGTGCTATTTCCCCTACCTATTGGTAATTTAAACTTCTTTCTACATTTTAAGCTACTTTCAGCTGTTTTTTTGTTGTTGTTGCTATCTTCAGCTTTTTTCAGAAAATGTTCACATTTTTGTGCTAATTTCTGCTTCTTTCAGACTAATTAGGCAAACATGTTCTTTGTTTTCTTCTGCTAATTTAAGCTTGTTCTACCTTTTCACCTACATTTTTAGCATTTTTAGCTAATTTCAGCAGTTTTCAGATAAATTCAAAATTTTAATGGTAATTTCAGCTGTTTTCAGATAAATTCAAGTTTTTAATGGTAATTTCTGCAACTTTCAGCCTAATTAAATTATTTCTGCTCATTTCAGCTTATTATGCTCCTTTCAGCTTTTTTCAGCTAGTTTGAGCTTTTTCTGCTATTTCAGCTACTATTTAGCTGTTTATGGTCATTTTAGATTTGTTTTTAGCTATTCCACATTTTTGGAGCTCCTTTCAGCTCTGTCCACTTCCTTCTGGTAGTTTAAGCTTCTTTCTGCCTTTTCAGCATTTTTCAGTCTTTTAAAATTATTTTTTAAGCTAATTTCCACATTTTTGTGCTCATTTAAACCTAATTCTGCAAATGTGTTCTTTCTGGTTTATTTATTTATTTATTTATTTTTTACTAAATAGCTTTATCAGGTCTCTCTGTAAACGAGTCCCCGAGGCTCAGAGGGATTAACCTGTATAAATAAAGGTTGAATGAAAAAAAGGCTTAGTCTACCATTTCAGCTAAAATTCAGCATGTTTTTTAAGGTAATTTCAGCAGTTTTTTCAGCAAATTGTTCTGCAATAACCATTCATACTGTATTTTCGCAGGAACCAGTTACTCTTTGTGTTCCAACTTTTTCCTATGTTCTTTTAACATGAAAAAAAAATCTGCTTTATCTTTTCAAGGTTTATGAAAGGCAAGAAGAATATATGCTTTGACGTTTCTCACTTTAAAGAAAGCTTCAGTTAAAAGTCAGTGAGGTCCACTCAAATAAATCTTTCTCAATAATAGATTGTCCATGTGGATTTTCTTTTAGTAAAAGCAATGCTAGTTTTATTCTCTCACCATATTGGTTTGTCAGGCCTGTACCTCTCCGTGGGCTGGCAGCTTCTCTCTGCAGAAAGAAGCAGAGGGAAACCCGAGCCAAACATAGGAATTACCATAAATTCTAAAAAAAAAAAAACTATGCTTCCTAAAATGAAATACTGTAAATGTGGGAAAACTTGCACTGCAGAAAATAAATTATCATAAGTTGTAGAAGAGCAGCGCAGCTAAAAAATTAATTATTACAATTGCTAGAAAAGCTGCACAGCCTAGAATGAAAGACTGTAAATGCTGAAAAAGCTGTGCTGCCTGAAATCAACTAATGTAACTTTTAGAAAAGCTGAGGCACCTAAAATGATTTACCATAAATGCTGGAAAAGCTGTGCTGCATAAAATGAATTCTATGGGCTGCGCTGCAAAAGTTGACCACAAAATGAAAAGTTGTGCTGCTATAAGTTAATGACTATTACCGGTAATCTTTTGAACTGTGTTGCGTAAAATAAATGATCATAAATCGTAGCACAGTAGTCCCTTGCTTGTTCGCGTTTCATTTTTCCACTGTGTTGCGGTTTTTCAAAATAAGATTGGACATGACACACAACTTGATTGATAGATGAGCTGCATGATCAGCATGGCATTTTTATTGAAAATAAATTATTTTGAATCATTTAGCACCCCAACGCTGCAGAAAAAGCTCCCTCCTGCACCCTTATGCAGCTCAGACCTCTGGATAAGCTTCCAGGCTGCAGATGATCAGCTGTTCTCCATGCAGAGCGGAGAAGTGGGCGTGGCCAAGAGCACTTGCAGGTGGCAAAGAGCAGAGGAGGCAGGGAGCTGAAATTATGACTTTCTGTGCTCTTTTAAAGTATTTAGACTTTAGAAATATTGTTTAGAATATTGCAAGAGTGTGGGAAGGGTTTAAAACACCATATACTGTATATAAATACTGTACTAAAATAAACTACTACTTGTACTACTATTCCTACGTGGTGGTTTTTCACGTATCGCGGGGCTTCAGGGTACAGATCCCCTGCGATAAACGGGGGACTACTGTATAGTTGAGCCTCTTAAAACGAATCGGTAATTGTTAGCAAAGCTATGCAATGTAAAATAAATTATTTTGGGGAAAATTGGGCTGTTTGACATAAATTACTGTAAATTGTCGAAAAGGCCCAGAGAAGGCATCTTTTGGGTCCAGATCTGGACCCCGGTCCGTTATTTGAGGACCTGGACTTAGGTCAGCTCATTATACAGTAAGTGTGTATATTTGCACAGACTGTATAGATTCAAACAGAAATAAATAGTTACATTAAGTCATAAAATGACCTTTGAACTTACCTGAAGAGAAACAGTTCCAGGTGACCTGTCAGGGTCCACATCAGGCTGTTTCTGACGGCTTTGCTCTGAATTGGACTTTATGTATTTCCTCTCATCCGTCACTACCAGGAAGCACAAAAAAAAAAATATTGTTTTTTTGGTGGGGGTGGTGGGGTCATTTCCACAATAGACTTCTCATGCCTGTAAGAGTAAAACGTAGCTCTAAAGGCCTGGCGTGACATTCTTTATTTCAGCTGCAGGATTTCTTTAACTTTATGGATTCAATCTCAGGCAAAGCTCTAAAAACTAAATTACTGAAGCAGCAACAAATCTCTGTAATCTGCAAAACAGGATGAATCATTAATGAGGCGAGGAGTTACGAGTACAAATACGTTCTGCTCATTTCTAACAACAGAGGTGTGTAATAATACCAGTATTTCCTTGGGGCGACGCTGCAGAGTCCCTCTCAGCGCCGCTGCTCGGTGTTTTCTTCTTGCTGAGTTGTCTCTGGAGTTTGATGTTTGCTATGATCGCTGCTGCATTGAGGGCAAGCACTTCCTCTTGGGACTGATGGGGATCTGAAAGGCAGGACGGCTTGGATTTCAGTGCGGACGAGCGTTCGTTTGGCTGCTCTGCACAAACAGTTCAGCATCGCAGTTCATTCTGTGGCTCGCTGTCAAACGCCTCTGGCCTTTATAATTAATTGATGGCACTCCTAATGAATGTGATTAGAGCGTAATTATTAATTTCACGCAGAGAAAAGAGATAGTAAATGAAAAGGCACACTTGTTCAGTGGAAAGTGCCTCCAAATTTTTCTCGTTCACCTAAACACTTTTCAAACATTGGCTCGTTTTGGCTATTTAACGTGATCAAAACGCATTAGAGGAATTTCTGAATAAGCTCTTTTCCGTACTTAACTTGCTGTGCTCCTATGGCTGGCAGGTGATACTGAAATATCCTGTGCGTGTGTTCAATTCTCTGTCTGTTAGCAAAATATTTCAATATCCAATCGACATGTTTTAATGAACCTCACAGAAAATAATCATTGGATGGACGTCTACAACTCTTTTAAGTTTTGGAGTCAAGACAATTCAAGATGGCTGCTACAGTTGATAAAACTTATCAGACAGAAAAATGGCTATAATTCAGTCGATTTTATAGTTTTTGAGATAAAGTTTGGCAAGATGGTGGCTGAGAGTCATCCCCATAACAAATACAAAGCGCTAATAGAATATATGATTATTTTTGCCTAAAATGTTAGCAAAATACCTCATGAACTAAGCTATACAACTAGTTAAAACATAAAAGTCCTTTCAGCTAAAACAGGTAACTAGATTAAGTTCAAATCACTTCACTGCTTTAAAAATGGTCCCACAAGAGCAATTTGGATTACAGGTACGTGTAATCTCAGCCTGACAGACCTCAGATCTGTTTCACACGAATTCAAACCACCACATCCACGTCCTTCCAAGAGGAACGAAGGTAGCAGCTTCAGTACAAACCTCTCACATGTTCTCATTTTAGACTCTAAAGATCACCTGTTTTTTTTTTTTTTTTCTGCTTCACCAGTCAGCAGAGTACCAGCTCACGTAAAGAATGGAGTCATCAATAAAACATATCAAGTCTGGGCACATGAAGCTGGAGAAGCTCTGAGGGGGTGTTTTGTGGGAAAAAGCTGGCATTGCATTGGAAGAATCACTGCAGCGAAGCACGTGCAGCAGCTGAGGGTTGGATAATATCCCTCTCCATTCATAACCTCCTCACCCTGATGCTGGCTGGGAGCTGTTGAAACAGTCGGTGTCACATAGCAAGAGAGAGAGCTGAATTCAAAACCCACAAACTAACATGTTTTGAAATGTTTATCACTTGTAGTTGTGTAGGTCTTGCGCATCCAAATTGCTTTCTGAGAGTTCACTTAAAATCCATCCACTTGTTTGAGATATTTTGCTAACCCTAAAGACGCAAACGTGAGCAAAAACATTATCTGCTCTCATCTTCAGCAGTGGGCAAAAATTAAAATCTGAATCTTGGCCCCAAATCACCATTAACTCCCATTTATCCCTAAAAAATGCCCTCCATTAGAAAAGCACACAAACGTATCTGACGCACAGTAGGATGCAGAATCGCTGTTATCACTTATTTCAGAGTGTGATTTCTCTTCTCTGCTCTCAAAGTTAAAATGGAGACCGGGATGAAATATGTATGCAAACGGATGCGTGGGACAAATGAAAGGAGGTGAAAATGAGAAACCCTGTCTGCGCTGTGGACCTTTCCACACTTATGTCACTTGATATTGGAACACATCTGGAACATTGGTGTGAAAGTGCACTCTGCAACAAATACAAGAGTTATGATGCTTGGTGTTAAAACCTCAAAGCTGGAGAACCATATAAAACCCACCATTGTGCGTAATAACTTAAGCTTGAAGGCACAAACGGCATAAAGGCAGAATATATTTAGATGTTGCAGTCCTTTGAAAATGGAGATCAGAGACAGATGGAGCCTGTTTGTTGACAAGAAGACTGTCAGAGTGGGACAGAGATGCTTACCCGGGGTCTTGATGAGTGTTAGACTTGGGGATGCTCTCCTCATTCCATCTACTGCTGGAAGCCTTCTCTCCTTTTCGTCTCTGCCTGGGTTGAGGGTGTCTGCCACAGGCTGACCTGCTTCTTTTGCTGCTTTTTCAAGGCTGATGAAAGTGCTGTTGAAGTTCACAGCGTTGACATGGGTCTCCTGTGGCAGCTCGAGGCTCCGTTTCCTGGCAGTTGAATGGGCAGCAGTGTCCCTGCTCGCCTCGGTGTGTCCAATCAGACCGCCAAAGCAGCTCAGTGGCCTCTGCAGCCTCGATCTCGGTCTGACGACCGTTGCAGAAACCTCAGAGGAAGAGTGTGCTGCAGCAGGGGGATTGTTTACAGAAAGATTCATAGAAGATCTGTGTATACCATACAATTTTGCGTTGGGTGTGAATGTTTTTGAGTTTGGCGCAGAATTCAAACGAAGATATGGAAGGACTGTATTGCCTTCTGAACCATTTTTCTGATTCCACGTACGTAGACTGTCCTGAGACAGTCCTTCGGTGTAACTGTGTCTGTACCCTAGATTTCTGGTTGCAAGCTTGGCCGGACTGTATCTTTCCGTGTGCTCTGTTACTTTGATGATGGTGGCCTTTCTTCTGCGGACCACTGCATCCAAACCATGACTGGCTGGTGGTGTCGCGGGCCGACTTGCGCTTGAACCGGGGTTTGATAACACTCGTTGCTCTGTCACCTTGACTATTGTGGCTTTTTTTTGCACCGCTACCTGTGGGGAGTTTGACTTCATGGGTTTGCGGTCTAGCGGAGGAGAAGGAGATTTGCTGGTTGAGTCGAGTCCAGGTAAACTGTTTGATCTGCTCACTTTTCTTGAGACGATGGTGATGGAGGAGATGCCAGGTTTGTTTTGAGGTATGAAAGTGGTCAGAGTTGAATTTGCCTGTGAAGATTCAGAGCTATTGCCTGGTCCATAGAAAGCAGTTGCTTTCATAGGCTGAACATTTGTTCTTTGCCATGTAGTCTGTGACTTGTGTGCGTTGGTGGTGCTGGTCCCCTGTAGCAGAGTCTGATGATTGCTTGGATCAGCAGAAGTTGTATAGTTCTGAGGTGACTGCTTGAGGGGCTTGGTCCTGATTGTGTTAATCAGAGATGGTGTCTTCTTGGGGTCTGCACTGGTTTCTGTGGTGAGCTCATTGGATTTGTTGCCTTCAAGAAAAGCTGACACCCCGGTGGCCTTCCAGCCTGTCTTCAGAGGTTGCCAGCCAACGCGTCTGCCCCCGTCCTCAGCAGGAAAGTTCTTTTTTTCTAGCACCTAAAGCATTTGGGCAAAAAAAATGTTTTTTCAATAGGGTTAGAGCTTTTAAAGGGATAGTTAGTAATTAGTACCTGATGTATGAAGAAAAAGGCAGACAAGTTCCTCCAGGCTGAGCTAAAGGCTATACAAACAAACCAGATGCATGCTCAATAATCCAGGTAGAAAAATCTAAAAAAGTTAAATCTGGTCCTCTGGACATTCAAAAAAAAAAAAAAATTGTAGAAATGTTTCATCTTTCCTGCGAAAGACTTCTTCAGTCTGAGGTGCTGTATTCAGCTCAGTCTTATAAATACCATCAGGGTGCTACTGATCCATCGTTAGGCTGATGGTCCTCCTTGATCATGTGAGCAGCTAGTTTTGGCTGTCAGCAGCTAACTGGTTGATCCACTACGAGAAGTTGCTATTTATAAGACTGAGCTGAATACAGCACCTCAGATTGAGGAAGTATTTCGGAGGAAAGACGAAGTGTTTCTACAACTTGTTTTTTTTTTTTTTTTGAATGTCCAGAGAACCAGACTTACGGTAACTTTTTTAGAGGCTATACAAACAAGGACCTGTTTTACATTGTATTTCAAGGTTATAAAACAACTTTTGCCACAAAAAAATGTCATCATTAACCTTTATTTAGCCAGACAAATCTCATTGAAATCACAGATTGCTTTTGCAAAAGAGAGGCCTGGGCCTGAAGGCAGACTAACATGCATGTTTTTGGTCGTATCTATTACCAAATATTAGCTAATGTATTGGTCTTCTTTGTGCCACTTAAAAGTTTTATAAGCCTAAAATCTGATATAAAACAGCTATCCATTAGTTAGCCATTAGCCTAGTCTTGGTGAAGAGCCTAGCCCTTTTCTTTGGTGTTGTGACACATTCCTGTAAAGTAGCAAAAACAAGTACTGTACTGGGGCCAAGAAGGTGTAGAGGCAGGGCAGCTGACTCGGGACCCAAAGGTCCTGGGTTCAATCCCCCTGTCATTGCATATCTTGTGGCCTCTCTGGCCAGGACATCCTATCCCTAGTTGCTCCCCGGGCGCTCCCAATAGCCGCCCACTGCTTCACTTGGTGGTGGATGGGTTAAATGCAGAGAGCCAATTTCACTATTGTATGGGAACACATGATGACAATACTTACAAATTATTACTGAAGCTTATCCTAATTTGAAACGACATTAAGTCTTGGCAGTATGACTTATCTCTGTTATGGCATTTCAACTCCAGGTTAGCTGTCTCTTCTTTTCTGCAGGGCTAGTTTGTTCTGGTGTCAGCTGACTCTCCCCATGCCTGACACAGTGACTGCCCCGGTAGCAGTGGAGGCAGCAGCAGGCAGAGCAGCACACGGCGTGACATATCCCTCCCAGAATAACAATGAGACCCTATCCTTCATAGATACTGAGCGGCAAAAAGCAAAGATCCTGGTCCTGGAGCGAATGGATTCTGATGGTGTTTAAAGAGCGAGTAAAAACACCAATGCATCTACAGTACGTCTGAAAGATCACAGGGTTTATGCTATTACATACAGCTGCTTCTCAATCTCTAATTCTTGCCTTCCGACGAAGGCAAAGTGATAATGTTTTTGATTGTGCCATTTACTAAATATTTCAGGAAACTTTGAACAAACTGTATCAAACTCAGGAAAGTCATCTGTAGGTTGATATCTACAACTGATTAACTTTTGGAGTCAACCAGATTCAAGATGGCAGCAACAGCAAAGCAATCTTAGCAAACATTGAACAGTATTTAAATAAAGTTTTGTGTGGTAGTAGCCGAGCATCGTCCACATCACATACTTTGAGTCCAACGCATCGTGTGATATCTTCACTTTAAACTTTGGCTTTACCTGTTTGAGTCAACCCAGTTTGTTTTTTAGTAAAATGTCTCATGAACCACTGAACAAATGTAATGAAACTGTCAGAATGCAAGATGGCTGCCACAGCTGTCTGACCTTAGTCTATACAAAAATGGTTGCATCTCAGTGAATTCGACAAATACTGAGTATAGGTGTGGTAGTATGGAAGCAATTATGTCTCATATTTCAAATTAAAATGGATTAATAGAAATGCTTTTTAGTTTC
>JARVLU010000489.1:20670396-20691278 GCA_031762415.1 Simpsonichthys santanae
GACGTCACTGGGGGCGGAGCCGTAAGTACGGAGCGCCGTAGGTCGATGGCGCCGTAGGTCGAGGACAACCTGTATTTGTTTGCTCGAAATTATAGCATCTCAGTACAACTTTTCCTTAATGATTGCACTTTGACGGTCTAATCGACTGCATTTCAAAAGCCGATTTGTGGTTGTGGGAGCCTGCATGGGATGAGTCGCTGTGCGTTTCGTCAAAATTTAACAAAATAAGCGCTTAAAACAATTGTTTGTTTGCTCGACATTATAGTAAAGGTGTGTCTCAGTTGAACTTTTACTTAACAAATGCACTTCAATAGTCAAATCAGTTGCATTTTGCCGGGGTGGCTCAGCGAAATGGAGCTGATTTGACGGTTGCTCCAGGCGAGCTGGATGAAGGTGACCGACTATGGCAAGCTGATTGTGTCATTAATAGCCACTTTTACCTATTGCATGACACAACAGCATGCCATGCTATTCGAATGCCATCTAGCGGGTGAAAATGGCAGTTCTATATTTTTAGTTAGAATGAATGAAAACGGTCATATCTCAGCCAAAAAAATGGTTTATAAATATAGGAAAAAAATCCATAAAGTCACTTCGGTGTATAAGTCGCAGGGCATGTAAATTATGCAAAAAATGCGACCTATAGGCTGAAAAATACGGTACTCTTAATGCTACTCAGTCTGTACGATGTGTAAAACTTTAGCATTCACTGTTGGAGTCAACCCTGTTTGTCTGTTAGCAAAAAATCTTTTAAACCACTTGACAGAGTTTACTTAAACTTTCAGCAATGTATGCACATCTACAATTGATTACCAAAATAAGATGGCTGCCACTAATTAACATAAGATAAAACAAAAAAATGGATGTAACTCAGTCACTTTTCCAGGTATTGAGCTGAAATCTTGTGGGATAACAGCTGAAAGTCAGCCTCAACACATACTGAAAGGGCTAACACATCCTAGCTAGCAAAATCTATTATTTGAATTAAACATAACAATATTTAAAAGGTTTGACCCCAATAACAACAACGCTGACGTTTCTAGCACAAGATGATCTTACTTTAAAACTCTGACATGAAAAGCAGCATCATGCAGTCCTTGATTGAATGAGCTTAAATTCCACAAATTGAAGATTATAATTAGCTTTTCATCTATCCCTCACTTACAAATCATCTCTCTCTTGAATCTTTGGCATGTTTTCAAGGGGTGTAACTCCTCCACTAACCCTAGTTTCTTAAATACAGTAGTCCCTCGTTTATCATGGGGTTTAGGGTTTTTACAATGTGACATCATTTTAATTTTAAGCTGGAAGACAAAAGTCAATCAGCGCAGCTGTACAGCTTCAGGAAGCTGCTTCAGCTGGAGCAGAAATGTGTGGGTGGCAGAGAGGAGATCATGACAGACTGCAGAGGGAGCTTCTCCCTGCACCTGTGGGCTGCACAAAGGTGCAGCAGACCTGAATCAATTTAAATATTTTTTAAAATAAACAATCCATGTCGCTCGTGTGGCTCATCCATCAATCAGCCAATTGTGTGTCATGTCCAATCTTACTTTGAAAAACAGTGAAAGAGCGAGTCCATGAAAGTCAAACCGCACAGTAGCGAGGGACTACTGTACCTCGGCTGTTGCTGCAAAAAAATAAAAAAATAAAAAAATCACTTCAAACTCTCGTAACATTTGGATGCAAGTAAAAAGCAATTGTATTTTCTGAAATCTATTTTGTTGTAAGGTGTTTGCATGAATTGCTTCCTATTTGCATCATCTCTCGAGTCTCCTGGTGTTTTAAAAGCACATCAAGGAGCCAACTTCAAACAGTGATCAACTCTGATGATCTGTGTTTGAGCAGGAGAGACGCACACGCTGCAGCTCAAGTTTCTCCAAGGCTCCCCGCTGTTCTCGTTCAGTCTGAAGCTGCGCTCTGACTTCCAGAGTCAAAGTTGCCTCATCCTCTACTCTGGGGTTTTCCTCCTGCAGGATCTTGTTGTCTGGGATTTCCTGTCTGACCACGGGGCGTAATGCCAAAAACATCAGTCTCTCACCAGCAAGCACTTTTTCCTTTTCCACCCCTCCTTCATCAGCGTACTGTATTATCTTTTTTTGGTGTAATGATATGTTCAGCTCATCGTAGATTAGTGCAGGTCATTAGCGAGCTCAAAGTGTAGAATTACAATCAGTCCAGTGTTTAGATGAGGCTGCTTATAATTGTAGCGAGGGCGTAGATGTGTGCCGGATAAGTGGCTAGTTCTGTAATTTGATTCCTCACTCGTTTCCCATGATGATAATGTTCACTGAGTTTACACGCCCTTATGCAGGAGGTTATGTATGTGAGGAGCCCCCAACCACTGAAGCTGCTGTTTATCTCGTTTCCACAAAATCATTTGCATGCCATGCTCGAGAAAATGTATGGTCGGCTTCTTCGTGCTTTTCGTCTCCTTCCTCTGATGGATTTTTCTTTCCCTCACTGCTCCCTAATTGACATCAGTTTACTCCAATATGCAAATCCAGGTTTATGAGTAATCAGAGCTGTCATTTAGGCTCCTGCGTGACTGGAATCGCTTTTGCTTGCCGTGTTAAATTGCGCAATCATCGCCTCACATGCCAGAGTTGTGTTTGATGGCCGTCATTTAGTCATCATCTTGTCGTTTGTATACTCATTTTGAAATAGTCTTACCCAGAGAGGACATCCCCCCGGTTCTCTGAGCTCCCATTTGTTTGATATTGAAGGGTCTCATTGGAAGTGATGACAGAGGAGGTTTTATCATGTTCTGATGAAATATGAAGTTCCTCTTAGAGTTGGGTACTCCCTCTCATCACCTGCTGTTTTAAATAACGTGCCAAATCGGCAAGAGCAAACACACAGATGGAGCCGATGGGTTTAAAGGCGTTTGTAGCAGCTCTTAACGGTAGTTTAGTTAGTTGTACAGTGACTTTGCTTCTCTGTCGACTCACCATAGATTATTATCCCACCTCTTGTTTGATTGCTCTGTTGCTTTCTTACCTCATAGGTGCTTTTTATTTTTTTTTTCAGTCTGGCATGGATGAATTCATTTCCTGAGGCTTTTGTTCCTTTGTCAGCTCGTGGCTCGTGTTCTGGTGAATTCACTGGATTGTTGTGGGGGATAACAGAATGCACTGTGGACATGCACAAGAATATTCACAACAAAAGCACAGGGTTGAATGAAGTAGGCGATGCTCAACATTTTTTGTCTTTTTACATCCAGTGAGGATGTGACTTGTTAAGCAAAAACAAAAAGATACATGTTTGTCAGCTCTTTTGTGGCCTAATAGTGTTTTTTAAGCTTTAATTTTGCAACATTGTAAAGGGTTTCATCTGCATGCTTCAGGCTTTATATGTTTTTTCATAAACTCCCTTTTTGCTATATTTTTAAAGAGGGATGCACAATATATTGTAAATTTACTCAGTTTCATTGATTGCAATGTCAGCATTGCAAAAGGATTCCAAAATGTATCAAACCACAACTGCTTGCAAAAATGATAAATTTTGCATTCAGATTGACCCCCATGGGTTTAAAGGTCCCCCACGTCTGGCACAAGTAGATTGTTGTAACGATGATATTGACAGAACATTTGGGCTTGTTGGAACAAGTATTGTCGTAGCAATGTTCTACACTATCAAATTTTTCGCCATTTATGTCAAAGCGACGTATTTATGGATTTTTTTTCCATATTTAAAAACAATTTTTTTGCTGCCCCAATTCATTCTGACTTAAAATATTGAACACTACCATTTTCAGCCGTTAGATGACACTCGAGTAGTATGGCATGCTGTTGTGTCATGTAATAGATAATAGTGGCTTTTACTGGTAATAACACAGTCGGCTTCCACCTTCATCCAGCTCACATGGAGCAACCGTCAAATTAGCTTCATTTCATTGTATCACCCCTGCAAAATGCAGCTAATTTGATCAATAAAGTTTATTTCTTAAGTAAAAGTTCAGCTGAGACACATCATTACTATAATGTTGAGCAAACAAATATTTTTTTCAGGTGCTAAACTTGTTAAATTTCGAAGAATTGCACAACGTTCCTCCTTCCTGATTTCCTCCCTGTCTGCACGCTCCCGGAGCGCCAAGGCAGAGAATACTTTTGAAATACAGCTGATTTAACCGTTAAAGTCCTTTTCTTATGTAAAAGTTCAAAGAGACGCACCTTTTCTATAAAGTCGAGCAAATAAATAATTGTTTTAATGGTATTGGAAACTACATCTTGGAAAGCTGCAGGAAAAGGGCCACCTGCACCATGAAGGACCCCACTCACCCAGCACACACAATTTATTGCCTCGCTCCCCTCAGTAAGGAGGTGTAGAACCATTAGACTGAGGAACAGCTTCTACCCTGACGCTGTTAGACTCATGAATATCTCACCAGATTAATCAGTGAAGAATCACATCATGTTGCTGCTGATCTGTTTCATGTTGCTGCTGATCTGTTTCATGTTGCTGTGTTCATGCGTGCTCATCTGCTCACACAGACTCATGTTCGTGCTGCTGTTCAGCTTATTGTTTTTGTACTACTAGTGCTTAGTGTATTTTTAGTTAATGTTTTTCTTAGTTCATATCTTAGATGTTATTACTGTTTTTATTTTACATTTCATACGTTTGTTGGATGTAACTGGGACCCAGTGTACACATTTTCATTCCGCCACATGTACCACATGTGTGTGGTGGAATGACAAATAAAGAACCTTGAATCCTTGAAATACTGGTATTGATTAAAAACAATAAGTAGCTTATTTTTTGTTTGGGAACATTCAGGAGAACAAAGACTGCTGGGGTAGTTTATCACCTGCCCATCCTTGTTCCAAGCAAATATGTTCATCACCATCATTTGCGGTGTTTCAGTATTATAGATTTTTTCTCAGTAGGTGGGGGGAAAAAGTGTTTATCACAATCTAACTGGTGCCAAGTCCCACCATAACAGTGTCAGGCTGCGTGGGTGGACATCCCACATATGTGTGATACTTCAAATACACATTACCCAATTAGTGCCACGAGGGAACTCTATTGCCTTTTTCCACTTCCTGTAATGGCTTCCTCTCTTATTTTGTCCCCTCTTGCTTTTCTTTAAGCAATCTATAACTACGATGCCCGGGGAGCAGAGGAGCTGTCGCTCCAGATCGGAGACACGGTGCACATACTCGAGACGTATGAAGGTGAGAACAGTCAGACTGTGGCATGATGGGGCTGAATGTGGCTTTACTGTTCTCTTTAGTGCCCATTCTTTTTATTTTTTATTTTGTAGATATGTTTTATTTATTTATTAAGATATCAGTCGTGATCCTAATGGTCTGACCCTGTACTTGTATGGAGGTTTGCTACGATCGTACCTGTCCTAGCAGGTTATAAAATTTAGAATATTTTCTGCTTTGATTGAAGCGCTAATGATCGTTTAATCAATATATTTGGATTTGTAGCTTCAAACTATCAACTAGGCTTAATTTTTATGGAAGCTTAATAATTTCCTAAACTGTTCATTCATTTTGGCCTTTTTGTTCAATATTGACTAGGTGTAATATGTTTTATTGGAGTGTTTTTCGTCATTTTAAACCTAATTTTTAAAGATTCAAAGAGCTGAATGTTTTTTATTTTATTTTTCTTGATTGTTAAAACTAGACTGAATGAATAAATGAGGTCATACTCATATTTTTTTGTAGTTCAGTGCTGTGAAGTGTTTCTAACTTTGATCTTCATTCTGAAATTATAGTCATCATAAATATAATTGTTGTAGCATTTTAGCTATAGCATTGTATTTTTTAATCCTACATATTAACATTGTACATAAAAGGAACTTGCATTTATTAAAATTGACAATAATGGTACTTGTATATGATTTTGTGATCCATTAGGCTGGTTCAGAGGTTATAGACTGAGGAGAAAATCAAAAAAGGTGAGTTCCTCATTAGGTTGTAAAACCTAAATTAATTTCTGGGTTATTATTCTTTAAAATGGTTTTCCTGTCTCAGCAGTTTGATGATGCATTTCTTTCTTTTTTTTTTTTAATCTTCCTCCAGGGCATATTTCCTGCTTGTTATATACACGTCAAAGATGCCACGGTTGAGGGCAGTGGGTCAGTACTTCAGAATTTATGAGCTGCTTTTTTTGTTGTTGTTGCAAATCGGTTGTAATGAGCAGAGCTTTCTGTGTTCACTTAGTTTTTGCTTTCAAATATTTGGGTTCATTTATGTCAGTTGTTTACTTTAGACTAATTAAATGACAAATTGAGAAATATTGAAATTTAAAAAAAACAACAAAAGTTGATTTCAACTCAAGTGACGTTTCTGCTTCGCACTTTAGACAAACTCACAGTAAAAGAGACGATGATGATGTCGTCTGTGTCGTGTCTGATGATGGCGAACCTGGCTAGCTTCTGCCGTGTGCTCGTATGTGGCCGGCCAATCCGAGCTTTGTCTTAAATATTGGGTCGCAGGCCGCTCAGTATAACTGGCCCGCACTGTTGTAGGTGTAGTTGTATTCTTGCAAATTTGTCATTTGAGGTCTAACTCAGAAAGGCGAGAGTTTTCAAAGTTTGAGACGCCTTCAAACTGATCTTTTTTGAGCAGCCTCATCCCACTCTTCGGTGGGCAAACTACACGCAGTCAAATTACGTGTGAAGACGTCCTTTTAGCAAAGGTACTGCCCGCCAGAGTTGCACTTCACACTTGAAACCTCTGAGTGGAATACACTCTTTGGAAGTCTAGTCTTCCATTTGCTGGACATGGGCGCACCATCGCAGTTGTCCTCTCATCAGTAGGCCCTCCATGCCATGAGTATTTGAGCGACGAAGAACATTGGCATTTTGTAACACGATGCTGCCATTTGATGCACAAGATGGAACGTAGGCATTTTATGTGAAACGCGTCCAGCCTCCTAATGTCACCTTTATATAGACATCGGGTTTCAGATGTATATAAAAGGGTCTGCAGTACTATGGCACTGTAAACTGTGAGCTTTGTCTGCAGTGTGATGTCGTGAGCTTTCCACACACGCTGCTTTAACTTGCCGAAGGTGGCAGCAGCTCCCACTATACGCACAGGGATTTTGGATGCACGACGGTTGTCATTTATTATCTGGCAGCCCAGATAACAGAAGTTGGTGACTGCTTCCAGGTTCATGCCATCAATGGTCAGCGTTAGCGTCAGGATCACAACCTCTTGGCGGCTGTTCAAGTATCTGAGTTTTGGTGACACTTATAACTAGGCCTGTCACGATAAACAATAAATCAATTCATTCATTCATTCAACCTTTATTTAGGCAGGTTAATCCCATTGAGCCTCGATGACTCATTTACAAGAGAGACCTGGCTACAGACTAAGGATGATGACAACAACAACAACAATACAGCAATAGATTTTCCAAAAGACACTGACAACTTGTTTACTGAGTTTATTTGAAATTAAAAGCTTTGTGTGACAAATGCTATGCTAAAGAGCTCAAATCACATCGAACATCCGCCATTTTGGGAACTGAAAAACTGAAACAAGAGACAGCCCATGTCACGTCAAGGGGCCTCCCTCCCGTTTTTCTTAAAGAGAGACACGCTGCTCACTCCCTCACTATCCATCCTTCGGTTCAGTCTTATACTGCCTTTCAGTGGTCAACAAAGGTACTACTACATAAAAAATTAACCAACATTTCTTCTTAAATTTGACAGGTACTAATTATTGTCAAATTGCAAACAATATTATCGTTAATCGCAATAATTTCTGAGACAATTAATCGCCCAGCAAAATTTGTTATTGTGACCGGCCTAGTTATAGCTATTCCAACCTTGCAACATGATTCCTACAAGGCATTGAGATAGCACTGTAAAGCTTCCATGCTGTCCACCATTAGGCATTCGTCATCGGCATAGAGGACATCCATGAATGAAAGGTTGTAGTTTAGGACTTTGCTCCAAATCAGGGGAGGTCAAATATGCTCTTGTCCATCTGTATATTAAGCTGGATAAATCCACTGCACCTTTCAAGAGCATCATTCATCACAGCAGCAAAATAGAGTTCAAAAGTATGAGTGCCATTACACATCCTTGTTTTACTCCGCTTGTAACCAGGAAGCATTCTGAGCAAACACGTTCATGCATAACCTGGGCCCTCTTGTTGTCATGGAACTGCCTAATTAGGTTAGGGAATTTCTCAGGACATCCAGATTTATTGAGTATAAGCCGAAGAGCCTCATTAGGTTCTAGTCATGTATATAAATGCTAAGTGGTGCTTTTGTCTTTAAAAGGCTTATAGTAAATTGTTTTACTTCGGAACCTTCTGCTCTCATAAAACTTGAAAGCTTTTTAGGGTTGAGAAATGAGGTCAGACCAGATGCTGGTTTTATTTTCTGTTTTGTCACCGCAGGCAGAAGGAGACGGTCATTCCCACCGAGCTGCCCCTTGTTCAGGAGGTTACCACAACGCTGCGGGAGTGGGCCACAATATGGAGGGACTTGTATGTGGTGAGTCGGCCTGCTCTTCCCCATCAGAAGCACACTGGAGTTACAGAGCATGTGTCACTGCAGGAATATTAAGGAAGATGAGAAAAGTTGGCTTTATTGATTTTTATACATTTAATATTAAATGGTATTGTGCAGAAATCCCAGGGATTGAGACAATTCTGAATGGCAGAATTAGTCCGCCTTATGATAACAAGAGAAAGATTTTATTCGTTGTTACATTTTTATCAAAAACACAAAAATGTTAGCCTTTATCTGATCTGGAGAGCTCTTTGACTAAACAGAGTCTCACCGGGCATCCCTGTATGATCAGATGTTTATACTTGCATAACATTTCTGCTGAAGACACATGATCAAATCTCAGTTTTCCATCACAAAATGTTTTTATTTTGCTCTATAAAGGCACTATAAATACAAACAACTTGTTTTAAATTAACTTGCGCTATTTGAACGTGGGTTTCAACTTAAAGACTGTATAAATCTGTCATTTGTAATCGTCTTGTGGTCAGCTCTGACTGATTGTGTTCACACCTGGGCGTTTAACGTGCATCCTTTTTGCAACCAGCTGTCCTTTACCTGCTCTATGCAGATGCAGACAGCCATGTTACACGGTAAAGTGTCAGACGTGACGAAGAAGCCCTGCTATGTTTCTGTAAAAACTACAACACATTCAGACATCTGAAGTCACACATTCACTGTGTTTAATTAGGTTATTATAATGTGACACACTGCTGCTCAGACTGATGGCATCTGATTGACACCAAACTTTAAAGCACACCTCAGTGAGCTCAATTAGCTACTTTAAACTAAAGAGAAATTTATCGCACAGCATCCCTGGCAATTGACCCTGATTAATAAAAATCAAGACTACACATCCGTTTTATAATGCATCTGATTCTGATGGAGTTCATGTCAGTTTAGTAGGAGGCCCCACAGGACGGATTGTGTTCAGACTATGTAGATGGAACGGGTCCAGACCACCTTCAGGTGTTCTGAAGGAAAAAAAGTTTGAATGCTCTTTGAGCTTATTCAAAAGTGTTCGTATTATCCAAATGCTGTCTGATGACTAAAAGTCCTCTGAAGGTTCAGATGTGAACAGCTTCAAAAAGATAAAATGCTTTTGTTGTAAGGATGCTCAGTTTTAAAGTTGTAACTAGAAAAATTGCATTCCCTCCAAAAATGCAGTGTGAACGCTTATTGCAGAAGGACTTGCTGAAAAACAGCTGAAATTAGCTGGAAAAACATGCTGAAATGTAGCTGAAAATGTAGAACAAGCGTAAATCCTCAGGAGAAAACGAAAAGAACACAAAAGTTGAAATGAGTGCAAAAAATGTGGAATTAGCAGAAAATGCCAATACAAAACAGCTAAATAGGAGCTGAAAAAACTGAAACTAGCAGAAATACCGGTAAGCTGAAAAGAGCATAACAAGTTGAAATTAGCAGAAAAAATAATTAGGCTGAAAGTAGCAGAAATTGCCCTGAAAAACTTGAATATATTTGAAAACAGCTGAAATGAGCTAAAATATGCTAAAAATGTAGCTGCAAATGTAGAACAAGCTTAAATTAGCACAAGAGAATAGAACACTTTTGCCCAATTAGGCTGAAAGAATAAAAATGAGCACAAATTAGTGGAAATTCCATTAAAAAATGCTAAAATTGACAACATAACAGCTGAGAAGTAGCTAAAAATGCAGAAAGAAGGTTAAATTACCAGAAGGAAGTGGAGAGTACAGCTTTGCTGAATAAAGTTAAAATGAGTGCAATTAAAGTGGAATTAGCTGAAAAGGCTAAAATAGCATAAAACAGCTAAATAGTAGCTAAAATAGCAGAAAAAGCTGAAACTTGCAGAAATAAGCTGAAAGGAGCATAACAAGCTGAAATCATCAGAAAAAAGTTAGAAGAAGCACAAAAATGTAGTTAGCAGAAAGAATCGGACAGGAGCACAAAACAGCTGAAATTAGCTGAACCTAGCTGAAAATAATTTAAATTTGCACAAGGAAGCTGAAAGAAGCTGAAGCAGAACAACATGTGAAAGGAGCAGTTAAAGGTTGTAAACACATCTAAAGATTTGATGGATGTAAAATGAGCTCAGTTCATTTTCTATGAGCGGAAATAATTGCAGAAAAGGCCAAATATTTCAAAAAGCTAAAGTTGCACCAATAGCACCCTTCTCCTGAAAGAGCTGAATGTTTTGATTTATGATTTGTTGAAATGGCACAAAAATTGTGGAACGAGAACGATGCTGACAAATGTACGGAATAAAAATGGATCACAATAGTGTGAATGCTTCATAAACATTATTACTGGTATTGGCTGAAGCTGCAGCGACTATCATATTTACACAGCTTTGTTCACCTATAGCTATTTAGAGTTTACATTTTTTGGTTAAAATGCATTGTATGGGGTGCATGAGGCCCTCGGGTCTTGCAGAAATAATAAAGAATGAGCATTGTGACAGAAACGTGCAGGAACTAATTCTTCCTCACATAGTTGGGGGCACAGTGTGGGTTTCATGCTGTTCAGACAAAGTAGTGTTTGGCATTTTCAAATTTCCACTTGAGTCTCAGCTGTCCAATGTTTTGTTTGAAAGGGGGACAAGCGTGAGATGTTCAACTCTGTCCGTGACATGATCTACGACCTCATCGAATGGCGGTCACAGATTCTGTCTGGTACGCTCCCGCAAGACGAGCTCACTGAGCTCAAACAGAAGGTCACCTCTAAGATCGACTATGGCAACAAGTGAGTATCCAGTTAGTGTGTTTTTTTCCCCTTTCTATGTCTTATATACCTGGATCCTCTTGTGTACAATGTGCACCTGCATGGATAAGTCATCACTGTCAGACTGTAGAAAATGACAGGTCATCACTTAGCTTGAGAACAGCTGGAGTGATTTAGTTTTAGCAAAATGCTACGTATTCCATTGTGAAATGACATCTCTCTTGGCATCGGCAGTAAGACGAGTAAACCATTTGAAAAAGAAAATTGTAAAGCTTTACTTTGCAGCGGCAATGAACACTAAACCCACTGCCAGGTGGGAAAATCGCCTCTACAGAAACAGGTTGTGATAAGCTCGGAGTCTCCCCGAGAGTAGGCCTGTTGCGATAAACAATAAATCAACTGATTGCACGATAAATGAAAATGATCAAACTCATTTTCATTTATCGGCTTTATTGTTTCTTCGTGTCCCTCTCTTTCTACTGAAGACACTGGATGACAAAAGGATCAACTTTGGTGTTTTTCCCCCAGCCCATTTAAAATCAGTTTAAACCTTCCAAAATCACGTTTTTGTAACAGGCTGACATGACCTTGGGGGAAAAACCCTCCGTCTTGTCGAATATCCAAAATTTACTGTTGAAACCCGTACCTTTGTGTAAAAAGTTGTTTTTCTCTGCAAAAAAGGCTGAGAACTTGTTTACTGATTTTCTTTATTAAAAGCTTTGTGTGAAAAATGCTTTGCTAAAGAGCTCAAACCACATCGAGCGCCCGCCATTTTGAGAACTGAAGAAAAGGAGAGACAGCCCATGTCGAGTCAAGGGGCCTCTCTCCCATTTTTCTTACAGAGAAATGCTGCTCACTGCTTCACTAGCCATCCTTCGGTTCAGTCTTATAATGCCATCTGGTGGTCAAAAAATGTACTAGAATCAATAATCAGCATTTCTTCATATATTTTACAATAATTACTAATTATTGACAAATTTCAAACAATATTATCGTTTATCACAACAATTTATGAGACAATTAATCGCCCAGCAATTATCGTGACAGGCCTAGCTGCCACAGCGTTCCTCCTGGCCATACCAAAGTCAGATTGACAGATATTAAGTTCAACATGATTCAGGATTCATCTGGTGGTCAAAAAAGGTACTACATGCAAAACAAAGCAACCAACATTTCTTCTTAAATTTGACAGTAATTACTAAATATTGTCAAATTTCAAACAATGTTATCGTTTATCGCAATAATTTCTGAGACAATTAATCGCCCAGCAAAATTTGTTATTGTGACAGGCCTAGCTGAGAGTGAAATAAACCTTGGCATATTTTGTTAATTAATCTTCTTTTTCTATGCCAGATATTTGGATCTTGATTTGGTAGTCAGAGACAAAGATGGAAACATACTGGACCCAGCGGTCACCAGCACCATCAGCATATTCAGGGCACATGAAACAGCCTCCAAGCAAATAGAGGACCGGATCCAAGAGGAGAAGGTAAGCTTGTGGACTCTTCTACTTTAACCAAATTCAACCGTACTTGTGTCTTTAACTCAGTATATTACAGAAGAAAAAAAGCCCAGTTATGACTGGTGTGAATGAGATCCTATTCTTTTTGACTCACTGAACCTCAGCCAGTCAGACAGGTCTAATTGAAATGTGGTTAGAATAAATGAGTCTCTGCACATCCCACAGTCATATGAAGAAGGTGAAATGAAAGAGCAGGAAAAAAACATTTTTTAAGCATTTATTCAACAAAAATATAAATGCATGTGACATTTTCCTGTTGCTAAACTCAATAAATACATAAGAAGAAGCTCGTATTGCTGCCCTTTAGGAGAAATGATCCACCCTGGGTTTGTTTCACCTTCCTGACAGATGACCTGACGTTGCGTTCAAGCGCTTGTGTGATGCAGGGTTTATAGTGCAAGCTGCCCTTTTACTGAAGAGGTGTAGCATTGCTATATCAAAGCCTTTCAGCCTTTAAGATGCACAAATAATGTTTTTATCCCCCTCGAAAAACAGACATATCTCCTGTAACTGTGGCTATAGGTCAGAGCACCGTTTTTCAAATTCTTTGCCTTCATGCAGTTTTGCTTTAATGTCCTTTAGGAGGATTTTTCCTTGCATGTCAGCAATCCAGTTTTTTCTCTCCGACTGTGTATAAAAGTCCTTTTACACTGTCAACCCAGACATTTTCAGAGGTTATTAAAGATGCCCTTTGTATAAAAATGCTTCTGAAGGGGGCAACACGTCTAGTCTGTGAGAAGCTTGCAGGCATTTGAAGTATTATTTACTTCCAGTAGTTTAAAATCTTTATACCGTATTTTTCAGACTATAAGGCGCACTGGATAATAAGGCGCATTAAGCAAAATAAAACAGTCGGATAACTCAAACTTCATTCTCAGTAACTCTCAACATCGTTCAATTATACCAAATAAAATTGGTTTGAGGTCAGTAACCACAACCACAATTCATACATAAGGTGCACCTGATTATAAGCTCACTATCAATTTTCAAGAAAATTAAAGGATTTTAAGTGTGCCTTATAGTCTGAAAAATACAGAAAATATTGCAACGCATGTTTAAAAAAAAAAAAAAAAGAGGCCCCTTTTTAAGGCATGCAGTCTTTTCAGTGACATTGACAACAATAGAGTCAGTCTGAATACAGTTAGTGGTCCTTTGACATAAGCTGCAGTCAGTTATTCCAGGAAAAACAACTTGAACACGTCTTTTCAACACAGCACAAGCCTGAACGTCCGTCGCACAGTCACATGAACAAACGGCCAGATTTTACTTTTGATTATATACATTAAAGCCCCGTCAGAGCTGTAAAAATACAAAAGCCTCATTTAGCTCCTGAGCAGAAAGTACAAAGTTTTTTGAGTTGTCTCTTTTACTTTTTGACTTCCCGTCTTTATACACATGCACAGAACACAGCATTGTGCTGGCAGGAGAAACGATAAAGTGGAAATTAAATGCTTTAGTCCAATCGGCAATATCACATACTAAAAGCTCGATACAATTCTTTAATCAGCGTTTTTAGATATTATAGGTTTAGAGAGGCTACAGTGTCCTTACTGTGATATTTAACATTTTCATCTGCTGTTGACATCATGTCACATTCCTAAATTATATTTCACTGTTTTGTTTGTTTGGCTGAAAAGTTGGTCAAAATGTTCAACTATAAGCCAGAAGGGACAAGACGTGTAGAAGAAACGAATTAAATACCAATCAATGTTTTTTAGATCAACAAAACTTAATCAAATACTGTAATCCCTTTAGTATGAGTTTAAAACTTCAAAATAAACAAACAACACTGCAGTGTTTGAATATTAAAATATCCTAATGCAGAGACATTCATCCTCTGCAGTATTCAATACTCATGTTCAGTCCATTTAATAAATTACAGCACTTCAACAGGTAATTATATTTCATAGTTTTCCATCAGTTGCTGAGCTGGTAATAAAGACTTTCCCTCAGCATTTTATTATTTAATATAAATGTGTTTTTGATTGATGTTTTTTCTTTGTTGCAACAATACTTCCTAGCAATAACTTATACTTTTGGAAAGGTTGTTTATATCCTCTTAAACTGTGCCACATTTGTGAGGAAACCACATTTGTGGATTGAGCTGCATAGTCTAAATCGTGGGTTGGGCCCATAAACATCTTCTCTGCCAACGACAAACAGCTTATTCTGTTTCTGTCTCATGTTTACAGCTTTACTGGACTGGATGATTGAAGTCTGAAGAAACAGGATGTATTGATAAATGAGGAGTTTATTCATTTAACAATAATTTGCCTCAGTAGCATGTGGAAGAACCTTACACAGCCACAGCAGCTCTGGAACAAACAGCACGCCTAAGCTGATCCCGTTCAGTAGAGTTGAGATCAGGACTGCATTAAATTATTCCATCCTCTCAACTCCCAAATTCTTGTGGTAGTCTCTGATAAATCCTCTCTGTGGAAGATAGAGCTCCATCCTAGACTGTGGAGATGTGGCATCACCACTGGTTCTCACAGACGCCACGTGACTATCATCACCTGAGGTACCTAGACCATAGCAGAATAAGCTGTTTGGCATAGGCAGAGAAGTTTTTGCCTGCTTTTTATTAATCCACACATTAAATCTGCTGCTCAACCAACATTTGCATTTTCCTAACAAACGTGGCACCATTTAAGGTGAAATGCACAAGTTTTTCAGTTATATAGATATTGCCAAGAAGAATTTGTACGACAAAGAAATAATCAACCAAACACAAATTTCCTTATGTTTGTTGCTATGGTTATAATATTTTCATGGCGAACTGTGCGTTATGTATAAAATGTTTCAAGAACTGATGCTTAAGCTGAAACAAATCTTAATGAAAATATTGATCTACTTTTATGTATCGATTAAATAGTCTGTTTGTACAAAAATATGTTTGCTTAGTTTTACTGCACTTAGGATATGTTATCCATCACTATTTCAGTCTTGCTTTATTAAAATATTTTGCTGCTTTTTTACCCCCATTTACAGAAATGCATTTCACTCTTTGTCTGCAACATCCCATAATGTAGCATTCTCAAGAAAACCATTAAGGAAAGAAAGTGCAACACGTGAAAGCTACATTTCAAGAATCAGATTAAAGTTTGTTAAAATCATATGAATCTGCAAAATTCTGGCTTCATGTTTTGCTTTAAATTTATAGCTTTTTTTTTTTTTTAATCTCAAATGGAGACTTGGCATTGCCACAACTCTAGTGTTAAAGTGAGAAAAGTGGAAAGCTGCTTGTGGCTCACACAAATGCTTGACTTCCACCCCAAAGAGCCAGGAACTTGGCAAGATTTCCAATCATTCTGGCTCTTTAGTGTCCTCTCACACTTAAAAGACAGTTGATAAAACACAGAAAAGTCCAGGTGATAAATACTCTTCAGCCATGTGATTTCATAAATCTTTAATGCATTAACAATAAGTGTCCAGGTTAACAGAATAATTATTAATAATGATAGCCCCTGCATATTTTGGATGGATATCCAGGTATCAGGTTGCTTCACTGTAGATTCTCCATTGGATATAAGGATATTATACTTTGCTTGATTGAATTGGATATTTGCTGCCACCTTTGAAGGTAAAGCATTTTTGTCCGTGTCTTTGTGTGTTTGTCTCTCTGGTAGTAAATAATCTCATGAATCACTGAACAAAATTCAATGGAACTCAGAAAATATTTAGCGCACTGGTTCAGTTCCCATCCTTGGTCCTTGAGGAACACCATCCTTCATGTTTTAGATGTTCCTCTGCTCCAACACGCCTGATTCAGTGCTTTAATTACTTTCTTAAGCTTGGCAGAAGCCTTTCATTCAAATCAGGTGTGTTGGAGCAGAGGAACAACTAAAACATGCAGGGAGGTGTTCCTCAGGGACCATGGTTGGGTACCACTGATTTAGTGTACTTCTACAAGTGAGTAATTTTTGGAGCCATTCAAGATGGCTGCCTCAGCTAAGTAACTGGCTTTAACGTAGCCTGTTTTAAAGATGCCAATTGAATTAAAATTTGTTGCTGTCAGTGAGAGTCATTTCCCAACACATACTTCAAGCACTAAGTTGCAGTGCAAATTGCCACCAACAATTATAGTCATTTGTGTCTGTACGTTAGCAAAATATCTAATGAACCACATGGTGGATTTTAAGGAAATCTCTCAGAAGCTCATTATTTGATGTGCATCTTCAACTTAACATTTTGGGTCAACCCAAACCAAGCTGTCTGCCACTGCTTATCAACCTTAGCCAAAACAAAAATGTCTACAACTCAGTAGTTTTAAAGTTGTCATCATTAGAGATCCTAGTTTAAAACTCTGGCATGAAGGGTGGCAGATGATTTGCATTCCTTCAAGCAATGCAGGGACTTTAATTTAAATAAGGCATAAACTATTGACTGTGGTTGACATTTGTTTTTTCGTTTATAGCCAGACGATGCAAAGCTGCAAAGCGTAGCTGTTTGTGGTAAAAAGCACAGTAAGAATCCTCAATCCTCACTGTGTCGCCTTTGTTTTCCTGGCAGTCTCAGAAGCAAAATATTGATCTGACAAGACAAGCCAAGTTCGCCTCCACGCCAGCGTTCGCCCTCTTCGTGACTCTGAAGAACGTGGTGTGTAAGATCGGCGAGGACGCTGAGGTGCTCATGTCGCTCTACGATCCAATGGAGGGACGGTTTATCAGGTGAACACACAGGCTGCATGTTCTTTTTTTCAAACGCACAGACATTTTGCAAGAAGGCAGCTGGAACAAGTGGATCCTGCTGCCCAAGAGTTTCATTTTCTTTTTCTATTTCAGGGATTTTACACCAAGTTATCTCAAGTGAATCCTTGAGCACTGTGGGAGATTACATTCACTGTCAGTTTCAGTACTGTGTTTTGTAGTCTCACATATAAGATCATTTTCTCAGCTGCCTTATCATATTTTTCAAAAAAAAAAACAAACAAAAAAACATTCAGATTTGTTTTCAAACCAGTTCATGCATTTAGGTTGGTGCTGAGACCAGAATGTGGCAACGGCTAACCTGGAAAATGTTGTTGAAGCTTTTATTGTGGAAAATAATGCAATAGTGGGATCCATCCGTCCATCCGTCCATCCATCCATCCATCCATCCATCCATCCATCCATCCATCCATCCATTATCCATCCATCCATCCATCCATCCATTATCTGTCCATCTATCCATTATCCATCCATCCATCCATCCATCCATCCATCCATCCATCCATCCATCTATCCTTTATCCATCTATCATCCATCCATCCGTCTATTCATCCATCCATCATTCATCCAGCCATCATTTGTCCAGCCATCATTCATCCATCCATCCAGCCATCATTCATCCATCCACCCATCCATCATTCATCCATCCATCATTCATCCACCCATCCATCCATCCATCCATCCATCCAGCCATCCAGCCATCATTTATCCATCCATCCAGCCATCATTCATCCATCCAGCCATCATTCATCCATCCATCCAGCCATCATTCATCTTTCCATCCAGCCATCCATTCATTCATTCATCCAGCCATTCATTCATCCATCCATTCATCCATCCCTCCAGCCAGCCATCCATTCCATCCATTCCATCCATTCCATCCATCGTTCATCTATTCATCATCCATCCATCCATCCATCCATCCATCCATCCATCCATCCATCCATCCATCCATCCATCCATCCATCCATCCATCCATTCCATCCATCGTTCACTAATTCATCATCCATCTATTGTCCATCATCTATCTATTCATCCATCATCTATCCAGTCATCCATCATCTATCCATTCATCATTCATCCATCCATCCATTCCATCCATCGTTCACTAATTCATCATTCATCCATCCATCCATTCCATCCATCGTTCACTAATTCATCATCCATCCATTGTCCGTCATCTATCCATTCATCATCATCCATCCAGCCATCATTCGTCCATCCATCCAGCCATCATCCATCCATCCATCCATCCATCCATCCATCCATCCATCCATCCATCCATCCATCCATCCATCCAGTCAATTCCAGAGTTGTGTTACTAGAGCAGCAGCTTGAGCAGGGAGGTCCAGACATCTCTTTCCACAGCCTCCTCTTCCGCTCTTCTGGGAGGACTCCAAGTTGTTCCTAGACCAACAGAGAGATGTAGTCTCTCCAGCATGTCCTGAGTCTCCTCCCATCAGACATGTCCAGATAACCTCACTAGGGATGTGTCCAGGGTCCATCCTTACCAGATGTCTGAACCACCTCATCTGGCTCCTCTCCATGTGGAGGAGCAGCGGTTCTACTCCGAGTCTCTCCTGATAACTGAACTTCTCACCCTGTGGGGCCAAACTTTTCCTTTGAAATATTTAGCTCGCAATTTAAATATTTAAGTCCCAACTAGATATTTAGTTGGCAAATTAAATATTTATTTTGTAAATTAATAGTTTAGCTTAGAAAATAAATATTTAGGTCTGAGCTAAATATTTAGTTAGCAAATTAAATATTTATTTTGGAAATTAATTGTTTAGCTTAGAAATTAATTATTTAGCCAGTTTAGAACTATGACATTTATAAATGTATGAATGTTATTGTGAAAATATGACTTTGAAAAAAAAAACACCTCTTTTTTGCTTATGAAAGACTAAATAAACCAAAGATATTGTTAATTTGAGTGTAACTTTACAAACGGCACCCCACACCAGGAAAGTCACTCTGTCATTTTACAAGAAGCACAAGTTCTCCACTTGTGTGATTTTGAGTGGAGTGCATGGCAACTCCTGAATCCACGACACAAAAATCATCTTGTAAAAGTACCAATCAGTTTATTTTGATCATTCTTCCGAAGGCAAGGCTTTTTGATGGAACCAGACAAGCAGACTCTCACAGCAGTGGCTGCAGACTGACGGCAGTAATTATTCCTGTTTGCAGCCGTCATCTCTCCCTCCCAGTTTGATCCAGTGACCTTGCAGTCATTTGTCTCATTTTCAAGCCGCTCTTCTTCTACCCTGAATTCTAATGAACCAGTTTGTCACAGACTCTGTGTACTCATGCTTTCTAATAAGTTTTTTTAAAAATTGAAATTACACGGTGGCTGCTGCTCCTCAACAGACAGGCAGTTGTGGCTGCGCCTCAGGCCCAGTGTCAGGCTCCGTCAGCGGGGATGATCATTAGCTGCCTCCCTGAGGAGCTGCTCTCTTCTCTGCATCCGCTCCACTTCACCCTCAGCCCTTTGTGGTGTTTGCTGATAAGGCCGAGCTAATATCTGCTCAGTCTCTGACTGCATGGACAGTGATTAGCATGGGCTGTCCGTTCTGTCTGAACACAAGCTGGAGTCCAGCTGCAGGGCTGGTGCTGGTCTGTGCTACAAGACAAACGTCAAACCAGGTGCTCCAAACAAAGAATGAGATGGTGAAAACATGGCAGATAAACTTACTGGCTATAACAGCAGTGCTGTAAACAGAATGTCATGATTTCAACCACTCGGTCTGTGTCCAGAGTGTCAAAATGTCCTTGAGAGAGAAAATGAACCTGCTGATTTTTATGGGAACAAAGTAAAAAAATAAAATTGAAACAAGTGTTTAAGGAAATATTTGGCCGTGATGTCCAACCAGAGGATTTGTCACAGCATTTATTATTTAAGACTAACTCTACATCGAGGATGAAACATTTTATTCAAAGTAATAAAATGAAAGTATCTTTTGCTGCTGCTGCCTTGTATGCCAAAAATTAAAATAAAAATCTTGCACGATCTGTTAATACTCAACGGATGAACAGTAGCGGATCACTCTCAGCTACTATCACATGAAATTTTAACTCAGTTTCTGCAAAACGTACAAAGTTACAGCCATTTATGTGTCTTCTAAGGTGGATTAGCTGAGGTGGCCACCTTGAATCAAGTTTACTCCAAAGGCTAATTAGTTATAAATGTATATTTATTGATAACCTACAGAGTTTCATTAAAATCATTCCTCTGGGTCATGACATGACATGGTTCATAAGCTTTCAGAAATCGGTTTCTCAGATCACACCACTGGTTGGTTTTCTAACTATCTTTCAGATTGGAGACAATGTGTTCAACATAATGGTACTTCTTCCATTATTTAACAGTCAACAATGGTGTACCACAAGGCTCAATCTTAGGACCAACCCTCTTTACAATCTACATAGGTAATGTAGGTCAGAGCATCCCTGATGCATCCTTACATTTCTAT
>JARVLU010000489.1:20709142-20719843 GCA_031762415.1 Simpsonichthys santanae
CCCCGGTCTGGATCACCGGACTGAACATTGTTATTAGACTTTTGTTACTTAGCTAAAGTTTTACTGCTTTTTAATTAGTGTCTTTCGCAGCGCTTTTAGCTAGGAGTTAGCTTTATTTAGCTTTAATTAGCATTTTGCTTATTTTGGTTTTTAGTTACTGTTCAGCTTTTTTTTTTTTTTTGTTATGATCTGCTTCTTTTAGGTAATGCTTTGCTTTATACTCTTTAGCTAGTGCTCTGATTATTTTAGCTTTTAGCTATTGTTTAGCTTATTCTATCTAGCCTTTTGCTTGCATTCTGCTTGTTTTAGCTTTATATAGTGTTTTGCTTTTATAATCTTTAGCTAGTGTCCTTCTTATTTTAGCTATTGTTTTGCTTTTTTACTCTTTAGCTAGTGTTCTGCTTATTTTAGCTATTGTTTTGCTTTTTTTTAACCCAGAAAAATACCATTTCTCTTGCCCTGTTTGTTTGTTTTTATATCTAGAATGTGATTTTTCCCGGTGCTGGAGATGTGGGGATCAGCGAGTACAAGTCTGTCATCTACTACCAAGTGAAGCAGGCGCGGTGGTTTGAAACAATAAAGGTGTGTTTTTCTACTTAGCTTCAGATCAATAGTTATTTCTTTTTCTTTTTTCTAGTGGCACAAGTACATTTTCCAATACATTAGCTGTTCTAGTTTATCGTACCGGCAGTATTTGGTAGCAGCAGTCTGTGGAGGTTGCTAAATATTGACCCAATATAAAAATATTCAGAGATACTTCAAGCTGGGCCAATCTGTCTGTAAAAAAAAAAAAGAAGTAAACACTTTAATTTTATCTTGTGTTATCCGCACAGCTGCTGCTGCTGATGTTCTCACTCAGTAGGTGTTTGATTAGAAATACATTAAGACCTCGTGAATATTTCACATACAGAGGCAAGGAAGGGCAATGCAAAGAAAAAAAAATCCTTGAATTATAAAAAAAAAAACTTCTGAAGCTACAGTTAAATAAATGTGGTGGTACATGCATGTGACATGTCTTGTCCATGACGTGTAAAGTCCCTAAATAAAAACCTATTAAAGAAATTGCATTTCCTGCGAAAATGCAGCGTGAATGCTTATTGCAGAAGAACTTGCTGAAGAACAACTGAAATTAGAAAAAAAAAAAAAAAAAAACATGCTGAAATGTACCTGAAATGGAAGAACAAGCCTGAATTAGCCAAAGAAATCAGAACAGATATTTTCTGAATTAGGTTTAAATAAGCAGAAATGAGAAGAAGTTTTTGGAAATTAGTTTAAAAAAAAGGCTGAAATGAGCAAAAAAAAACCACATGAAAAGTAGCTGAAAATGCAAAGAGAAGCTTAAACTAGCAGAAGGAAGTGGAATAAGCTAAAATGAGCTAAAAATTTGGAATTAGCTGATAAAGCTAAAATTAGGATAAAACTGGTAAATAGTATCTGAAAAAGCAGAACAAGCTGAAATTAGCAGAAATAATTTAATTATGCTGAAAAAAGCAGAAATTACCACAGAAAACTTGAATTTATCAGAAAACCTCTGAAATTAGCTAAAAAGCTGAAAAAATAGAACAAGCTTAAATTAGCAGAATAAAGCAAAAAGAATATATTTTCCAATAGGCTGGGGAAGAAAACAAAACAAAAACAAAAAACAGCCAAAAGTAGCTAAAAAAAAAGCAGAAAGAAGCTTAAATTACCAGAAGGACATTTTGCTGAATTGGGCTGAAAAAAAAGTTAAAATGAGCATAAAGCTGTTAATTACTAGCTGAAATCATAGAACAAGCTGAAACTTGCAGAAAAAAGCTGGCCGGAGCATAACAAGCTGAAATTAGCAGAAGTTAGGAGAAGCACAAAAATGTTGTAGTTACCAGAAATAATCTGAGAGGAGCACAAAACAGCTGAAATTAGCTAAAAATAGCTGAAAAATTGTTTAAATTTGCACAAGGAAGCTGGAAGAAGCTGAACCAGAACAAAAATGTGAAAGGAGCAGTAAAAGGTTGTAAACACATCTTAAGATTTGAAGGTTGTAAACTGAGCTCAGTT
This sequence comes from Simpsonichthys santanae, assembly GCA_031762415.1. Classification (NCBI taxonomy): domain Eukaryota; kingdom Metazoa; phylum Chordata; class Actinopteri; order Cyprinodontiformes; family Rivulidae; genus Simpsonichthys; species Simpsonichthys santanae. The sequence goes on from JARVLU010000489.1 coordinate 20,711,177, forward strand.
CATTTTCTATGAGGAAATAAAATGATCAGAAAAGGCTAAATATTTGAAAAAGCTAAAGTTGCACTAATACCAAAAGTCATAGCAGGATTGTCCTGAATGAGCTGAACATTTGGATATGATTTGTTGAAATGGTTTGAAAATTGCAGGACGAGAATCACACTGAAAAACGTACATAAGAAAAATGGATCACAATAGTGTGAATTCTTCAAAAACATCCACACAGTTATTATAATATTTGGCACGTGTTTGAATCTCATTGTTCCTTATCGCAGGTTGCTATTCCCATTGAAGACGTGAACCGGAGCCATTTGCGATTCACCTTCCGCCACCGTTCATCTCAGGACTGTGAGTATGAATGTCATTGTGTGAGTAATCAGTTTTCCTGATGTCCAGGTGTACAACTGGCTGCTAATGAGCCTACAAAAGTAATACAAGATGATTAATACTCGGATTTGATCACATTAGTCAAGAGTATTATTTTGCTTCTGAATGAGTTAATAGAGTGGCTCGTCAGAGGCTATGGTTGGGATCTGAAGAAATTTTTTTTTTTTTTGAGCCAGTGTTTAGTTGAATGCAACTTTACCTTTTAGTTATAAAGGCTAGAAAATAGACTGCCATTTTGTCCTTCTTCCACATAATAAAGCTTTTCATCCAATAGCAGAAAGAGTGCTGCAGATGAGGTTTTGGGGGCATTAAAGGCGATTTGACAGATTAGGGAGAGGGTTCCTAATCTCCAGCCTCTGTCGTCATCTTGCTGCATGCAGGTGGTTTGGAGGAAATTGCCAGGTCGCAGAGCTCTGTGCTGGTTTATAATCCATTTGGAGAGCCTTCTTGTCATGCTTGACACCTTGTTTCTGTGGGGACTAATGCTGTTAGGAGCCTTGCTTTTGAAACTCTGTGAGTCGCTGTTATCTGGCCGTAATGGTTTACCAGTACTATAGAAACTTACCTCAGGTGACTGGGTCTGCAGGGGATGCTGCTAAACTTTAAACCTTTCACTGATAACTCACACTAGAAGCATTTTATGAGTCATGTCCTTATATTTTACTGTCACAAATTAACTTGCAGTACAAAAACGCTGGATTGCATACATTTGTATACTGTATAGAATAAATTTCAAACAATATTATCGTTTATCGCAATCATTTCTTAGACAATTAATCGCCCAGCAAAATTTGTTATCAGGACAGTCCTAGTAAAAGGTTGTAAACAGATTAAATGAACTCAATTCATTTTCTATAAGAAAAAAAAATGGCAGAAGAGGCTAAATACTGTATGTCAAAAAGCTAGAGTTGCACCAATAGCAAAAGTCATAGCACCCTTCTCCTGAAATAGCTGAACGTTTTGATATATGATTTTGAAATGGAACAAAAATTGCGGAACAAGAAAGATGGATCACAATATTGCCAACGCTTCATAAGCATTCACAGTATTACCTTTGCATTAAAGTTACCAGGACAAACACAAAACCACTCATTCTCTGGGCACTGACTCCTATGAGATATAAAACAGAGGTTTCCGTCTCAGAGCAAAGCTGCTCTAAGGTCTGCCAGGCATTTGAAACGCCTTGCCCCTGCTGTCATCCTCCTGTGCTCTTCCTGCTTCACCCACTCTCCTCCAAGCAAAAGCTGAACCTTTTGTAGAAACACAAAGTGACAGAGCTGCTCCTCAGGTCCACTATTGGAGCTGGTGTGCTCCATATCTTGGCCCCCCTTGGTGGGGAATTAGGCCATTCTACTTTTACCTGTTGCCTCAGACTACCACCCCAACACTGTCAGGCCTCATCAGACAGATGGCTGCTATCTTGTACCATGTCTTGAATGTAAAGAAACAAAACAGAAAGCTTACCTACACCATCTTTTCACTTCTTTTTTTTTTCCCCGTCATCAATACCTGCTGAGTAGGGGCTTTAAAATGCAGCACAGTAAACTTGACAAAGATTTGAAGTGACAATCCACTTGATTGGTGAAAGTCGGCACAAACTACTTTGATTAGCTCTCTCATCACTGTGAACTTCCCCCTTAAATTCAGCGTTTTCAGCTCTTTGCTGTTTTTAGAAAGTCACTATTCCAACAGGTAATACTGTGTGGTTTGTGTGCAACGTTTTCCCTCCACTCGTTTCTCACAGTCCAGCAGTTATTCACCGGCGAGGTTGCAGGCAGCAAACCAATGAGGGGTTTATGCAGATCCAACGCGAGACGTACTTCGATGAATCACGTCCGTCTGCGCGTAAATTTGAGCTTGTTGATCCCCAGGGATGATATGCAGCCCTATCCAAACGCTTGCACAGAGGACAAAATCATAACTCTTCCTAGTTGGCGCGTCACACGTTGCGCTCACGTGTGTGTATGTGAGCGACACATACCTTTTCTTCAGTCTCGTGGGATCATCTTAACTGTTCACAGCTGCTTCTCTCAGATCAATGGCTAGTGTTTATTCATGTGCCAAGAGAAGATCACCCCTAGATACTTCAAGCTAAACCTGTTGCTTCAGTGGCATTTATGGTGCTTGGTGCAGATTTTAAGAGCTGCATATTTCATATATTATGTGCATCCGTCACTTTTAGTTCTTTCACAAATAAGATGCGTGGCGTTAACCAGCTGCATGAATACTAGGGCTCGGGCGACATCAGATATTGACCGGTGGGATATATTGTCTGCTTTTTTTTGCCTGCTGAAGGTGGGGCGTATTATGGTATAGTCTCTGTCCTTCCGTACATTTGTATGTTCTAAAGTCAAGGTCACCCATCAAGACCAAAGGTTATACATGGTAGGGCTGGGCCATATCATATCGTTCACGAAAATACCGGTTAAAAAAAAGCTTGCCTGGGCAAAAAATGATATGCTAATTTCATGACGTAATACGTCAGGACGCCCCGCCCCCTTAACAACCGAGCGCGCCCAATGACCAAACCGAGCTGCGCACCCCCTCCACCTGTCGGTACTGGTTAACGCTAATCAGTTGCGCGCAATACTAGCTAGCTAAAATGCTAAAAACAACGCACGTCTCAGCTTCTCTCCATCCAGCTCTAAACTGCAGGTATAGACAGCTCAACTGTCGCTCTCCCCCGCTCTGGGCTGCCGGTGTGGGCTGCGTCTCCCCCGCTCTAAACTGCCGGTACAAACACGTGCAGCTCAACTGTCTCGAGATCCACAGTCGGTCCACGGACCAAGAGGCAGGTGATCAGAGACAGATCAGTTAAAAAAATGAATCAGAGGAATGTATCATTCCTGCATGAAGAGATGAAGCTGAAACACCACAAGCTTCAGGGTCAGCTGAGCTGGTTGCACATGTCTGGTGTATTCCTCATTAAATGGTTCGAGAAACTCCTTAGTCTAAAACAGTGTTATCCCAAATTAGTGACTTTGTACTCTTTTTTTGTCTTCAAACGGCCTTGGTCCACAACTGTACAGATGACGGGGCTTGCCTGGTCCTCTAAAATAAAAAAAATAAAATAAAAATGTCAACACACCTGCAAATTAAATTACCAATTGGTGGTTTTTGGCCTGAAAATGGCTGACAATGAAAATTTTAAACCTTAATCTTATTGCCCAATCTTGTTTGTTGGCGGTGGGGGGCGAGGGGAAGTAGTTTATGCACAAATAAAACCATAGCATTAATAAAAACCTAAGAACATTTGGCAGCAGCAGATTGTTTTGCCCACTCAGGAGCTGACTCGGAGCCTGTAGTGCTGAGATTATCTATTTTATCAGTCTGCTGCTTTATGACTTGTTGTAAAATCAGCAATCTTGAATGTTTTTTTTTTTTTTTCCAGTGGAATCTGCTTCTTTGGACATTCTGTGACTGTGTGCACACTGTTCATTTAAGCAAGCTGCCCTCACATGCATGATACAGTATTTGCTTTGTTAGTTTGCAAATGAGCCCCCGATATGAAAAACTTATACCTTTGTGCCACATCGTCAATATCTCCACTGGTTTTCTGTTTCCTCATGTGTTTGATTTCATCCTCCCACAGCCAGAGACAAATCGGAGAAGATTTTTGCCTTGTCTTTTGTCAAACTGATGCGGTACGATGGGACCACTCTGAGGGACGGTGACCATGATCTCATCGTGTACAAGGTAAATGTGGAAAATCCCCCCCTAACTGTTTGTGTGGGCAACCTTACTGCTCATTAACTTAAATGGATTTAATAAAATTTTATATGAAAATCTCTTGCATATTGATCATGAAGGCCACTGATATCAAGAGTAAAAGCCTTTTCTGCAATGGTCCCCAACCCTGGTCCTCAAGGAACATCATCCTGCATGTTTTAGTTGTTTCCCTGTCCCAACACACCTGATTCAATTGTTTAATTACTTATTCAAGTTCTGCAGAAGCCTGTTAATCACCCGTTCAACTCATGTATGTCAAATCAGGGAAACAACTAAAACATGCAGGATGGTGTTCCTCAAGGACTAGTGTTGGGAACCCCTGCTTTACTGCAAAGTAAGCATCCTATTTGGGTTTCTACTGATAAGCTAAGCAAATTTTATCTACAAAACCCAGGCAGAAGCAAAGAAACTGGAGGACTCGTCTTTCTACCTAAACGTCCCTTCCACCAAGGTGGAGCTGGAAGAGAAGGGGTACTCCGCCACTGGGAAAAGCACCCAGAATCTGGGGAACTGCACCATCAGCAGGGACTCCTTTCAGATCTCCACTCTGGTCTGCTCCACCAAACTTACACAAAATGGTAAAGGACAAGCTTTGATGGATTTTACACTCTTGTCTACAAGCAATAACTAAAAATATAAATAAAAACTAGTATAATGATCCACGTAACCAAAGAGAAACCATGTGAACAGAACTTGTAGCTGTGTGTTCTTGTTTTAGTTTAGCCCACACATGCAGTTAATTCCATCTGTATGCAAGTGTGTTGTTATGGACTTATCCATAACATTTACTTATAAAAGCTTTGACAAATATGTTTCATTGCATCTTATCCAGGTAAACCCAACATTTAGAAGCTTCGAGCCACAATCTTTGACTTTTACCAACCGTTGTATGTCCTGTGAAGCACAACTTGACATCTCTAACAATGGAAGTCCAGAGATTCAGTCTGATTCCAACGTGTTTGTCCCCCCCCCCCCCCACACACACACACACACACATACTTTTCCCACTAATTTGGTTTCATCAACTCTTACATCATTCATTAGATTCCTGTCATTTTTTGCTGATTAATCTCCAGCTTTACTGTGTTTACTGTTTTCAGTCTGGCAGTATTTCTTTTTCTTAGTATTCTCCAGGCTTCTGAGAAATTCTATGCTTACTAAGCTAAGGAAATCCTCATCTCTGCCCTTTGGCTCGTGGATTAAGCATTGTGGCATCTTCTGTTCCTGCCAGCTTGTAGACATGTTTATAGATCCCTGCAGGCATCAGTATAAACCCTGTTAGACGTGCTGGCATTTCTAGGGTGTGTTCATAACACTGTGGTTGTTTATTGTGTGACAAGCTGTTAGACTCTGTCGAAGTGGTCAAACTTTGCCTCTGATTTCTTTATTTTAAGCAGATTCAAGCTATGTATCTACTTGAGTGCACGACAGTGAGTCTTCATTATTCCTCACTGCCAAAGGCGAGAGGCGATAATGTTTTTGCCAGTGTCTGTGTGAATGTGTGCTCCTTTGACCGTACTCTTATCTCAGCAACCACTGATCAGATATTAATGAAACTCATAAAATAATAACTGGATGTACATCTACAACTTTTTGACCTTTGGAGTCAAACTTTCAAGAAAGCCGCCACAGCTAACTGACCTTAACCAACACAAAACAGCTCTATTTCAGCTAATTTTACTAACGCAGAGCTTAAATTTTGTGTATCTGGAGCTGAGTCTGATCCCTAACATATATTTTTAAAACTTTACTATTACAGTGGTCCCTAGTAGTGCAGTTAGTAAGTAGTAGTCTATTTTAGTACAAACTGGATTCCAAAAAAGTTGGGACACTAAACAAATATTGACATTTGCCATCTCCACATCATTGCATCCAGTTTTTATTCACAAATTGTTTAGTGTCCCAACTTTTTTGGAATCCGGTTTGTATTTACAATGGTATCTAAACTCTAAACGCTCTAAAAGAGCACAGCATGTCATGATTTTAGCTCTCTGCCTCTGGCTGCACTCTTGGCCACGCCCACTTCTCTGCTCTGCACGGAGATCAGCTGATCAGCTGCAGGAGGAGGCTTCTCTCACAGCTGTGGGCTGCACACAGGTGCTAAATCATTTAAAATTATTTATTTTTTAAAAAATCCATGCAGATTGTGCAGCTCATCCCTCAATCAACTGTGTGTCATGTCCAATCTTACTTTGAAAAACCGCAAAGTAGCGGGGGACTGCTGTAATTGTTGCTGCCAATCTCGTCTGTCTGTTAGCAAAATATCTCATGAGCATCTGCACAGACTGTAATGAGACCTTCTGAAAGTATTTATCAAATACATACCTAAACTATATTTAAATCAGTGGTTAGGCACTCGGGCACAACCGGCAGGTAGATGAGAATGTGTCCACAGAACATCCTTTTCAACTCATTTGAGCTTTGGGGCTGTAGTTGAGATATTATTTGAGCTTTTGAGATATTAATTAGTTGCTGTTGGTTGTAGAAAACTGCCTTTTTGCCATGGTTACCCATCATAACAAATGTCCAAATCTAAAAAAAGTATCAGTAAAAATCCTACCAGCTGCACAGTATCCGATACCAGAGGAAACAATCATCCAAAAAAATGTGATTTACATCCAAAATAAAGAGGAATTAATGTTTCCAAAAGCAAAATCAAACTTAATGCAATTTTCAAGGTATTACCATTATTACTATAACTCCGTCTCTTCTCATCATAAGATGATCTTAGTTTAAAAAAAAAAAAAAAAAAAAAAAAAAACTTGCCTTTCTTCAAGGAATGCTTGGCCTTTAATTTATTTTATTTCTTGGAAAATATGTCCCCACCATTCTTCTTGCTTCATTAGAAAATTTTCTCTGCTGGTGTTCGTATTAACGCTTGGACATTTTGTAACTTTGCCGCACATACCTGCTCTAATGAAGTCACAAATGGAAGAAATAAAAACCAATTTCTCCCATTGTTGCTCTCCTGCATGTTGCAGCAACATCATGCAACACAGAGATTCATAACGTCTCTGTAATGAGCTCACTTTGGACCTTAGAATGGGCTTTTGTTAGATCCCTGACACAAGGGGAAACATTTGGTTGTGAAGGTGCTTCTTAACATCGTATGACTGTGAGGGGGCCATGTTGATGCAGTAACATTTCTGTTGGGACTTGTTAAGGTTAGTCTGTGGTAGAAGTTGTCATTTGAACACAGTTGACTGAGTGCAGTCCTACTCTGCTCGGGTTTATTAATGCCAATGAAGGAGCAGTCACAGCTACAGAAGGAAAACCTCCCACGCAGATAAATACAATTTATATTTTAAATTCTTATCTCAGCTCTGATATAGATTTGTAGAGCACGCTGTACAAGTAGACACCCAGTTAGCACTATTTCTCATCAATTTGTTCCACCAGAGCCACTTGAGCGCTTTTCAGACATGAAACATTAATGGCTTCATCAACCTGTTGACTGTTCTGTAAATCTGACAAGGGTTATCATTATAGTATTATTAGCTCTTTAGCTCGATTCTCACTTTCACCACTTTTAACGTAGACAGTGTGTGAGCAGTTAATATGAATTTATAAAGTTTAGTGTGATTAAATAACTCTAAAGCAAGTGTCCCCCTTATCAACGTATAAGTTAGTCTCATTGAGCCTCGAGGACGCATTTACAAGAGAGACCTGTTTTAAACAAAGAACACAGTTGTGGTACAAACAACAATAGACAACCATCTGAAAAAGCATATAAAATGAAAAGTAAGCAGAATAAATTATATAAAAATGAAACAACAAAAGAGCAACATTATAAAGTGATGTAAAATACTAAAAACGGAAACATGCCTGCATTTTTTTTGCCACAAACTTAGCAGTTGTTTAAAATTCCTTAGAGAGGTCATAGTTGACCATTTCAGATCTTTTTGCAAAGTGTTCTAGGTTACAGGAGTGTTGTAAAAGAAAGCCCTTTTGCCAAGTTTAGTCCACACTGAGGGGACACTGCAGGTAATGATGTCTTTGAGAGCTCACACTGTAGCTGCACTGACAAAGTGACATGTAGGAGGAGATGAATGAAGGCAACAGACCAAGAAGTGATTTTCAGATGAAAATGTACCAGTGTGAGAGTCTGCGTGAAGTTAATAATGACCAATTGACCAGTGAATACAGGGTGCAATGGTGGGGACAATAGTTACAGCCAGTAGTTATGAATCTTAGCGCACCAATACAGTATTGCAGGAGCATTCATAATAATGTCACCATAGTCAGTGGAGAGAAGGAAAGTAGCAGTTACAAGGTGTTTCCTGGTGTTCAGAGTTAGACCAGAGCTATTTCTAAAAAATAAACCCAGTTTTACTTTTGATTTATTTACCAAATTTTTGACATGAGGCTTAAAAGAGAGATGTGCATTGACCAAGATTCCCATGTGTCTGCTGGAAGCTAGGAATTAGGTCGATTAGAAGAAATCACCAATGGAAGTAGCTTATTTTATTATTATTTTAGCATTTTTCATAATTAATTTATTATGACACTAATACGAGAGGTGATCTATGGAAATATTAAAGGCCCAACATTATC
>JARVLU010000489.1:20719943-20743503 GCA_031762415.1 Simpsonichthys santanae
GTATTTTTTATATTTAACCTCAGCCTCGTGAGTTTTGGATTTCAAAAAGCATGAATACAGATAGTTCTTTTTTTTAAACTTATGACACTAATACGAGAGGTGATCTATGGAAATATTAAAGGCCCAACATTATCTGGCACTTATCCACTACCTTTCATGCCAGAGATTTAAACTTCATTCATCTTAACATCAGATGGAGTTGCATTTGTTTTGATCAATGACATCGTAATTTTCAGGCTGTTGAGTGCACCTAAATATAGGCCACGCCCACAAAAAAAATAATAAAAAAAATGCACATGTACAGGCCACACTTGTCGATAAGCTGTGGGTGTCCACGTTGTAACATGAGATATTTACTGGTATACAGAAAGATTTGAACTTAATTAAATATGAACCGGTAACATACACAAATGCGTACAGTACATGTTTTTCTTCTTCTGAACAGTTCCTGTAACATGGCTGGTTAAAATGCAAACAAATACAGTAGCTTACCAGAAAGTCATTTATCGCCATCTTCACAATCACTTCACTTTGCTATTTCCCCACTGTGACCTGTTCGATAATTTCGTTGGTTAGATTTTTATTCGTTTTTTTAACCTTTATTTATACAGGTAGTCTAATTGAGTCACGAGGACCCAACCCCCAAGAGAGACATGTATTGAGCGCTATGTGAACGCTCGGGTGTGATGAGGCTAAATGTTTTGGCGGCATGAATCTCGTTAGCTTGTCCAAAAAATAAAAAAGTTATAAATTTGCCACAGCACTGTATAAGCCGCGGTGTTCAAAGTGTGTGAAAAAAGTTGCGGCTTATACTCAAGAAATTATGGCATGCACATGTAATAATTGTCAGATTTCATGAGATGTATTGACACTCAGAATGTGTCCTGTGCTTGACTTTTCCAGCCATTACCACAAGTTTAATTTTGTATAATTGTTTGTGCTGTAGGCATCTTTATTTGCAGAGGTTGCTTAGCTCAGGTTAACTTCCAAGGTTAATCAGTTGTAGATGTACATCCAATAAAAACTTTGAGAGTTTCATTAAAATTTATTCACTGGTTTGCGAGATATTTTGATATTGCTACATATAAATGAATACATTCCTTTCACTCTTGGTAACAAGCAATAAAAATGGGTTTTGCTGGCTTTTATGTGTCTATAAAGGGACAAATCCTCTGTGCCTGAGTTCAAACAACTAGTAAAATCCAGGAAGAATCTCTATTCATTGTCAATCACTGCCACTTACACAGTTGCCATGGTTACTAGCTTTAACGTGTATGCACCTTGGAGGCGGAGAAGAAGCGCAGGTGTGACAGAGGTATGTCTGCAAGTTGTATTGGTTTAATTTGTAGAGCTGAGTCCAGCTTATCAAGTTAAGAAGAAAGTAGGGAACATAAATGTTTATCTTTCTTATCTAGTCTATAAAAAAAAATCATAAAAATAAAAGTTTGGGCACTTGACATTTAGTGTTTTAATCTGTGTATTTTCTCTAAATAGCAGATTTTTGTATTTGCATTGATCTCACTAGAGGCTGCCGTTGCGACCTTTGAGGAAAAGGAACTCTGTTGCTCATTAAAAATAATAATAATAAATAAGTGGGACCTGTATTCCATAGTTAGAGGTTTTGCTTCCAATCCATGTAGCTTTCTCAATTAGAACTAGAACGTGGAGTTCCAAGCTTTTTATACTGCATGGATGCTTTGTTGCGTAACCTAACAAACGTTTCAACTAAGAATCTGTCCAGAGAACCTGACTCAACCTTGTTCGATTTGTTACGTAACCTAGATTCATAAGCAGATTAAAATTCATGCCCCTAACAATGGAGAGTCTTTAGGATCTTTGTTTACCTGGCTCACAAGAGAGATGATTTGGTCACTTGCATGAAGGTGTTAAGTAGTGTAATTTCTGCATACTGTCTCCTCTGTGTAAAGGTTTCTTCTCGTTTGGCTTCCTTTACACCTCTCATAAACCATCTGTCTTCTCTAAGATATAAACATTGTGGTCTTCAAAAGAGACTCTTGTCCTTGAGGCATTGGCGCACAGATGATTCTTGTCCTGAAGAGTCTGCTCTTCCGTGTTGAGCTATATATCTGTCGTTTGCCAGAGACTAAACTGGAGAAACTAAACGGCTTCTCAAAAAGCTTGAAACTCCACATTCTACAATTTTTTAAATAAGGAAGGTACCTGGATGGAAATGTCTCTAACTACAGACTAGAAGTCCATTGTTTTGTTGGGGATTTACCACAACTTGGATGATTTAAGACTTTCTCAGTTGCTCATTCAGAAAATCTGATTTCTATCAAGTTATATCAGTTGGAAGGAAAGCACACCTAAAAGGTTTTTTTTTTTTTGTTTTGTGTGTGTGTGTTGCTTCTCTACTTGTTTTCTTGACTCGTAGGGTTAATTTGTGCGGCACCTGTTGGTAGATGGGGATCAAATGGCCTTGTCACCTCATTCATGTGAAAATCTCCAGCAAAAGCCTTTCTGTTTTTAATCAAAGTATCAAAGGGATATAGGATTTATAGGTGTTTCATATCAGTTTCTTATTCATTTTATATGCCTGTTGAAAGCAGATTAATTATGGTATAGCCTCATCTGTCTATGTGTATGCTCCAAAATTTATTTTGTCCCGCCCATAAATTCTGATTGGCTCAAGATAATTTAACAAAGCTTCATGCACATGTGCATCGTCACTAGACGGAATGTTGCATATAGTTTTCATCTTCCTAGCTTCAAGATCAAGGTCACAAATCAAGGTTGAAATAAAAAAATGGTCTTTGCTTGTCCAGGCCATTGCCATAGATTGTTGTATTGATATATAATAGTTCGTCGATGAGCGTATATTGTGACGTATGCTGTACTGTTAAGATTTATTGCAGGCCACCTGTTCTAAAATGATTTCTGTATTATTTGAAGTACAAAAATATGCAACGTGTCTATAACTCTTTAACAAAGGGTCAATTTAACTCAGTCTAACTGGTCGGTCCTAAGAGGTTTCCTGGGAAGGGATGCTCTTGCAAAGAAAAAACAGCACTTGAACGCCCCTAGCTACAGACTTCTTGTTTTATACACGACATCTCATCACGGATTCCCACAGTTGAGGTGAAACACTCGTTTTAATTTAGCTGGATTTATGCAAGCGGCCTCTCAGCACTAGAAGCTTGTGTGAAGTGGCTGCTTGTTCTTCCCCGGGTATTTGTTGCATGTATTACTAAACGGAGACTGCAGGAGAAGCACACTACTATATACCATTACTACGAGGAAATTCCTGAACAACTATACTGTAGTTTTAACGTAGGAAAGTAATGCTCAAGATCCACGGGAAGCTGCTTCTACTCCCTGAATTGCACTTTCTGTTAATTTCACAACCACAGCTGAGGCTGCTGTTAGTTTTGGGGAAAAGCCACTGTTTTGTTCCTGCTTCCGAAAGGTAGACAAGTTGATTTGTCATTGAAAATTAATGTGGTAATATGGAGCGCTTTGCATTTCAATTGTGTGGTGACAGTAAACCTGTTTTGTTAAAATTAATTATCCCACAGCTCTCCATCTGTCAGTTTTGTTGAATCTTTTAAATGAGCCTTCCCCTCAGAAACAGCCATTCTGAAGCAGATGGTATTTGTTAAAGACGATTTGTTGTTTTTTTTTCTTTTTTTCCAACTCTTTTTTTTTCCTTCTTTCTTTTCTCTGAAGCATAACAGATTCCCCCTACACATTAACCTTACCATCCTGTGTCCTGGCCTCTAACAGCACCGCTCTATTGGGATCAAGCTGCCTGATGATTTATCTTCATTAAGTTCCATTCGGTACTTTGAGGTCCCATACCATCAATTTCTAAATTTATGTCTTCTTTTTTTGTGGAGGATGGCACTTGGTAGTTTAGACAGGGGATTGTGGCAGGTCCTTTATGGGGTTACAGATGATGGACGTTCATCAAAGTGTCCCCACGCTTGAGTGACTCTCCCAATAGCCAATTAGGTAGATAGATAAATGAAGCTGCTATAGATGAGGGTTCCAGAAGTACTGGTTTGGCTAACTGTAAATTAGAAGGAGATGCAACCTCAAGCTTGACAATTGGCCATCCATTTTAAAGGAATATTTCAGCTACTTTAAAGCAAACTTTCCATGCATTGATTGCTTTTTAAAGCGAAAACTATTTTCATGCCTTAAAAAAAATTAATAAAAGTTCATTTTCTGCTCAGAAACCCAACAAATATAAATATTGTATAAAAGGGTTCATTATTAAATTAATAAAAGTAGCAATTAGCCCATTACTCCTATATACTGTATCTTTAACTAATGGTTCAAGCTCTTCTAAAATTAAAATTGCAGGTATTTGACATAAATATTGAGTCCTTTTTATATGAGGGTGGAACTCATTTCATCGGAGCATTTGGGTCTTGTAAAAAAACTAAGTCTGGTCCTGTGGACATTCAAAAAACAAAACAAAACAAAAGAGTAGAAACGTTTCGTCTTTCGTCCGAAAGACTTCCTCTTTCTTTAAAAGATCAGACCTTTACATTTGTTTAAAAAAGGAGACAAAATATGTGGAAAAAAATAATTTTCTATAATAATGAAAAGTTGCAAATTAAGACTACTCCACAATGACCTCTACAGTGACCTTGTAGTTATCAGTTATGTTGCATTTAAAGACTTTTATTGCAAGCTGATGGCTTTCTGTATTTTGTGTTCAGTAGGTGGCTTGTTTTCATTATATATGGCTAAAAGGTTTTGATTATAACCCATCATTAAAACACTAACATAACTTCTTTTGCTTCCTTGCATCTGTTCCAAACTTCGCTGATAAGAGGAAACCTTTTTAAGTCCCTAATTTGATATTCAACCCAAACGTTGGTTTGGATTTCTTTGAGTAAGATGAATCACTCTTAAGGCGACTCCTTTGTTTGTTCTCAAATTAATTTTCATGCTTTAAAGTGAGATATGCAATAAAAAGGCGATGTATTTGGGGAAATAAATTTACATTTAGACACTGCACTTATTTAATTCAAACCTTGTTTTTGAGTTCGTGCAGGGATACTTCTTTTGCTTTTTTTTTCTTTCCTGTTCGGAGGTTGAACAGTATGCAGAGCGGTAATTAGTTTCCCCGGTTTGCCTTTTCCAGTCGACCTGCTCGGCCTGCTGAAGTGGCGCTCCAACACCAGCCTCCTACAGCAGAACCTCTGTCAGCTGATGAAGGTGGAAGGCGGTGAGGTCGTCAAGGTCGGCATATATTACTCAGTTCATATCCAAGTTTTATTTGATTTCTTTTGTGCTGTTGAACATGTCCTTTTTCTTTTTGCTTCGAAACAGTTTAACACAAATGGCTAAAGTAGCTAGACAGCAGGTGGCATAAACAAATCGGTCACCAGTCTGTTCTTAGTAATCCTGACAGTGACGGCTTCCTGGCAGCAATTTCTCAAGCGATTTCTCCGTGTCAAAGCAACCAGGTTGTTTTATTTTGTGCTTTTCTCTTGTTTTGATGTCACCTAGTAAGTACGGAGCACGTGGTACCACACTGGCTACGAAAGAAGATGCAAACTCAGACCATTTACGGGTTTAGTGCGGCACTCATAAATAGCACTTTATGGAGAAAGTTTTTGCGTGGGCTCGTTGAGTGCCTGCGAATCACAATATGTAGAAGCCCATTTATCCCACCCGACCAAAGCGGTTTGATAGATGTGTCAATCACCGCAAAATCATTTCATCGAACCATGTAGGTGTCGTAATTATTACCAACACATTAGCTTTCAGTCCTTTCGAAGCATCTTGGGACTTTTAGTAGACAATTAGATACAGTTTTGACTTGGTATTTGTATAAGACAGCTTTTATTTGCATTGGTTTGTGCAGTGCTTTTGCATATGATGTGCTTGAGTGATTTAACCCCTACTTTGTTTGTTTTTTTTGTTTTTTACTCTTTCAGTTTAGGCTTTAAGCCTGGTTTGCATTTAAATCTCCTCCGACTGCGTGTTGTTTCTGAGAACATGACGAACCTTGTCTGTTCTGAGCTGACGGACTGAACACTTTATGAAGCGATAGCTGTTTTTTGCATGTTTACACCTGTTTTGTTTTTTCCGGATTTAGCCAAGTAATTGTAGAGCATGTTTCCTTCAGGGGCTCACAGGTGTAGTTGGTGTTTCTAGATGTACTGCTGACGGGGAAATTATTCCTGTTTAGGTAGAATCTGACTGGTTTGTGTTAACAGCTGTAAAATGAGAGCAACTGGGGAGCATGTCAACATTGTAATAGATTTCGTGTATTTGTTGCAGCGTGCCTTATTTGAGTTACTTTTTCCAGACATCAAATGCGAGGTTTAACAACTTTTTTTAAGTTTATAGTTAATAACCGCTTTTTAATTTATATATTTATGCTTTTCATTGCTATCTTCTATTATTAAGCTGCCCTGACGCACTGTGCATCTGTCATTGCAGTTTCTGCAAGACACTTTGGATGCGCTCTTCAACATCATGATGGAAAACTCTGACAGCGACACGTTTGATACTTTGGTGTTTGACGCTTTGGTAAGCAACGGCTGCAGACGGAGGCGCAGAACATGTTTCATGTCAAAGAATTAAACATTTGTAAACAAATACGTATATCTCAAATACAATTAATAAATGTTAATTCATTGTTTGTATCCCTCTATATCATAATGAATTTTGATCTCAGAACATATCCGTTTTATTAGCAATTAACTGTTTTCTCTCCAATACATATATGTAGGCCTGTTGCGATAAACAGATCAATTAATCGCATGATAAATGAAAATTATCAACCTCATTTTCATTTATCGGCTTTATCGTTTCTTTGTGTCTCTTTCTACTGAAGACACAGGATGACAAAAGACTCAACTCTGGTGCTCTTCACTGACGCCTCCCTTTCTTTTTTATCTTTAAAATCTATTTTAACGATCCAAAATTGCATTTTTGGATCGTTAAAAGCAGCTAAGCTGAGAAGCTAAGCTACGAGCTAAGCTAATAGGCCGACCTCGGGAATAAACCTCCGTCTTGTCGAAGCTCCAAAATTCACAGTTAAAACCTGTGCCTTTGTGCAAAAAATTGTTTTTCTCTGAAAAAAGAAGCTGAGAACTTATTTATTGATTTTTTTTACTAAAAGCTTTGTGTGAAAAATGCTATGCTAAAGAGCTCAAACCACACTGAGCGTCCGCTATTTTGAGAATCCGAAAAACAGGAATGAGTTAGAGTTCATTTCACGTCAAGGGGTCTCCCTCCCATTTTTCTTAGAGACTGCTACTTACTCCCTCACTATCCATCCTTCAGTTCAAACAGTCTTATACTGCCATCCAGTGGTCAAAAAATGTAATACACACATCAATTAACAAACATTTCTTTTTAAATTTGACAATAATAGCTAATTATTGTCAAATTTCAAACAATATTATCATTTATCGCAATAATTTCTGAGAAGATAATTGCCCAGCAAAATTTGTTATCGTGACAGGCCTACGTATGTGTAAACATAGAAAAACGTTTTATATCCTTATTGTCTAGAGATTAGAGGGGTTGGCTGTAAAACATTAATTATAAACTAGTTGTAATTTTCAATCCAATCTAACACCTAAGTCAGTTTACAGACAAAATGCAAACACTGAATCTTATGTTGGACTTTATAAATATATCTGCATATGTTTGTATTGTCACGTTGTGTTTTAATTGACAGTAAATTCCAATTTTCCATTAAGACCAAACAAGTAGAAGATTGTAAAGAATTATATTTTTATCAGAATGATATATTAGCGTAATGAAGTATATGGTTATTTGTATTGCTTTATGCTTTTATAGCATCTTATTCACATGTTAATACAAGGCAGATCTTTTGATTTTGATTTGTTTTTTTCCGGTAGAAAGTGTAGTTTTTAGATATGAGCCTACAATTCCCAACAGACATGCACCTTCCATTTTGAACACAAGATGACGAGGTATCATCGGTTGAGAACTGGTCACATGATCTAATGTAGTTGCGGGAGGTGTGGCCAGTTCTGAAGAAAGGTGTATGTTTAACTGACGCTTGATTCCATTACTGTAACTGCATGGCGGCGGCAGCATGACCCAACGCGCTGCAGTGAATTTGCTTCAGACCATGAGAACACTGATAGATTATAACAATAACAAAGCCAAAGAAACGATTGATTACAGAACTCTGTCAACTGGTCGCCTGTAAATGTAGCCTTGAATTACACAAACCAAGTATCGCACTGAATCTTCTCTAGCATGCCAACGCCTAACATCAGGGGGGTTCCATCTCAAAAGAGCAATTTTGTCTTTCAGATTGAGAAGGGATGAATTGTGTTATCAAGTGTCCAAGATTATCTGCAGCCGGGAGGATTGAGAGAAAATAGCTTTCTGCTCAAATGCAATCTTGTGTAATTTTCCAATCTATTTCAATAGATTGAATAAGACAGGTAGTGTTTGGTGCTCTTCATTATGAGGCCTGTGGTTTACATTTTAATGAGTGCGCCTTTTGTTTACTGACAGGTGTTCATTATTGGACTTATAGCCGACAGAAAGTTCCAGCACTTTAACCCTGTTCTAGAAACGTACATTCGAAAGCACTTCAGCGCCACGCTGGCCTACACGTGAGTTTATTTCTCCTTCATGCAATCAGATCGTGGACGGGTAAACTCAAATATTGGCCATTTTGTGACGAGCACATTATATATTGTGTTTGTAGGAAGCTGGCCAAAGTTTTAAAGAACTATGTGGACAATGCAGAGAAGACAGAACAGCTGCTGAAGGCCATGAAGGCTCTGGAATACATCTTCAAGTTCATTGTGCGCTCCAGAGTTCTCTTCAACCAGTGAGTATTGTTGCATTGATATTTATCAGTAACTTTAAAGTCGCAACAAGATCAACACATATTACATTGTTTAAGATGATTTTTATCTCGAGTGTAGTTACTTTTTAAATAGTGGTCAACTGTTAATGGTTTTTATAAATAAATGTATGGATGGGTAGATGGTTGGATAATGTGATAGATTGACGGATTATAGATAGATGATGGATGGATGGATGAATGAATTGATTGACAAGATGTTATATTGACAGATGATGATTGACAGATGATAGATTGACAAATAATAGATCGATACATTGACAGATGATAGAGGATCAATAGATTAACAAATGATAGATTGATAGATTGACCAATGATAGATTGATAGATTGACAGATGATTGATTGTTAGACAGATGATAAATTGACTGATAGATTGACAGATTAGAGATATGCATAGATAGAGACATAGAAACGTAGATAGATACAGAGATGTATGTATGGATGGATGGATAGATAAATAAGTAGACATATAAGTAGATAGAAACGTAGACAGATAGGTAGATACATACGCAGATGGATAGATAGATACTTTATTAATCCCAGGGATTATTATTATTGGTGAATGCCAATTTTTATCTGCTTTTCAAAAAGCAGACGTTTTATGGTGTAGTCTCCGTCCGTCAGCAGCAACTACGGTGCTACGGGTGCTTTAATTCATATGCTTTGCTACTGGATTAAGAACATGGGAGTGATTTCCTGGGGCTTTATCTGCGTATATTCTTACCTTTACTACAGTATTTTGAAGGAAGTGCATACAATTCCTAGTAAGAAGTGATACAATTTAGTTTCAGAAGTAACATTTATTATTTAGACAAATTAATTAGTAATTATGGTTTTACTATTTTTTTTTTTTCTGGCAAAAATGAAACTATTCTAAAATTCAACATAAAACTTGAGTAAACTTTCTTGGGCGGTCTGCAGGTATTGCAGTAAAGAAGCAATTGTCACTGTCCTTGGAAATGTTAAAAATTGTTTTGTGTAAACTATAAGAACACTTTGCAGCCCACAGATATTCCTACCTTTTTTATCTGTGTTAGAAAACTCAGGTGTGGGAGATAACGATTATTTGAAAGTTGAGGAAAAGCTGCCATAACTATTTTCCTGAGTGATTTATGGGTTTACTTTTACATTTAAGTACATCAAATGCCTCTCTACTTTTGTAATTACCACACGCCAAACTCATGACCTCAGCAGCATAAACACATTCATCTCGTGCTTCTTTACTGGTTCAGATGAACAAAGTTGAAACGTAAAACGGAACGATCCTTTCTGTAATTTCTGTTGATGTTTTTATAATTGGCTGTGGGGATGTTAAATGCATGAGGAAGCTGTAGAGTCACGGAAAGAAGCTGCGGATGGGCTGATGTATGATCCTGGACTAACTAAGTGGGCAGAGTTTGATTGGTTTTCTGTCCAATGTCTGAAGGACACTTTGTCCTCTACATCACATATCAAACCAAAGCAACATCCTTCTCTTCTACAGCTGTTTCTTTGTCAGAATTAGTGTTGAAATTCATGTTGAAATTGGGTTTGTTGAAGCTTTTATTACAGGCCTGACATCAAGGTGCCAAACTGACACCAGCAGAGCTTTTTGTTGTGCACAAGTGGAACATTTCTGTAAAATTCGAGAGGAGCACCTTAATCACACAGTTTCCCCCCAGTGACATGAAACTGTCCAGAGCTCACTGAGCTCCTCAGTGATGTGGGTGAGCAGCAGCTTTAAGTAATTGTTGTGGTGGGAGCTTTGAGACGGATGCCTCTAATCCCATGATTTCGGTAAGCCTTCAACAGTGACTATCCTTTACCGTGTAATGCCTGCACCCCTTGGAGATATTATAGCATCACAAAACCCACCTCTGTGGAAGACGGCAAGTGAAATCTGATGCAGCTGCTGAAGTTGTACCTGTTTACCTCCAATTCACCTGCCTCCTGCTACTGATATTCTCATCACATTGTTTTCAATCCTTCTTAGGATCCGGCGTCTCTTCTCCGGTGGTTTATTGTAGTCCAGACACAAAGTAGGATGCTGGTTTCCTCCATCGGCCGTTTGTCAACAACATGGAATGAGCTCACATACAGCGTCTCTTCAAGTTCACATTTTTCAGCCCCATTCTTCTTAATTCCTCATCTGTGGGTAGGAGATGGACACTGTATCGCTTTTCACAGGAACCTTTTTTGTTTTAGGTCGGCGTTCAAAACACTGTTGTTGTAGCCTCTGGTTTAGTTTGGTCTGGTTGTTCGCGCAGCCGCTAACAGCACAACAGGTACCTGAACGCATCACGGCTATTTTAGTAAACTTTATAGTTGTTAAATAAATGCAAATGAAACAAAATCAGCATTTTATCTGCTAATCTGAATTCAGATCACTTTCTAATAAACCGCGGTTTGTGCTCCGTTACCATAGTTAACTAGTGCTTGCTACTTCCTGTCTGACATTTCTAATCATTTCCACAGTAGAGCCCCCATAAAGTGGATACAGTGAAGCTCCTACCCACTTGAATATCTTGCACTGAAAACATTAAAGGTAACTTACATTCCCAGTTCAATTCCAGTTCAGGAAAAACACTCATCTTGAAAACCACCATCATTCACTATTCAAATCCCTCAGCGACTGGGGACCTCAGCGTACCGCTTGTTTATAACAAGACAGAAAAGTTGCTTTTTCCAACTATTTTTGAGATGGTGGAACTTTATGGGCTTTCTGTAAATAAATAAAGTAAAAAATAAATTTGTTAGGGATCATGATTACATCTTGGATTTATGTTTCTGTACAGATTAAAATTAACTAAAGTGTGTTTTCCTCTTTAGATCAGTAGCTTCCTGTTAAAGGCACCAAACAGCATTTGCTCTTTAAATGAGCAAAAACAAACACGAGTCGTTCTGTACCTCAAACAGATTAGAAAGCGAAGCAAATGAACTAATCTGACCTTTTAAAAAAAAAAAAATTTCTCTAGTAGTATTCCAGGAGTGTCGATAGCACCGATCATTAATTTTTCACACACTTGCTTCCACATGACAACAGGCAGGAGCTTCGGGGTCTTGTTGTGTTGTTCGAAATGCTAATCCGGCTGGCAGCACGAGTGATGTCTGTGGTTCTGATCCAAAAATTTTTGCGTGGATAACACACACACGGGCCTTTCTGCTTGCTGTGTTTAATGATGCAACAGGGAAACATCAAACTCTTGTCATTTCCAGCGCAGGTGGACCTGTTTGCACAGGGATGAAACAAACAGTGGCCTCCTGATCTTCTGCCAGACTTAACTCTCTACTTCATCTCCTCCCAGGCTCTATGAGAACAAAGGAGAGGCCGACTTCATAGAGTCCTTGAGGAACCTTTTCACATCCTTTAACAACATGATGAGCAGTAATTCAGAGAACACTGGCATGGTGAAGGTAGGCTTATTACCACACAAGCTCCACCATCGCTCAAACTGTGCCAGAAAACGTCTACTTGGGGCATGAATAGTAAATAACTGCTGTTGTGTGAAAAGTAAATAAATCTGCTGTGATTAGCTTTGAATTCCGTCCTCTGTGAGGGGAGATGCATGATTTTTTTATTACTACTGCTGCAGCTTATTAGACATCGATATTTGAGTTTCTTCTTATAGGTTGCCTCTGTCTTATTATCTTTTCCAAGTCTGCTGTCCAGTTCTTTACTCTTTTTCTTTTCTTATACTGTAGTAACTTTTCGAGGCTGCACATAAACTAAAATTTAGGATATCAAAGCATTTGAAACGTACTGTATTTTTCGCTGTATAAGCTGCAACTTTTTGCATAAATTTGCACGTCCTGCAACCTGTACACAAAAGCAACTAATATATATTTCCCATATTTATAACACAATTTTTGGTTGAGATCTGACAATTTAATTCATTCCGACATGGAAAATATTGAACACTACCATTTTCAGCCGCTAGAGGGCACTCGACCAATATGGCAAGCCAAGTGTCTCTTTAATGGGTAAAAGTGGTTATTAATGAGACACTTGGCTTTCCATACCAAGTCACCTTTGCCTCGCTCCAGAACTCCTGGAGCAAATGTCAAATCAGCTTAATTTTTTTGCGCTTTCCAGGCGAAATGCAGCTGATTTGACCATTAAATCGCATTTATTAAGAAAAAGTTCAACTGAGACATACCTTTACTGTCGAGCAAACAAATAGTCCCTCGTTTATCGTGGGGGATCCGTACCCTGAAGACTTGTGATAAGCGAAAAACCGCTAATTAGGAATAGTAGTACAAGTAGTAAGTAGTAGTTTATTTTATCAGCGTTTGAAATGCAGCTGATTTGACTGTCAAAGTGCGTTTATTAAGGAAATTTAAACTGAGACACACCTATGTTATAATTTTGAGCAAATAAATAATTGTTTTTAAGTGAAATTAATCTTAATCTCGAGTTAATCTTGTTAAATTCTTGATAAAGTTCTGTACACACTCCTGTGGCCACCATTTGGCAACCAGTCGATTTTTGGCACAACACTGGCCCACATTTCCGTAATAGACGTGACTTATATGGCGGTGTGACGTGTACAGCGTGAAATACAGTAGTGGTTGAAGAAATTACCAAACAATAAATCTGGTCACACAAAAAAAAGAAAAAGCTCATATTTAACATTAACATAATGTCTCTAACGGCTTCCGTTATATTTATCTTGGCTATTTATTTAATCTGCACAAAACACACTTCTTAATGAATGTTGGGTGCCAAAATATGTATGGCTTAAAGATATCTGTTCTGTTAAATACTTGTTTATTCTGGGAGTTGGATCAGTCTGAGAGCTCGTGTCTTTTTAACATTTACTTTTGTACTGACTGAATGTGCTTGGCCTCTTGAAATAAAAACTTCCACCCAGGTTATTTATCTCATGAGGTTGAGGTCGCTGTTAAATCCATTTTGGCACAATTAAAATAACTTCTCTGTTTCTGAAAGTAAAAATAAAAAAATAAAAAAGAAGCTACTTTTAATTTACAGCTGTCAAAAATATTTTTTATACCTTCAACTCAACTTGGCCAAAACAGGCTTTCCCAAATAGATCCACTCCCACGTCACATTGATGAGCGATAATCTGTGTGATTCATAAACCGAGAGGTTTCTCGACCAGAACTGGGCAACATTAAAACATTGGGATATTGTTAAAAAATGCAACAAGAGATCAGCTGAGATACATTTAATAAAGGCGGTGATGGTCATCAACTTGTTTGACATTGTTTGTCAGCTTCAGACAGACAGCTGAGTGAATTATATGAACCAGTTAACACATTGACTTTATTTAAATTGGACACAGTTGTTGATGCTTACAACTCTTGCCAGTGTAGCAGGAAGTTCTGGTTTCTGTGCAGCCTTGGAGACCTTTCTTACATCCTCAGATTACGTGTATCTGCTGTGTGTTGATTTCTGTTGTTTGTCCCTCTCATTCCTTTTCCTACGTTTCACTCTGACCTTGCCTGTCCTGATGTACGGCTCTCCTCTGGCACTCTGCTCTTTAGCTGCTCCTTAAGGTATTTACTTCACCGCCTTCCTCCTTTCACCTATATGCATTCTTTTTTTATGCATTTACTCTGAACTCAATGACCTCAGATTGGAAACAAACACACAAAGATGTGTTTTTTTTATTCCTTCTTTCTGCTTTGCCTGCACATGCTCGCCTCCTGCATACCTATGCTTTTAAAGATAACATAATCACAGGGTGCTTGCACCTTGGAACACCTACAGTAGATCCACGTGCACAGTCAACCATACGAGGAGCTCGGAAGTCAATTAGGAGTCAGCTGCTGTGTAATTGGGTGAGATATTAGCTTTACTGTCAGTAAATTAAAAACTGATCTTGAGGAACGGCTGCGTGACGAAGGAATCCTGGTCTCCTTCACAAATCCTGTGAAAGCCGTGTGGCAGGTGGCGGCTAATGAGCAGTCCCATTATACTTCTCTGGAAAAATAAACAAATAATGGTGATGAACATCTGGACTGTCGTGGACACATCAAAGTAAAGACTTTGATGCACACGCTCGCCTAAACGTGGATCAATCTATACAAACAGCTGCTTCTGGTGGTTTTGAGACGCACACAGAAGCTTTTAACTGGAGCTAAAAAAAACATCGCTGCACAACAGGTGGGAGTTTAGTTGCTGCTGGGAACCGGATGAAAAAATACATTTTCCTAAAATTGGTTTTTCAAGGGATAAACAGAAGCGTTTGATTTTTAATTTTCAGAAAAATAAAAGTCTGACTTTGTAACTAAAGCAAAAATCTTTAAATATCCCGTTCTCTTGCATCTTTTTGCCTGCAGAGAGGGATGAAGGGGTTACGTTGTGCATATTAATTCTCTAAAATTATCTAATGAGATTAGCATAGATTAGAGCATATTTTTATTTAGGTGCCGTGACTATCTCTTTTCCATTATTGTGGTGAGGAGAGCATTGCTGTCTAAAGTTAGTTTCTGCTGGATGTGCACAGAGACTTAACATCTCGCTGCTTTCTGCCTTTGCAGCTTCATTTAAATGCCAGCAATTATTTCTGACAAGTTTCAAATATAAACCGTGCACTTTAATAAGTACATTCTGTGAGCTGTGGCTGCTTCATGGTTAATCTACGTCTATATGACAGACTGGCATCGAGGCCAATTTGCACAGTTGCTGTACAAACATGCCAACCCACCTTTGGCTGGCATTTAGCAGCAGTCAGTTAGGGTGGAAAGTGTCAGCCTGGTTAATCATTGCCATTATTAATTGACTCTCTGTAAGTTGTTACAGTGTTTATGCACTTTGACTTTATTGTACTGAGAAAATAGGCTCACTTAACTCTGAATATTAGTGTATTTTACATGGCCAGTTTTTACAAATCATGGCTGTATGAACTATTCCACGCTATCCTGATGCATGCTCAATAGTCCAGGTAGAAAAATTCAACAAAGTCAAGTCAGGTCCTCTGGACTGATTCTTCTTGTTGAAACGTTTTGTCTTTTATCCAGAAGACTTCGTCAGTCTGAGAAGCTGCAATAAACTCAGTCTTATAAATTATATATTCTCATAGTGGATCAACCAGTTTGCCAGTGGCAGCTAAAACTAGCTGTTCACATGATAAAGGAAGACCATCAGCGACTAGGCCTGTCGTGATAAACAATAAATAAATTAATCGCATGATAAATGAAAATCCATTTCATTTTCATTTTTATTGTCTTTTTGCAGAAGAAAAACAACTTTTTAGCTGAAAGCACGGGTTTCAACCATGAATTTTGGAGCGTTGATACACTTTTACTACCACTCAACACAATAAGTCCAAAATTTTGACTGATAGTGTAGCTCTTCAAAAACGCCTTTTTATCATTAATTGTAGGGATGCACGATATTATCGGCATGATATCGGCATCGGCTGATGTTAGCGATAAAGTTAAAAATCGGACATCGAACATTCCATCAAAATAACTCACCAATATAAAAGGCTTCTGTTTTAAGTTAATTTTTAATTTAAGAAACTGTCAAGCATATCTATTAAAACACTATTATGTGCTTTGTGAACAGGTTGAGTTTAGATTTGTGAAAATTTACAAGTTTGCACTGTTTGAGTGTTGTCATTGTGTTAGAGAGAGTAAATGTCATGAATAAATTTGACATTAAACATAATCCAAGTTAAGTGTTACATCATTTTCAGCCTGCTTTTTGGCATCTGAATTTGGTAACAGGTCAAATTGACAAAGACCATGCAGAATAATGTTGTATTTTAATTCCACAGGAGATAAAACTATGTAGTCTCTGTAAGTTGGTCCAAGAAAGCAAATAAAAATAAAAAAATCTGTATTGGTATCGGTTATTGGCCAAATACATTTTAACATATCGGCATATCCAATATCTGCCAAAAATCCAATATCGTGCATCCCTAATTAATTGTATATTATGGAATGGCTAAGAAATTAACAAAACCAACAAAAGTGAGCTTGTTTCTTTTTCTTCTATTTATTTTAGGGCGCTGCACTGAAGTACATTCCTACCATTGTCAATGATGTCAAGTTGGTCTTTGATCCAAAGGAACTAAGGTAATTTTATTTACTTTACGTTAAGTTCTTTTATATCACTTAGTCACAGAAGAGACGATTATTGTGACAGGATAAAGTAATAGAGGTGAATTTTTTTCTACCACTATAAGAGAATATACTTCTTTCTGCATGGATTAAAGTCCATCGTCACCGCAACGGATTTGCATCATTTTGAACGTGACCAGGAAGGATTTCTGTCGTCTGTAAAAATGAGGAGGGGGAAAAAAAAAAAAACGCGTTTTGCTGTGGTTTTGTTAAAACCATCCAATCTGATGATGCAACGTGGATTAAACTGACTGTGCTTTCGACCAATGAAGAGAACCAGAGCCACAGTTTGACCCAATCAGAGCAGAGCAGGGCGGGTCGTTCTGTCTGGTTCACGGTGAGCAGCAGAGAGAGACTGCAGGTGAAAGCTCACCAGCAGCAAGCCGAGGAGGACACCCTGCTACCCTAACAGAATATGACATGTAGAATTGTGAATTATTAAACGTATGTGTTCGCACATGACCAGTTCACTGCAGCCGGGAGAGATACAGAACTCATACACCATCACCCCAACATCCTGACCTCCCCGGGACTTTTGTTCCTAAAATCTAACTTTCTATTAAAAATGAATGCGTTTGGAGTGTTGTTATTGTACAGACATGTGCAACCTGCGCATGAGACCAAACTCCTGGTCAGAGAGAGAGATAGAGACGTGCACCGCTGTGGGAGCGCGCAGCCTGTTGAGTTTCTCCCACTGCGAGAGGGGCTGTTTCTGCTGCTTTAGTTTTTAGTATATTATAACATTACGGTATATAACATATTAATTTTCTCCCAAACTCGCAAAGTTCTCTCTGTGAGAGTCAGTTTCAGGTGTTTGCAGTTTATTATAAATATCTGCTAAATTTAGTTCTATACAGTGTTTTAACAATAACAAGGTGTTGTGGCTGTTTTGAGATCAATTTTATTAAATTTAGAAACATACTGAGAGGGAACTGTACTGTGATACATGTAATTTAATAAATGATCAAATATGAATTAATATTAGTTGAACTCATCTAAATATGATCTCTTTGAATGACATAATCTAGATAATAATCTATATCTCTAATAAGGAGGGAGTAACCGCTAGGTCTTAAAAAAAAAAAAAAAAAAAAAAAAATCAAACTATTTTTTTCTGCTTTAATCCTTATTTCTGTGAGCTGTAAAAATGAAGTGCTGCAGCAAGATAATGTCCATAATTTAATCTCCTGCTAGGAAATATCTGCAGGAATTTACTTTTGTTTAGTAATGCATCACATTTAATTAAAATTTGATGTAAAGATGGTGTTGAGACAAACTGATGGGATGTTATGCTAACTTTGATGTTTGTTTATCCACCATATTTTTATTTGTCTGTCTCTTCACCTCTCGAGTGCTCTTATTCAGCCCCTTCGCTCGTTCTGCAGTGATGTCCTCTGGTTAAACGTGCTCAGGTTGCCTTGGAAACTCACCGACTGCTCCACTGAAGTGTTCATTTTCATTAATGTTGCCCCCTGTGAATGTCATCAGGCATGGCGTAATGCTTGTCTTCATAACCGATTCTTTATGAAGTGTCACACACACGTGCACAGTTAAGTTATGAGTGTCGATGACATAGAAGACGTTATCTGTCAATCTGTTCTTCAGAATGACTTGTTTTATGCCTCAATTTGAAGATACTGAGCAGACTGGGTTTCATATTTCCAACCTAAATTGACTAAACTACTTTTTAAGATGCCCGTTGGAAGGACATACAGGCAACATATATGTTTATAAATATATATAAATGTTATATGTGTTTGCGTATGTGTGTGTGTGTGAGTATCATAGGTGTCACAACAGGTATATGTGAAATGGACCTGTCCCTCACATAAAAAAATACTAATTTGGACTGGGGGGTTAGGATGCGTGAGAGAAGTGGAGCGCGCTTTATTCACACAAGGAGAGCTGTTGGTCAGGCTACTTCTTGTTGCTCTCTAAAATAGTTATTATAGGCAAAAAGGCCGTCTCCTACTTTGCTCCTGCTTCCTGGAATATCTTGCAAAAACATCTGAAGCTCTCGACCTTGACTTCTCTAAATGGCTTTAAGAATCTGTTGGACTCCTGGCAAGAACCACTGCAGACATGTTCCTGTTTTTAGTTTTCTACATTTGTCTTATAATCTAGCTTTTCTAGCTACTTTTTTTGACGTCTTATTTTAACTTGTTAAAAAAAATCTGTATGCCTCTTTTATGACTGTCTATTGTTGTCACTGTTGTCATCACTCTTTGTTGAAAACAGGTCTCTCTTGTAAATGAGTTCTTGAGGCTCAATGGGACTAACCTGTATAAATAAAGGTTGAATAATTTAATGTGTTTACTTACTGGTATATAGGTAAAAGTAGATGTTTAAAATCCTGTAAAAATACACCAGAATACAGGAAATGACATTATTTTATTCTAAATTTTCGGGGAGAGGACTCCAGACCCCACCCCACCACCAGTGTGTTCCCCCTACATTACAAGTACTTCTGATGCCAGCAGTGTGTATATATTTTTGCAAGTCAAAGGGGTAGTTGAGGTAAATGTGTTTGAAAAGTTTGTCACTAAAGAAAACTAAATAAAATTTAACTCAGAAAATACTTGATATTTTTATTACCGGTAGTTACCATTAATCTGGTTAAACAATCCATTTACTTTCACTTGATTAAAACTGATGATACAACCTTGCGTTGTATTTAATAATTTACCATCAGAGACACTTTATTATTTTTGTAGCTGATCTTGGCTGGCACAAATATTGCTATTTGCACGGAAGCTTCTTAAATGCACTTTTTTGTTTTAAAACCAGGTAAATGCAGCTTTTTTGTGCCAGTGTTGATATTACTGTAGTTATAAATGCTTTTTTAATGTAGTGTTGTCTTACTGTCCCTGTATATCATAGATACGTGTTTCACAAGCGATTGCACGATCATGAGAAAACAAATCTGTGATTCCAGCTGTAATTGTGAAATCGCAGGCTTGACTTTCTGGTGGCTGAGCGAAGGTTGTATCAGCTGTTCTTGTTACACGAACCTCACCAAGATCCTGCACTGGAGGCAACCAGACCGAAGCCATTGGGATGAAGACTATTTCATCTGGTGCCAAAACATTCTCTCTCTCTCTCTCTTGAGGCTCAGCTTGCCTGCGTAATGAGCTCACGGTGTCTTGAAGGCAGAGAAACCAACCAGTTTTATGTGAATTTATGAATTCAGATTTTTCTTTTAATGTCTGAACTGCTTAATTTTTCTGGTTTGATCTTTGGTGACTCATATCATGTGAATCAGAGATGCATTGTTTAAATAGTTGTAGTCCACATGCATCAACTGTACATTGGTATCTTAATACTGTACTTGCCGCCGTACACGTCACTCGCCGTATAAGTCTTATCAGTCCAAATATGTTTTAAAAAAGTGGTGGTGGTGGTGGGGGGGGGGACACACACAAATATGTTGCTTTACCATATAATTCACATCTATTATGCATCTAATAATTCTCAGTCATATCATCTGGACAGTTTTTTTTTCATATAAAGATGTTTTGTCCTCTATCCGGAGGGCTTCATCAGTCTGAGGAGTTCCAGCAAACTGTTTCCCCACCAAGCAGTAAACACCTTAAGTTGATCAACCAGTTTGCTGGAGCTAAGATAGTTTCTGGGGTGCCGTCCTGTCCCTTGTCGTCCCCTCCCAGGCAGGCAGCCACAGCCAAAGTGGTACAAAGGCAACAAAGTTCATGCTCAATCATCCAGGTATCAAATCCAATAATTCTCAGTCAGTTCATCTAGACAGTTTATTTTTTATAGAGACATTTTGCCCTCTATCCAGAGGGCTTCATCATTATATAAAAAAAGAAACTGTCCCAATGACCTGACTGAGAATTATTGGATTTGATACCTGGATGATTGAGCACGAACTTTGTTATCCATTATTCATCACCGCTGGTGTTATTGCGTTTGTTATGCGTCATCGCCGACCACCTGGAAAGGTGGGCCGGTGTTGTGCCAAAAATCGATTGGCTGCCAAATGGCGGCCGCGGGAGCGTGCGCGGGTGGACTTTAACAAGAATTTAACAAGACTAACACTTAAAAACAATTATTTGTTAGCTCGAAATTATAGCAAAGGTGTGTCTCAGTCTAACTTTCCATTAACTATATTAGTTAAATCAGCTGTATTTCAAAAATCAATTTGCGGAAGCAATAGCACGCAGAGGGAGGACTCACTGTGCATTTTGACAAGGTTTAACAAGACAACCACCTAAAAACAATTACTGTATTTGTTTGCTCGACATTATACACTGCCTGGCCCCCCAAAAAAATTTGCCACCAAAAAAAAGGTCACTAATATTTCATTGGACCGCCTTTAGCTATGATTACGTCATGCATTCACTGTGGCATTGTTTCAGTAAGCTTCTGCAATGTCACAAGATCTATTTCCATCCAGTGTTGCATTAATGTTTCACCAAGATCTTGCATTGATGGCTAGGCACTAGGCATGATGGGTGCATCACTTCACCTGCCTCTCTTCTTACCCTGATGCGTCCATCACTCTGGAACAGGGTGAATCTGGACTCATCAGACCACATGACCTTCTTCCATTGCTCCAAAGTCCAATCTTTATGCTCCCTAGCAAATTGAAGCCTTTTTTCCAGTTAGCCTCGTTGATTAGTGGTTTTCTGTTCATTCCCAATTCCTTGGGTTCCCTTCACATTGTGCGTCTGGGAATGCTCTTACTTTCACTATTAAATGTAACGTTGTTTTTCTTCAATTTGATTTTACCAAAAGTTTAAGTGATCACTGATCACGATCATTTATGATTTTTTCCGGCCACATTTCTTTCTCGAAGACGATGGGTCCCCACTATCCTTCCTGTTTTTAATAATGTGTTGGACAGTTCTTAACCCAATTTTAGTAGTTTCTGCAATCGTCTTAGATGTTTTCTCTGCTTGATACATGTCAATGATTTGACCCTTCTCAAACAGACTGACAATCTTTTCCACGACCACGAGTTGTCTTTCAACATGATTGTTTAAGAAATGAGAAGCAACTCATTGCACCAGTTGGGGGCAAATAACGTGTTGTCAGCTGAAAGATAATAATCACCCATGCAGTAATTATCCAATAGGAGGCTTGTATCCATTTGCTTAGTTAAATCCAGGTAGCGACTTTTTTTTTTTTTTTTTTTGGACCAGGCAATGTATATCAGTAAAAAAGGAATAACTGAGTTTTCAGCCTTTTGTTCATTCTCAGGCAAATCCTGAGGTAAAAATAGTTGAATTTAGCTTTATCATTGTAGTGGTTTCTGTTTTAGGAGTTTTCAGTCGAGCTCCCTTCTTTAATTTAGTCCTTTATATGGTAACACATAAAAATAAATTATGCATGCAAAAAAGCCTACTTTTTCAGAAGCCACTAAATTCCTTAGCTGCAGAGACAAAGTGGGAATGTGTTAGGCTTTCAAGACTCTCAGCTTTTAAATTAAAATGTTCTCCATTATCTCATCATGAATCTACCATAGACCACACTGGTTGTGATCAGGACATATTGTATTCATAGCTGTGACTGCATGGAGGCACAATTCAGGAGCTATAGAAGAACTGCTAAATTATTTCTTATATTGGCAGAGTTGTGTGAGAACAGTATCAAGAACTTCCCCTTATATGGTTTATTCCCACAGTGGTGGGCATGAAATTGTTGTTTTAGCTGGTGGAGACATTTGTCATTTTCTCTTGCAACTATGAAGTATTTCACATTAACTTTGTGCCAATGGGACCCGTCTTAAGTGTAGCAGTGTTCTACAGAAATTATTTGCTGGTAATTGTTGCCAAAATAATTCGAGTATAAAAACAATTTAAATGATTGTTTTCGATAATTTTTTTTAAAGACAAAAGATTAGCACATAAAAGACAAGTTACCGGTAAGTCTGACAAGAAATTAATGAACATAGCGATTTCAGCAAAAAGTTAAGAGTCCAAAAGACAGACACATTGCTGAACCTGAAAATGGATGCAAACTGAATTATTTATTAAGAGTATAAATGATACTCAGCTTTTTGAAATATTTGGGTACTCGTCCATCACAGCAATGCTTTTAAGCAGATTCTGCTTTTGAGCAGATTCAATAAGATTTTTTCTTCATCTGCTGCCTTTCATTTTATATTATAATTTTTTTGTAATCATATATATGTTGATTGATTTGTATTTTATTTGTTATGAAATGAATAAAGTTAATAAAAAAAAATGGAAGCTGTATAAAATTATAGTAATTTTTAACAATTCAATGATTTTAAGTGACCCTTAAACATTAATTCAATTAAATTTAGTTCTATATAGTGTCAGTTGTCTCAGGGCACTGTACAAAACATTCATATACATAAAAAAGCCAATTAATAAAAGTTATCTATTTTATGAAGCTAGCAGATTGTGTTGAATCTTCACTTCATCACAGTCTCCCATCCTGAACAAACATAAAGGCGACAGTGGAAAGGAAAAGCTCCCTTTTAACAGAATGAAACCTCCAGCAGAACCAGGCTCAGGATGAGCGTCCATCTGCTTTAACTGGCTGGTGTTTGAGAGAACAGGAAGGAGAAACAGACTGTCATAGAATAACAGGTCCAGCACTTTATTTTGGAGGAAAGACAAAAAAAACAGATGTTAATGATTATATATATATATAT
>JARVLU010000489.1:20758840-20792008 GCA_031762415.1 Simpsonichthys santanae
TTGTCAAATTTCAAACGATATTATCGTTTATCGCAATAATTTCTGAGACAATTAATCGCCCAGCAAAATTTGTTATCGTGACAGGCCTAGTCATAAACATGAATTTTATTCCACAGTTGGTGAATGAGTTATTCCTAAATGTACCTACAGGTATGTGCTTTTAACTGTGTCTGTGTGGATGCAGTGATTGATTATTTGCAATATAACATGGTATTCTGCTGTTTTAAGGTTTCACCAAAACTAATATAATCAAATCATTTCTCAACATAAAACGACTTTCGCCTAAATCTGGCATGGAAGGCAGCGGGTGAGATGCATTCCTTCAAGGAATGCTAGACATTTAATTTTAGAAAGCGATTGTAGCTGTTCGTCTTGTCAGGCATTCCAGCATTGCACTGAGCTAATTCAGGAGCTGGGGAGCCCTCTGTTGTGTAACGGATTGCTTGTGTGCATCACGATGAATGATATAAACCTAATGAAGCCACGAGCTGAGCCCAGGCTGCCCTGTTGCCTAATTTTCATACCACACAGCTACGTGGAGGGGGTTCAAGTTAGGACTCCCACTCACTCCAATCTTTTTATTCTGTTGTCAGACCCAGACTGTTTTATTAGTGTTCAAAAAGTTGGGCTGAATATATCCGTGCGTATT
This sequence comes from Simpsonichthys santanae, assembly GCA_031762415.1. Taxonomy (NCBI): domain Eukaryota; kingdom Metazoa; phylum Chordata; class Actinopteri; order Cyprinodontiformes; family Rivulidae; genus Simpsonichthys; species Simpsonichthys santanae. The sequence continues at coordinate 20,759,490 of JARVLU010000489.1, forward strand.
AAAAAGCGAGACCGCTCTCCCGCAGATCTGTTATTAAAACCGAGAACAGCTGCCTTTACATCTCTTTGCCATTCCCTCCTCTTTTGTTTCTCCCCTGCAAGGGTTTGTTTTGATCACGTTTCAGATGTGGAGCGCGGCGATCATTTTTGTCTGAAAGGCTGTCAGGATGAAGGCGGCGCGTCTCCTCTGCTGCGTTGCTCTTGAATTAGACTAAGTGCATCTATGTCGGCGTTCTCCTGTAGTGTTGGTGAAATGCTGCTCCCGGCGCTGAATGACACCGTCAGAGACCAGCGTCCTTTCCAGTTAATGAAACTACTCCACCTATGACTCCCCATGGCCCTCACTGAAACTGTCTGCTTTGTATACAAATGCTGCCGCTGCCCTCTGCCTTCCTTTAAAAGTCCTCCTAGCTACAGCTTTCTTTTGTCCCCTGTCCCTTCTGACCCGTGCCTTTTGTCAGCTTCTACCTTTACTGAGTCATTGTACTCGACTGCCCTGACATTTCCCACAACCTAAATGATATTTTGCATCGGTGTCCTTTTTACGCAGTGGGATTTAGAGGTCAAATGAAAGTCTGCAGTTCCCCCTGTTGTAACACTTTATATAGTACAGTAGTGACGACATGAGCTGCATGTCAATGAGTCATTAAAGCTAAAGGCCTAGGATTTCTTGAAGGCATGCATCTCGCCCTCTACAGTTTAATGTTGAGAAATGATGTCATTGTGATGACGCTCGGGTACTACCCCGTCAAATTTTAGTGCAGGATTTGTAAAACTGACACAGTTGTAGTCCTTTTCGTCTTCGCTGATTTTGATAAGCTTTGGCAGCCGTTTTGAGCTGGATTGACTTTAAAAGTTTTTTCAGTGATAGATGCATGATGCATGATTACTTTCTGGGAGGCTCATTTAAATCTGACCAGTGGTTCATGGGATATTTTGCTAACAGACCACCAGGAACAGCTTGTGCAGTTACAGTTTTGCTTAAGTTTTAGGCAAAGGTCTGTCACTATGAGTAGCATTGGGTTTACGCGACTTTCAGCTACAACCACACCCAGTTGTAGCACAATATTGGTAAAGCCGACTGTATTTTAGTTTTAGCCATAATTGTCTTTTCTAAGCTCAGTTGGCTGGGGCGGCCATCTTGAATTGTATTGGTTCTTAAAGTTAAAGAACTATAGAGGTACATCAGATGAACATTTCCTGAACGTTGCATTATTATCCATCAAGCAGGTCTTGCAGTATTTTGGTAACAAACAAGAGTTGACGCCCATGGGTAATGCCAAACGATGTAAACACAGATTTTGCACAGTGTTGGCACTCATAGTAGACATAGGGATCAGTCTCATCTACTACCACACCAAGTTTTAGCTCAGTATGTGTAAAATTGTCTAACTTTGTTAACTCACACAAACACAGGCAGCACATTGTTGCTCCACCTTAACGCTAACTGTGTGAACCAGTTAGCGCTGTAAGACGTGTCACAGCGTTCTAATCAGAGCTGCCTACTCTGCAGGCACACGGCACGCTGCCGCTGCTCACACAACACCGCAGCCAACCGCCGACCTTGCTCCTCTGAGTGGCAGCCTCTTACATTTAGATTTATGCATTAACTTCCTGCTCCCCGTCTCTCCTCTCACTCCCCCCCCCCCCCCCACGCTCCCGCTCGCAGCGGCGGACGCAGAATGTTGATGAGAGCGATCGCAGCGACGACGTCGGCTTTGTTGCGCGTTGTCACTGCAGTGCTGCGCCTGTTAGCGGCGTGGACGAGGCGTCGTCGCACATTTAATTCGTCGGACGTCCTGCTTAAGCCTGCACCTTTTGCATTCATGCCCACCCTCGTGCGCAGGTTGAAACAACTCTTTTAGAATATGTTTAGATCAGGAGAACAGCAGAAAGATGTCGCCTGGTCCTGCTGAAGCTTTACCTTCATGCCCTTGAATAACATTTTTCTGGTTGTGCCTAGATGAGCCCCGCAGACGCTCTGGAATAGTAATTAATGTCCTGCGTGCAGGACTGATTCCCACTTCCTAGACGTCCACAAACACAACTAACATTATGAAAGGCCTAGCATTTGTTGAACGAATGCATATCGCCCGCTCCCTTTTAATGCCACAGTTAAAAGATCATCTTGTGCAACCTTATGCATTATAACCAACAAAATTCAGTCAAGTCATCTGGACGTTTTTTTTTTTTTTTTTTTTTGAGACATTTCGTCCTTCATCCAAAGGACTTCATCAGTCCGAGGAGCCACAACAAACTCAGTCCCACAAGCAGCACGCTCACATAGTGAGCAAATCAGTTTGCAGGTGATAAAATGGTTTCTGGAGTCCGTCCTCCCCCCTGTTGACTCCTCGGAGGCAGCAGTGGCCAAAATTGTTCAAAACATCCAAGTTCATGCTCGGTGAATGGCGTTTTGAGTTTGTTGTGGCTCCTTGGACTAATGAAGTCCTTTAGATAAAGGACGAAATGTCTCCAAAAAAAAAAAATGTCCATATGACCTGACTGAACTGTGTTGGATTTTTTTACTTGAATTATTGAGCATGAACTTTGATCTTATGCTTTATATTTCATGAGCTTGGAAAAACTAAAAAACTCAAAACTATCCATCTGCTTGTGATAGTAGCGCAGTGGATTAGCAGTTTCCTCACAGCAATATGTTCCTAGGTTCAGGCTCCGGCTGTGGACCTGGGGTCATTCTGTGTGGGGCTTCCATGTTCTCCTCATGTTTGAGCGGGTTTCTCCAGGTACTCCCATCTTCATCCCTTCAGGCTCCTTTGAAAAAGAGATGGGTGATCTCTGTGGGCTTTTCCTGGTGAAATAAAGTTTAGATAAAAATAAGTCAAGATGTAAGTTTTATGGATCTGTTATTTTAGACCACTCGTCTATACAGAGTATAACTAACAGACCAGAGCAGAAATTCAAAGATAACTTTCTCCAAAACGTGTTGCGCTTTGACTGAGACGAGCTAAGAACATGTTTTGGTGGTGAACTGCAGTCGTGTGGAGTTCCCCAGATGATTTCCCTGCAGCGTGCAGAAGGAACGGAGTGGAAAGCTGCAGGGGAAGGACCCTGTGTTATTGATTGACAATACGGGACTGGCTGCCTATGGGGGGGGGTTGGAGCGGTTTATCTGCTGCACGCGCTCGCTGACTCAACTGCACAACAGCCACATCCCAGTTTCGCCTCTTTACATCAAACTCCTTTCCTGTTTTACATGTCTTTCACATGCACTCGTTTTTTTATGAGTTTCCATCCAAGTGTTTTCTTTTCACATCTTTCTGCCTGCGCTCCCTCCCCCTCTGTTTCTCCTGCTGGCCAGACTGCTGCAGAGCTCAGAGAAGCATAGTGAGATATGGCGATGCATCATAATGCCTCAAAACATGTACGCCTGCCTCTGTGTGTGTAAATGTATATAGACTTCTGGACGACTTCTTTCTATATTTCACTAAACCTTGACCCAGTGCTTCTTTACCTTTAAATTCTTGTTTTTTTTTGTTCCTGCAACGGCTCGTGAGAGATTTGCGACCTCCCTTGTGAAAACCGCTTAGACTAAACCACAAAGGATTCAGTTTAAAAGACAACGAGATGTTAAGCTGCACTGGATGTCATGTTTGTACCGCCCTCACACTGGGCTTTAAACATCCACTTAAAGGGAAGCCCCATGGAGGCAGCCTTTCTGTGGGTGAGAGCGGGGAGAGGATGGTGTTGCCCTCCAGCCAAGCTGCCTCCCCCGTCTCTGCATCTCTTGGGCATTTTGCTCAGACCTTTGTCCTTAGCTTGTCTCTTAGTTCTTGTTGCACTTTGTTCCTAGTCCAAGTGCGTTACAGTTTTGATGTCCTACAAGCCTCAGTCATAAACGGGCTCCAAAGCAGGAGACACTCTGTGCTGCTCTTCTGTTGTATTCTAGTCTCGTGCTGCGCCGCCCAGCCACATCAAAAAGACTCTAACCAGTTTTTCCTACTCCTGACCTATTTCAAAGTCTCCTCTGTCCACCAATCTTTCGAAGAGTGGCGACATGACCGGGGACTTCTCTTCCATCATGCCCGCCCAGCTCGTGGTGGCTCATGGCTGATGGCCGCCACCTGTTACCGTGGTTACAGACAGGCACCAGTCTGGGCCGTTTGCGACCGCCACTCTCAGCCTCCTCTCTAGGATTTTTTTTCTGGCATGGAAGAGCAGTGCAGACATGCCTGAGGGTTTGCTAATGATGTTTATGCGTGTTTAGCGCTCATGCGTATTATGCACTTAGGGTGAGGGTCCCTGCCCGAAATGGAGGTCCCGCATGACGAGGGGCACAAGCAGGATATAGCCTCTTTGGCCTTAGGTTCTGACCCTATGGTGGGAATGGGTGCCACAGCCATAGTGAGAAGGGAACTGATTTGTTGTGACATATTAACTTTCCGTTGCTAAAGCTAGCCGCTGGCTTAAAACCGGGCTAACAGCTAGGCTAAGAAGAAAGTGGGGGGGGGGGGGGGGAGTTTGTCGTAGCACGTAATCTGGAAAGAAAAACCCTAAAGGTGCCAAGCTAATGCTACCTCTAAGGAAAGCTAGCTCGCCTTGACCCGTTAGCTTGAGTTACACCTGTAACCTCTAAAAACTGAGCGGTGTGAACAGCTCGCCTTGACACGGTCACCGCTCACAAATGTAACAAAGATACTTCTCATGAAGCACCAACTTACTCATCACGGTTCAAGCTAGGAATGCATGATATTGAATTTTTGACAGATAGGCTGATATGTTAAAACTTAACATTAACATAACTTTACTCGTAACTCGGGTAAAGTTATGTCGGAAATATATCCGTCTGGGGACGATGTAGTGAGTCTCAACGTAGACATCCTCAACGAAAAGAAAAAAACTTCCACATAGCCGCCATTTTGACTTCTTCCTCTCCGTCGTGATCAGATCAGGTAGCGCACGTTACATCATCACGTTGTCCTGGAGCTGCAGGCATCCTTGTCACTAGGTTGTCATACAAACACAGCGTCTTTCATATTGGTGAGTTATTTTGATGGAATGGCCGATGTCCGATACTGAACTTTAACGCTAATATTGGCCGATAACATGCCGATAATCTCGTGCCTCCCTAGTTCAAGCTGACACCAGGAACTGTATTCGGCGATGTACTCCTTTACCGGACGCCTGGAAACTGTTTATAAGGTAACCTAGCTAGCCTGACTGCGCTGAGGGAGCTTGTAGTTTCTCACGGGAAGAAAGCGAGATTGAGTAGCAGGAGGTCAGTTGACTGGTATCATGGTGGGGGCGGAGCCCTGAGCACAGCTCAACCAGTCTGTCTCCAACAGACCTAATGTCATTGGGGCTTCCATAGTTGGTCACGCTGGAGCGTTTCCCATAGTGAAACATCGAACAAAGTCAGAAAAAGAACCATTTTTTAAAATTCATCCATCAGTATTTCACCTCCTGAAAAATTTAACTGTTCTACAAATGAGGTTTTACAAAGTTTGCTTTGTCAATTACAAAAATCTCTGATGTGTGCAGCTGTTTAGCCGTGCAAAGATGGTTTGCCCAAGATTTCAGCTTTGACTCTTGGGGCTTTTCATGCTAAATAAGTAGAGTGGAGAAAAATGGCTTTTAGTTGTTGTACTCAATAAACCAACAGAAAACACAAAGATCTTTTAACAGTGCAATTGTCAGTGTCTGCCATTACAAAAATGGGTAAAACTCAGTCAGTTTGACAGATATTAAGCTAAAATTTGATGTGGTAGTAGCAGAGTCATTCACAACACATGCTCACATGAGATTGTCATAATTTTTTAAGGTATGACCAATATGGCTACAGCTTAACTTCTCACATAAGTGAGTCTGTAATGTTAATTTTGTCAAACAATACTAGGCTTTTAATTGTTGTACCAGTTAATCTGTAAGTGATCTGCTGTATGTGTGCGATGGAGCTACTGAGAATTAATAGTGTTTTTTAATGTTCATATATAATTTCATATTGCTATGTAGGTTTTATATAATTTATGACAAACTGAACTTTGCCTGTTCAGCTGCTCAGTGCTGTGCAAAAGACACCCCCATTTCAAATGTTATGAGCTGTGTGGATGTTCCTTTTTATTTTTTTCTGTTTTTATTAATAATGAAATAGCTTTGTTTCTTTCTTTTTTTTTCTTCTTTAGAAAACAGTATAAAAGACAGTATTGCACATAATGTCAATTGCACTTCTTCAGGGGTACAGATAAACATCTACGTCTCGCTCGATGCTACAGTAGAACCACAGAAGGAAATCAACCTGGCGTGTACAAAAAGGTGAACAAACGAGTTACAAGTAATCGACAGAATGCAGCGTGTTTAAGCTTGTGGAGACCAAACCAGAGATGATTTGTATATATATTTTTTTGTTTTCAATGCATTTTGTCAGATATTCTCTTGATACAACGTTGGCACCTTTCTTTTTTCGGGCAGTGCTTTTTGGATTTAAAAGCGACTTCTGTTTGCTGTTCCAGTGGGAATTTACTTTTAGCTATTGCGTTCCATTGCATCTAACAGTATTAGCCCTATTTAATGCTATACAATATATATTATATGTAATAAATGCTCATAATGTTTTGGCTGTATAGTCTTTGAACCCTGTATGAATTTACTACTTGAGCTTTTCCTTAAATTGATTATATGAGTCAAGCTGGAGTCTACAGGAAAACCAAACATTTGTGGTTCCCTTGAAAGTTTTTTTGGAAAAGCTAAAAAGTCTGCAAAAATTCAAGGGTTGTAAAAAACATGCACGGCTATGTGCCTGCCACCCTGCACTGTAGAGGCCCTGCTTGAGTTCAGAGCTGGCACATTCAGTCTTTTAGGCTTGGTTTGACGACGCAGGAGGCTGCAGCGTTAACGATCACAGCGGTTCCTCCGTCACTTCGTTTTGATTTTTTTCTGTTCATGTCTGTCTCTGTACTTTATGTGGATCTAGTATGCATCTTAAATTATTGGGCTTTAATGACCATGAGAGCTGTGATACATGATGCGTGAAGAAAAAAAATCCCATACCTCTTTTACACTTCTCCCTTAGACCGAAATATATTTCTAATGAACGTAAAGTGAATTTCTACACATAGATATATATTCTTATAGAAAAAAAATGTACAGCGTTGATTTTTTTTCATAAATAATTAAGAAAATAAGTGTTATTTATTAATTCTTCTCTTCAAATTCAGATGTTATAAGGAGACATTTCATCTGTGGAAAGGAGAAATATCATCAAATTCACTCCCATAAAATCATCTCATACGTGTTGTCCTTTCTTTTCTTTAGCTCAATATAAAAGTCTTCAATCTGTCATGGATCCGTGTAAGTTAATACCCAAAATATTTTTTTCTTCTTCTTCTGATTCTGGAGAAATCCTGAACAGTGTTAATTGTGCTTTGCAGTACAGTGATATGCTGTTTATGGAGGCGTTGGAGATTTAGTATTGAACTGCCAACCTCTCCTGGCAGCTAAGAAAGAGAAGAAGGTCCCAGCTGATGAATAGAAATAGAAATATGGCAGATCCTGAAACGTCATCGCAGAGAAGGGCCGTGTCAACATCACTTATAAAAAATAAATATGCAGAGACAGCAGGAGTTGAATATGTCTCCTTGCCTGGCTGAACTTCACGTTTCCCTGTTATTTTCACGCCTTATTTGGAGAAATTAGTTGAAAATGGGGCTAATTCCATATTGGTTTGGCATGAATTATCCATGCAATTCACTTCCTTTATACACCTCTGAGCATCCAGATGTTTAACTCTCCTTAAAACTGGATACCAGCTTTACAAAATCCAGAAGATGCGAAGAAACAAAAGAGAAAAACAACTAAGAACCAGGTGGTTTCTTAAATCCTGTGCGTTCGTTCCAAGGTTTGAGGGTGGTCCTGTCGTTCTCACAGGAACCAAAGTTTCCAGCGGGCGTGCTTCTTGGACTCGGCTTTGGATTTTCGTTTTGGGGTGGAAGTGAAGGCCTCCTGGGGGTAAGGCAGGGGCGGGAAGTGCGTATCCTCTGTCGGGCAAAGCCTCTTCATTAGCGGTTGTAACTTGTCCTCCTGCAGCTTGAAGTCCAGTTCCACGCTGCACAAAAGAAACAAACAGTAAGTGTGTGCACCAGCTTACATTTACCTTTTCCAGTTATAATCAAGGTTTAAGAACTTCCTTAAAGGTGATGGTGTTAGAGAGTCCCTTTGTTTAATAACTGTCCTGCAACTTTCCATATGAATCTGTGGATGCCTTCATATCAAAATAAAAACGCAATCAGCGACTAATATTGAGTGTTCTTTCAAAATAGAGCAAAACAATTTGAAGCAGAGTTCTGTGAAAGGCTATTTAAAATAAATCTTTACCTTGCGATCACTGGCTCATTATGTAACCAGTCATATAATACAGTAGTTTAAGGTTTTTTGGAAGTGCAAATTGTGGCTGTAGCACTTCCTGCAGAGATATCAATCTTTCTGATGGAATAACCATGGAATGGTGATTTATAACCATTGTAGAGGTTTATAAATTTGTGTTTGTATGAATTTCTATGAATAGAATAGAATAGAATAGACTTTTATCGTCATTGCACCGAAATACAATATATGGGTTTGCTTCCAAGAGCAAAAGTAAAAACAGTATAATACAAAACAAAAAATATATAAATGTAAACTGTATAAAAGATAATAGTTACAGATTTTAAACACTATGAATGTGCAACACAAGCAGATTGATGTTACACAAGTTATTCCTTATTGCACTTATTCAGTTCTTATTACAGTTTTTGTTAAGTTCAGTAACAGCTGACAGGTAAAAACTATTCAAATCTGTTTGTTCTGGTCTTGATCTGGACCTTTTCCCTGATGGTAACAGCTCAAACAGATTATGTCCAAGGTGAGACGTGTTCTTTAAAGCTTTTGTGGGCTTGTTCTATGCAGCGGGAACTGTGTAGAACTTCCAGTGGGAGAAGAGGGCAGCCCAAAATCTTTTGGCCCGTGTTGTTAACTCTCTGGGCCTCTTTCCTCTGAGCCACTGTGCAGCTAAGATGCCACACAGTGATGCAGTATGTGAAGATGCTCTCTATGCATCAGTAGAAAGACACCAGCAGTCTCTGGGTGCTCTTGTTCCGCCTGAGCGCTCTCAGGAAGTACAGAATCTGCTGGGCCTTTTTCAGTAACTCATAGGTGTTCACGCTCCAGGTCAGATTCCCCTCAATATGGACTCCCAGGAAACTGTAGTCAGCTACTCTGCACACGTCTATGCTTATAATCAGGGGTGGGACCGCCATTTTCTTTTTCCTGAAGTCGATGATCAGCACCTTAGTCTTTGAGGTGTTGAGGAGCAGACTGTCCCCGCCTGCATCAACCAGTCATTTGTTCCCCTTTTCCCTGTAGGCCGACTCATCCTCCCCACTGATAAGCTCCACCATTGTGGTATCATTTAAAAATTTGACTGGTGTTGCTGTGGTGAGCAGGCATGCAGTCGTGTGTAGAGGGCATAGAGCAGGGGGCTGAGCACACAGCCCTGTGGGGCTCCGGTGCTCACGCTGACGGCTGTGTGATGGCCCATTTACCCATGGTCAGGTGGAGTGTGGAAGTCCCAGTTTGAAGGTTTTGAGTTTCTTAAGTTGGCAGTAATCCACTTTGATCTGGTCCTGCTTGAGCTAGCAGTTAGCCTTGTCAACGTGATCAGTGCTCAACTCTTTAAACAGAGCTCATTCAAAGTGCTTTCTATAACTCTTAAGATATAAACTGTTCATAATGTTTTCACAAACCCCCTTTTGAACATATTTAAAATATCACTTTAATTCAAGCACATTATGTCAGTCTACTCATCACAGCAAAGCTAATGATAATCTAAAAACGACTTGTGGTAAAAATATTCAGCAGAATTCACAATCTTTTTTTTTTTTTTTGAACATGGGTTATAATTTTAACCTTTTTTGAATAACCCTCAGATTCCTTTTTATTTCAACACAAGCCTTTTTTATTTTTATTTTTTTTATAAACAACAAAGCTAGATTTGTGTCTCCTCCATGTTTTGTTTTAACTCCAACATGTTTTGACGGCCTCGTCAGCCTTACAACCATTTAAAGCATTTTTAGTGTGGCCTTTTCTCACTTGACCTCTGCACAGGCATCTGTCACAGCACTGCTCAGCCTGCCCAAGTTTACCTACATTCTCGTTTGTTTGATCCTTTACTTCTCTATACAGTAAACCAACCAGAATTTATTTTTTATTTTATTTTTTATTGCTGCTGCTGTTTCTTTTGCTATTTCTGTTTTACATTCAGTTTCACTGAGCAAGAAGGAATTCCATTACTATTTCCCCTCTGTGTGAAAAGCTGCTGGTGACTCGAGAGGAGTGGGGGAGTTGTCAAGATGATAATTTGCCCTGCTGAGACACACTTCAGACATCCAAGTATTAAGTTGAGCCTTTTAGGATGTTGTGGTCTGTGCACGTTAACAAAAAATTATGGAAAATGTAACAGGAAAAAAGAAAGGAAACTTGTTTGATTTGAGAGATTTTAGCCGCACACGGAGCTTTGTCCTTCTTGGGTTTCTCTGCGTCACGTTTCCCCAAAGCCCAAGGGGATTTGTCTGGACCAGCCGTCATTGTAATCCGACGCCCGCGCACATCTGACCACTAGGTTCTGCTAAGTGAAACTCAGATTATACAGCCACAGATGTGGTAAGTGTAGGGAGTTTAATCTGCCAAAGCTATCTCCAGTCACTACCCGAGTCAGGCTGCTGTGGAGGGTGACAGACTGACTCACGTAACAGCTGCAGGCTCGCCTGCTCTGGTTTTTAAACGCAGTGCATCCATAGTGATGTCCCAGTACAGGTTTTATAATTAACATTGATGCTTTTAGTATTGATTAGAGCAAAACGGACATAAATGTGGGTGTCTGACAATGACTTGGATGTCGAGTTCCCAAAGAGACACTCAGCTCTTTGCTTTGTTTGACTCAGGTCTTTGCACAGCGCCAAGAACACAACGGTTCTAATCAATGAATCACTAGCTGTTAATTACTCTGCTGTAAATCCACACTGGTTATCTGTTTGTGTTTATTTTTCCTTGTTTTTTCCTCAAACTATTTTATGCATTTTTCAATAAACCTTGTTCTAGCTCTTCGTAAATGACTGTAATATTACATGAAAATAATCTGGGCTAAATTAGAATTCCTGTATTAAATTCATTTGTCTTATTTTAAGGCAAGTTCTTTTTTAATATTGTGTAACATTTTGTTACAAATGGCAAATTGAGATGGGAAATAAGAATAAACAAGTGAATGAGTTGATGTGTAAACTAAACCGAGTGTCACCTAAGCTTGCTGGATTGTATGAGTCGTGTTTTCAAATTTTTCTTTTCTCAAAACTCATCAACTAATCAATCAACTAAATTCTTTCTGAAATATTACATATAATTATTGGGCCACAAAAAGTGGGTTCTTGCAGTTTAAAAAGCATCACAAATAAAAAAAATCTGTCATTGACTGTCAAAAATGAGCTGCAACTGATAAAGCAATGGGATCAACTTTCATCCTTTTAAATCGTTTCAGTAAAACCCTCAGCTAATGCTGTGCAAAGGCACAAAGAAACAGATCTCATTACCATTTTTAAGCCATATTTAGGCAGTAAAGTCATTAATGCAGTGCCATTTTTTGGGGAATATGCTTTTCTCTCGGTTACACAAATTAAACTTAATAAACCCGACTAACAGGAATTTATCTGCAAGCTTTAGGACGTTAGTTTTTTGTTCCTGCATATTTACCACAGCAAGCATGTTACATCACACACACCTGTACAACTTAATAAAAAATACTATTTAAATAGTTGCATTTTTATTGTATTTACCACATTATCAACACAGCTTTCTATTATAACCCAGTGGAGTTTAGTTTTGGTCCTTGAGGGCCACCATCCTGCATATTTTGGTTCTCTACTCCATCCAAAATTTCCCCTTCAGTATTTCCAAGTTCTGCAGATGGTTAATCACCCATTGATTCAAAGGAGGCATGTTGGAGAAAAAAAAAATCTAAAACGTGCCAGATAATGGATCAAATTTTAAACCCACTGCTCTAACCCGATATGCACAAAGAGGAGTAAAGAATCAGGGATGCACGATATTGGACTTTTGACTGATATCCGATATGCCAATATGTTAAAACTAATTTGGCTGATACCAGTACCGATATTTTGTTTTTCTAGACCTACTCACAGAGACTACATAGCCTTATCTGTTATTAAAATACATTATTCTGCATGGTCTTTGTCAATTTGGCCTGCTACAAAATGCGGATGCCAAAAAGGGGGCAGAAAATGATGTAACACTTCATCTTGGATTATATTTAATGTTGAATTTGTCAAACTTCCTCTCCCGCCTTGATCAGATCAGATAGGCCCACATGACATCATAACGTTGTGTCGGCGCTGCATGCATCCTTGTAACTGGGTTATCATACAAAAACAGCGCCTATATTTTTTTAAACTGCGCCTTTTATATCTGAGTTACTTTGATGGAATGGCCGATATCCGATATTTACCTTTAATGATAATATCGCCTGATAACAATACCATGCAGAGAATATCGTGCATCCCTTTAAAGAATTAGTGCTTCAGACAAAACGAGTTTCGAGCAGTCTATGCTTCAGATATTGTTGCATGTCTCTACAATGCAACTTTGCTCAGTCAAATTATATAAACTCCGTTAAACATTGACACCGACAACTTGGATCAAATATAGCGCCTGTTTTCAATAGCTTCGTTTCTGTTTTTATTTGAGTCACGTACAACTTTTATAGTATTTCTATAAAAAATGTGTCTTTAGCTTTCATAAAACGCAACATGAATTACAAAAGTAATTTGGTTAGTCAGTCTGTAACCAGGAATCTGAGAAATTATTGTAAAAAGATTTAGCAAAGAAATCCAATTAGAGATGGAAGGCAACTAGAATTTCCACAAAATATGTGATTTCCAATACCACTATGGATATTTGGCTTTTTGTTGTTGTTTTTTCCCAATTACTAAATGGGTTTTGGCAGAAATATTTGGCTTCAAAATGGAATATGTGGTTCAGAAGGTGGACTGGCAGCGCCCATTATTAAATCTGAAGCAAAGCAAGGTTTTTGCATTCTTTTAAATCTTTCTCAATCATCTGGATATTTCTGCCATAAAGGAATTTGTGTTGGCTGAATAGGTAAACATGCCAAAGTTTATTTGTAAGACAACAAATCTTGGCACCTTTCTGTTCTGGAATATTCAGATATGAGAAGAGAAACATCAAGTATCGTCTTAGAAACGAGACCCCAACAAACCTCTATTTTGAAGATTGATAGGGCAATCTGCATATGCATCTAGCTTACCTCATCTTTATAACTCGAACCTCACACTCTCTGCTCTTTGAAGTGAGAAAGCTCCTCAGATGAGAAGCGAAACGTCTTCTGTTACAAATAAGATCCAGTTGTTTTTGTCTTGAACTTTTTTGAATAAATCATCTTAGAAAGGCAACTCCTGCTATTTTTCACTCTGGTTTGTGTTAGGAAGCCTTTCCTAAACATCGATAACTTCATTATTCTGTAATGAGGAAATATGTTAAACATTTAACATTGTGGCCAGTTTTTCCATGTGTAGACAGCCCAGAAGGTTTCCCTTTTGTGCAGACCTTGTAATGCTCAAGAAAACTAAAAAAAAAAAAAAAAAAATCCCTAAAGTTGCATCACAAATACCAGAGGCCTAACAGCATTACAGTTTTGACAATACAGTACAACCAAAAGAAGGTGGAACAAGATGGGTTCTTTGGAATGATTGCCAGGGAACCCCTTTTTCCTAAAATTAGACATCAGCATGATTTATTTTTGGAAACTTGCAACCAAATTATATTGAGTCACAAGACGGACTTGTTTTGACCCATAGCATTTAGACATTTTGCAGTGATTGTATCTGACCACAAACTCCTATTTATACAAATAAAGTTGCAAGATAACTTCATTTTTGACGCCCACTCAGAAGTTCTTGTATTGAAATCTTTATCACTCGCCAGGATCTCCTCATAAAAGTGCTGTTATACCACATTTTGCCGAAAGCATAGTTAAAGGTTTTTGGCATTCGCCTGTCGCCTTCCTGCCAATCCCTCGAGTGCTTTGTTGGATCAGAACGAATTCAAGAAAGCACTTTGGACCTTTATTCTTTAACCTCTTTGGTTCTTTTCTGGTAATATTTTTGCTCTGTAAAAAAAACAGTACATTCAAGAAGCAAAATCCTCTCGTGAATATTCTCATTGCTTGCTTTTTATACTATTTCAGACATGTCTGTGTCTTTATTTCTTTCATCCTCTTGTGGTTACATGTTGTCACCTTTCTTATCGTTCCAAGTTGTGAATGTGCTTTTCTTAACGGTCCACGCTGCCACTTCATGCTATTTGTCCTGCCGAGAATCACTCTTGTAACTATGGTAACCAGCTCGTCTCTGTGTTCAAAAGCGTTATTATTCTTTTTAAAAAAGGGGATATCCTCCCCCGGCATTGAACCATCTTGATCAGTATAATTCATATTTTATATGTAAACGCATTTACAGCCTTTAGCAAATTGATTTTTTTTTATAGCTTTGCTCATTGGATTGGCTTTTTTATTAATTTAAAACCCCCATTCCTTTGTTGATTTTTCTTTTTGTTCAGTATTAGTTAGCTTAATGATCAGTTGTTGTGCTCATGGTCTTAGTCAAACACAAGATGTGCAAACCGGTAACGAAAGTATCCTCACGGGAACGCACTGTAGTTTTCTGAACATTGCTGCAGTGGGGACCTCCCGAATCGACTTCCTTAATTACAACCACTTAAATCTCTTTGTTTGATCAGCAGATCAGCCCGTATAAATGCAGTGTGAGGGAAAATTGGATTACAGCGATGTGTCAGAACATATTAGCAGAATTCATTTGGAATCCAAAGCTTTTCCTGCAAATTGCATTTTGTCATTTCTCATCTTTACTTTTCCACACTTGCAGCGAGACCACCTTGTAAAAATGGGTTCTACTTGAATGATCTTGTCACCCCTTACTTTAACGTCACACTACGTGTTAAAGGTAGAGCTCACTGTTGAAGACAAGATGGTGACTCAAAAATGTAGGCGAAGTTGTGAGAAAATGTACTGTTTCATTCTTACTAAATGTGTTTGCAACCAGCAAGGTATAAACATGCTTTTTGCTCATCTAGTTTTTTTATTTTTTATTTTATTTTATTTTTTTTATATAATGGGGTTTTTTTTTGTATTGGGGGATACATCTTTTTTTAATTTTTAATTTTGGACCAGATTGCTGAACGTCTGGCCATTTTTACTTCTATAAGGCCGTGCCTCTCTAAACTGCTTTTAAATAAACAAATACAAAATAACCAATCACGTTAGCGACTTTTATAAATTAACCTAAATAGCTGCATCAAGTTTCTCACGCTGCTCTGTTTTAGTAACACTTTTAGTCTCGCCTGTTTTTTGAGACGCGCTGTTTGTTGTAATAATGTTGACATTTATTCCGTTTTGAACAAAATACTTCTTTGAGATTTTCTGATCTTTTTAATCTCATTTAACGCCACGTCTCGCTCCTTCTCACAGTTTCATCGCTGTGTAACTAAATCTCCTTACAAGTTTTAGCCATTGACTGAATGCCAAGGGTTACAGTAGTCTATGTGTTCAACTTTAATAGTTTTAACCACACAGTTTAACTGCCTTAATGGTAAAAGATGAAAGATACAAGAATATCCTAACCCTCACAGACAGCTATTCTTACACCGCGTCTTTCTTCAACGCCTGCTTTCCTCCTCCAGAGATGTTGTTTTCATGGAGATCTAAGTAATTAGATTGTCATTTAATCCCCCCCTGCATCTATGAATACAACTGCTATATTTGATTCTGTGTCCAATCAACACCATTAACCATGTCAAGCAAGTCTCTTAAAGATGATCTTGGGTCAATTTGACACATTTCAAACATCTCGGTGGGATATTTCTGCCCTTTACCAAGAGGAAACCTTGCCAGAAGCTGATATGGTTTGTCAAGAAATCAGACTGGTTTTGTAAAGACTTGCAGCTTTTCTGTTCTTCCTCCAACAGTGCAGCATTTCAATTGATTGTGGCAGGCCTGTGAAGGCAGCGTGCGGATTCTCAGTGTTGTTATTGTGCCTGCTTAAGAACATTTTTCGTTTTGAGGCACGATATGTCTATAAAAACAAGGGAAGATCTGATGTGACACATTTATAACTTGTAGAGAAATTGGTGACAACTGTTGTGATGAGCACCTCACTAACATAGTTGTATTGTTGCATGGTCAAATGAAAGTAGTCATGTTGCATGTTTTAAATCCTTTTTGGTATATCAGTGAAAACTTTATCTCAGCACACCAGTGAACATTGCAAATGCATTGGTTTGTGCATGTCAAGCGAGTTAACTCTGGGCTGACTAAAACACTGTCAAACGGGATTTTCAGGTGCAGAACTGAGGTTCAGCAGCTTATCAATTATTGAGTGTAGTAGATTAAAAATGATAGCCATCTCATCAGTAAGTCTATTTTCACTCATTCACGCGTTAATCCTACGCTCCGACCATGTCCTTTTAATTAATGCTGTGTCTACGCGGCTCACATTATGTGCCATCATTCAGGTCGGCTAAGTTCGATCTCGCTGGCACTGAACTACTGTTAAAGCGCCTTTAGCGTCGTCCTTCCTGCGGCGGTGTCGGAAAGCTGCGATGATTTATTTTTTTTGTATTATATTTTAACACTTAGACGTGACAAACCTCCCTCAGCTGAAGAACCACATCAGAGAAGGCAGGGCGGTGCTGTACTTCTTGATTTTCAGGAGCCAGTTGAAGTTTAGCCAGAGGCTTATCAGTTATTGAGAGCGGTAGATAAAATATAATTTAAGTGGCTCTCGAGAGGAGATATTCAGAATTCATTCTACGGCAGTGACCACTAAAACAGTTTTATTGATAGCCTCTTAGCCTCATATTTTTAAAGTCTCCTTTCTTTCTCATTTTCTTTCTCTCCCGTTCCTTTAAATTATTGACCGGAGCATGGTGTGTGTGCATGTATGCTCATAAAGGCAGTGTCCTACTGCTCTCACATAAAGTAAACCCTTCACTAGTGTTTTTGTGAAGTAAACGAGGCTGAAGTGGAAACTTTGAGGTGGTCTTGCACATTTGGGGCGATAGCATTATGGTGTATGTGATGGCAGAAAGTTTAACATTTATTTAAAATATATTACCCATACGACAAATACAAATATATTTTCAGCACAACACAACATTGAGCTGCATGATCAAAGTTCATGCTCAATAATCCAGGTAAAAAAATCCAAGAAAGTTAAGTCAGGTCCTTTAAACGGTTTCATTTTTTTTTGTTGCAACGTTTCATCCTTCATCCTAAGGACTTCCTCAGTCCGAGGAACTCCTCAGACTGTTGAAGTATTTTGGATGAAAGACAAAATGTTTCATCTTAAAGAAACCATCCAGAGGACCTGTTGGACTGAGCTACAGCACATCATTTATCAGCACCAAATAAAAGATTGAAAACCTTGTAGGGGGTTAATTTAAAAAGAAATATCAAAACTTTAATATACTGTATATCCAGATATATTTACTCTATAGTGTTTGTCTTTGTGTAGAAAACACATAATACTTTTTCACAGTTTTTTAAAAATGGAGCTTTTCTGCTGCGTTTACAGAATGTACAGAATGTTCAAAAGAGAGAAATGGACGTTTAAGAACTTGGGTTTTAGTGGTTCAAAACTTTTATAATATTTTGCCCATGCCCACTGTCACTTTTTGCTCTAGAAACAAAAACAAAAAATGTTTTCCCTGACTCAAAGTTCATGCTCAATAATCCAGTCAGCTCATCTGGACGGTTTATTTTTTTTTTGTTGAGACGTTTCGTCCTTCATTCAGAGGACTTCATCAGTCCGAGGAGCCACAACAAACACTGTCCCACAAGCAGCACACTCACAGTGGATCAACCAGTTTGATGGTGATGAGATGATTTCTTTGGCCCTGCCCTCTCCCCCATAAACTCCTCTGAGGTATCCAAAGCCAAAGTGGTTCAAAACATCAAAGTTCATGCTCAATAATTCAGAGGAACTGAGTTTGTTTGTGGCTCCTCGGACTGATGAAGTCCTTTGGATGAAGGGCGAAACGTCTCAGCAAAAAAAAGAAACCGTCCAGATGACCTGACTGAACTTTGTTGGGGTCTTCCCTTCCTGTTTTGCGTGATGCAAACTCTACCACCACCATGGAACGTTTGATTATGTTCTGACATGGTTATTAAATCAGAGATGATTATAAACAATATTTAAAAAACAAAACAAGCTAAAGTAATGATACGTCATCACCTTGGATGTTCTTGTAGAGCCTCCAGTCAATGATTGAAATTATGTGATGAGATAATTGGAGAATCAGACAAATGTGTGTATTTTTAAATCAAGAGTTTGGAATAATGTCCCATACGTTAGTGTGCTAATATTCACCTTTTACATGAAATCAAGCATCTCTTGCCTCTTCTGCTTCAACCTCAATTCACTTGTTCCCTTTCTCTCAAGGAGAACAGACAAGACACATTTTGATCATTGTGTCTTTGAAGAGGCATGAGCACTTACCTGTAAATAATGCATGCACTGTTCCGGCATGTGTCACAGTTGGCCATGTCCTGTCCAGTTCGATAGGAGAGTCTGCAAGCAAGAAGAGAGTTGTGAATGAGTAATTACAGGACTTGTTAAGCTGCTGCCTCACACCTTCCTTTCTCATCTTATTTGTCATCGCTCGTTAGCGAGACAAACGTAAATGAGGGTGATGAGGAGTCGCGCTGCTCTCCTGGGTGCCCCGTGCCCTGCAGCTCGGACAGAAGGAGCGCCGTGTCAGCCATTAGCTGCCACTGGCTGTTTGGAGGTCAGATTGGGTAAAAGAGGACGCGCCGTTAGTTCTGCTCTGCATTTAAATGACGAGTCGATCAAAAAATTCCATCAGAATTGTAAATTTCCATTAGCATTTTTTAATGACAAAAATAAAACGGAACAGAAGCCTCCTATAATCATCAAACTTTCAATTGATCTCATCCTTGTAATGCGTTTAGCCTAAACTGTCATTAATTAAACCAGCTCATTTTAAAACCACTTGAATATATATATTATCTATACAGTATTTTTGTTAAGCTTCTGTTAAGCTTTTATTTGTCCCTTCTTTGTATGTGCAGCTCCCTCTGCTTCCCTCAGTTATTGACTTTTTTTTATTTTACTCATTTCAGAATAATCTCTCCATTGATTATTCATTTCTGTACAGAACAGTGTTGGAAAAGATATGTATGAGTTATTACCTGTTAGATGAAAATCATTTAAGTCCTCCTAGTTTATTTAATTTTTTTAGGCTGCAGCTACTTGGATTTATGCAGTCTTAGTATCATTGTAAAAAAAAAAAAAAAAAATAAAAGTCATCACTAAGTATACATTTATTCCCTTCTCTAACCTAACATACATCCTACTTATCTTGTTCAGTCATTAGCTAACTTGTTTGTCAATAAAGTGCTGCAAATTGGCACTTTGGGTACTTGCATTTAAGAGCTGTTTTTTCTACTTATGCATTTCATATGCTCCTATCAAATAAGTGTGAATAAATCACTAATATTAGTACCGTATTTTCCACCGTACATGTCGCATCAGTCCAAAAGTGTCTAATAAAGTGTATAAGTTGCATCTGGAAACGTGGGCCGGTGTTGTGTCAAAAATCGATTGGCTGCTGAATGGCGGCCGCGGGAACGTGCACCGGAGGACTTTAACAAGATCTTAACAAGATTAACACTTAAAAACAGTTGTTTGTTTGCTTGAAATTATAGCATAACCACCCTAAAACAATTATTTGCTTGCTCAACATTATAGCAAAGATGTGTCTCAGTTGAACTTTTCCTTATTAAATGCACTTTAACGGTCAGATCAAGTACATTTTGCCTGGGCAGCGCGGCGAAATGCAGCGGATTAGACGTTTGCTCGAGGAGTTCTGGAGCAAGACGATTTGACGTTTGCTCGAGGAGTTCTGGAGCAAGACGAAGTTGGCTTGGTATGGCAAGCCATGTGTCTTACTAATAGCCACCTTTACCTATTAAAAAGACACTTGGCTTGCCATATTGTTTTGAGTGCCCTCTAGTGGCTGAAACTGGTAGTGTTCCATATTTTCCATATCAGAAAGAATGAAATTGTCAAATCTCAGCCAATAATTGGGTTATAAATATGAGGAAAAGAACATATATGAGTCACTTCGGTGTATAAGTCACAGGACTTGCAAATTTATGCAAAAAGGAGTGACTTATATGGCAAAAAATATGGTAGCCTTCCTGCTAACCACTGGTCCACTTTGCGGCCCTCATATGCACATGCTGTAACGGCAATCAGCATTTTTTTTTTTTTAGAACCAATGGTGTCACATGGGATAGTGTTGAACTTGTGTCAAAATTATTTTTCTTTTTTTTTTTAGATGAACTGATCCTTTTTCCTCATTCAAATCTTTTAAAACTCAAATGAACATAATAAAGGCCACCAGATCATTCTTATCGTTCAGGGTAATGTGTTTTCACTAATAAATTCCATCTTTCATCTTTGCAGAACCGCAGACATTTTTCATCTCTGTCACCACTGTGCTTGTCACGCTGCCCATCGTATGCGGCACCAATAAAAATTAAACACCTATCGTAAAATCCTCCTTTTTATCTACTACGCTGCTTCTTGATCTGCATGCTCTGACAGGTATTAGAGGAGCTCATATCGATGTCGTTATCTGGAGCTGCTGCAGACTCGGTTAATGGCGTCCAGAGGAGAAGTGCAGTGACACAGCAAGTGTGCTTGAAGTTTGCACCTTGGATTATTTATGCACAACATGTCATTAATTGGCTTTCTGTGGGAGACAGGTTCATAATTCAATTCAATGCAAAAGGCCACATAACTTTCCTCCAGGTGAGCCAATCAATGAAAAGCCAACCGGTTGCACAGCCAATTGGATCGGCTCCTCTGAACTACTTCTCTCTATTTTCTCTTTTTCTCACTTTTTTCCGCCTCAGTCTTTTTGTCTCTCAATCTCTCATGCCTCCCCACTGCTCTTTCATACTGAGTTGATAAGAGAAAATAAAGAGAGCGGGGCTCATTTTGGCAAGCCTCCCTGGGGATAGGGGAGCCAAAAGAGCCATTAACGGTATATTTATACACCCTTCACCCTTTGTGCTAACAGGAGAGCTTTCCCAAAGGTCACTTTGTGGGTGGCAGTGCAGAAGCACAAAAAACAAGTGCACATACACAGTGCTAATAGGCAGGTGAGCAACGAGTTCCCAAGAGTGAGATTAATTGGCTCCTCTCTGTCAACACTCTGACACAAAAGTATCCAAACTTTGTCCCAGTGGATGCAACATATGCTGTGTTTTACATATGTGCATACCCTTTATCTCTCCATAAACGTTGTGATCATGATTACTTGAAAAAGAAGTGAGGCTTGTCTACTCTTTTGGTGTGTGGCTGCATCTAGGCGTTATAAAGAATGTTCTAGATTTGCGCCGCTCAATGTGACTGCATGTTGGAGTAGCTGTCTTACATTAATTCTTAGACTTGGCTTTTGAAAAATTGAATTACTCTTTTTTTTTCTGGA
Organism: Simpsonichthys santanae; assembly: GCA_031762415.1. Classification (NCBI taxonomy): domain Eukaryota; kingdom Metazoa; phylum Chordata; class Actinopteri; order Cyprinodontiformes; family Rivulidae; genus Simpsonichthys; species Simpsonichthys santanae. Next base: position 20,781,101 of record JARVLU010000489.1, read on the forward strand.
TGTAAATCACTTTTTTCGGATGATTACTTCCTCTGGTATCAGATTGTATGCTGCTGGAAGGATTTTTACTGAAACCTTTTTTACTTTTGGTCATTTGTTATGATGCGTAACCACAACAAGGTGGTTTTCTACAACTGGAAGCATCTGATTAATTATTTCTCAAAAGCTCAAATAATACCTCAACAACAGCCCCAACTCCCAAATGAGTTGAAAAGGAGGTGCCGTGGATGCATTACTGTCTATCTGGAGGCAGTGCTTGAGTGCCTAACCGTTGAGATCTTGGAGGTAGCAGGAAACGTGGCTCGTGACAAAGGGAGGACAGAGATTGTCCCCGGCACCTGCTGTTAAGTCCGCCGCGACGATGGGCTCAGCAGCCTACTGGAAGACATGGTGCTTGGGGAAGATTTCTACTGAGCATTCAGTAAGTCCTGCTGCCCAAGAGGACCGAGAGGTCTACTGGGTCTGGATGGACTGATCGGCATATGCAGCCAGTTTCTTCGGATCTGCTGTGGGACGGATTGCTACAAGAGATCCTTTCTGCCCAAAGCCATCAGCATCTTGAACAACTCTAATGAAACCAGGATGATGAGCTCCAACAATAATTAATTCCCCTTTGGGATTAATAAATTATTTTTGAATTGAATTGAACTAAACTGAAAGGTTCCTTTTGAAACAGGTTGTCACATCTAAATTCAAGATGGCCACCATTCTATATACTGTATATGTATACTGGCCACCACTATCATTTGAGGAACTATGCTTTCTAGGTTTTATATTTCTTAAAAGTATAGTTTCCTCATATGATTGTGGTTGCCAGGTTCTGTCACTCTGCACAACCTTGGACAACAAACCAAAACAACTACTTCTGTTATACACAGTTTAACACCTACCCACTTGAATACCTTACACCAAAACCATTAAGGTTTACTTGAAGAGATCCACCACCACTCAAGGCCAGAATGTTCTGGCTCAATAAAGTTATTTATATCATTATTTAATTTCTCTGTGAGATGGGGTAATTCTAATAACTGTGCTTGTACTACTATTACTTATTACTATTACTGTATACTACTTATTATACTACTATTATATTACTATTACTAGCACTACTGTATTACTTCTCTTGTTACTGCCATCATTAAATTTGAAGGCTTATAAAAATATCTTGGTGTCTGCCATGTAGCTGTTGATGGACAGCCAAGATTGATGGTTTCACCTGCAACACAACGAACCTTTTGGGCTGCCTGGGTGGAATGGCAGGGCGACATTTAAGCCTTTGTTAAAAAAATAAAATAAAAAACCCTGTGAAATATAGAGGGTAAAGCTTTCCATTGACGCATACAAAAATAAAATGCTAAATATTGCTATTATGATGTCAGTTGCATTTGACAAACACATTAATCTTTGTGTTGAACAATAAAAGCAACTGTGCATGTGGTGTAATTGCAGTCATTCACCTACAACTTATTAGCAATTCTACATGAAACTGTAAATGTACTTAAAGAAGACAGATGTATTGAGGTTTGAATGGATTACAGAGGGATTATGCAGCTCACTGACTCAAACTAAACACAAGTACTGTATTTATAATAAAAAACATGTTTTTTCTTCATATATTTTCACATATATTGCTTTAATTTTAATTTAAAACACTTTTTTTTTTGTATCGCTGCCAGTCTAGCCACATCTGACTAACCAGATGTGTTTGAAAACCATTCCAGATAGATCCATTTGCTGCACGGCATGTCTGCTTACTTCTCACAGTGCTCTTATATGAGTTTGGTGGTAAGGAGATCAAAGCTACCTTGTGGAAGATTGGAAGAACGTTAACTACCTTTTCAGATGTTGCAAACTCCGACTGCTGTGGCATCTTATTCCTCCCCTCAAGCCCAGCTGAAAACAGGAGTTTAACCCTAGTTGATGATAAAAATAGCTTTTAGACATTTAGACGTAAAGTTGAGTGACAAGCAGGATAGAGTCTTGAAATTTGGATATTTTCAATTGTTATTTTTATTTATTTATTTTTTTTTAATTCTTGAACAAGCATCGGTTAAATCAGGGCCACATTTTAATACAAAGCCGCTGCAAATTTCTTTAACAAATCTGCCTTTTTTTGCTAATACCATATAGATAGCCTATATTTAGTCAGGATTTATACTATCTACAATCTTTTTATGCATTCTCAATGCTTATTTGACAGGAATCTTTAATTTTATTTTTTCAGAGGCCATGGGTTTATCACATTCCTCAAACATGCAGAATAATATTTCCGTACGTTTGTGAGTTTGTGGCTGGATAAGGCTACTTTTAATTGTTGTTAAACCATTCTAAACTTTAATTCACTTCCCAGAACAATTCCTACATTTTAAATATCTTAATATTTATTCATTTGACAGTATTCTTGTGGCAGTATCACTGATACTGATCTGACTGTTGTGTTCTCTGCTCAATATATTCAGAATATTTAGCATTGTCTAGAGTTTGACTTTATGATTAAAAGCCACTAGCAATAGATACCGGTAATATAATGTTACTATTTATCCAAGAACATTGGCCAATAAGGATTGTGCAATGTCTGCAAGGAAACTGAAAAATAACCAGAGGGTGTCATCACATCATGCTATTATACTAAGAATAAACTGCCGAGTGCAACCAGGTGAAATGCTTATAGAGTGATGTAGTGCACATCGGTCTTTTTATGCCATATTTGGTTTCACTTAGTTGATTAATTAGATTTTTCATTTTCATCTTCATTTGTAAACATTGAATTGACACATTTTTAAAGTACCGAGGCACAATCTGACCCTATTGTGTTAGTGGTTCAGGCTACATGCCTGCTGTAACTGATTAAAGACAGTAGTTGTGTTCTATTCATTTTTAGTCAGTGTTGTTTCCAGAATGACTTCAGTCATGGCTGGCGGCTGCTTCATTTTCAGAGCTACATTAATCTTTAGCCTGGTGGCAATTAACATAAAAAAAAAGGTTTTATTGCGTTCCATACAATTAGCTTTATGAATAGTAAATTTGTAAATAAGAAAGCAGCAATATAGGATTGTTACTTTGAATTAGCACTTCTGTGTTTGAATGTTGACAAAGCAGATCAAAACTAATGGGTGTTATTACACTGTAAAGTGTACATTGGAAAGGGGATGTCCTACCCTTCTCGGTGGGCCTCTCCCTTTTCCAGTTCCTGAATGACCCCAAGCAGCACCTTGATGGTCTCTTGGCTCGAGCTGATGAGATTTTCCATGGCTTGAAGCTGTGCTTTTACATCCCTGTCCTGATTCACAGGCACTATTTGCCTACAGGCTTCCTGTGTTTGGCTGGAGGGTGCTCCATCAGCCACACCACTTGTAGAGGGCGATCGAGGTTCCTCCATGCCCCGTATAGGCCGGGCAGACATCTGTCCTGTATGACACTGAGCCTTTGTTATACAGCCTCCACTGGACCGTGGTAAAGTCTCAGCCATCAGCCCGTTAAGCTGAAGGCCTTTTTTTCGTTTGCTTTGCACAGAAGGACTGTCTAGGCACTCCACCTGTGTAAGAGAGTTCCATGCGATGGGGCCCGTCACCTTGGAGGGCCTGTTCGGGAGGGTTCGAGACGAGCCTTCCTCCAGACTGAGCAGTTGCCTCTTGGCCAAACCGTCTACATCGGCCTCCCTGTGTTGTAATCCAGTTCCAGATTTTGAAGGGACACTGCAAAGCTGGTACTTGGGTTGTGCGCTGGCTCCGTCTGCAAGGCAGTCTGTGTCAGCAGTGCAACTGAGCAGCAGTGCATCAGAGCACAGGCCATCAGGTGCATTGTGCTGCTCCACTGTGGCAATGCACTCATTAGTATGGAGCAGAGCCCTGGTCCTCAAGACTCCACTCCCTCTACTGGCTCCCTCTTCATCGTCATCTAAACCCTGCTCAGCCACTTTAGATTGCTTTACCTCCATGACAAAACCGTTGTTCTGACCTTTATACGTTTCCACTGCTGCCACGTGTTTAAACGTGTGTCCTTTCTTACGCTCAAAGGGAAAAGTCTGGTACCGTTTCTTTAGGTCAGGGGATGTCTGGACGCCTGTGCTCCTCGTGACATTTGGAATGGATCTGCGTGCAGGGACGGTCATGTACTTGCGGTACGCCACTTTATATGACAATGGCTTCCCGCCTTTCCCCGCTGCTTGCAGTTCTGCCTCCCTTTGCTCGTTCTGCGCCTCGCAGATGTCCTTGAAGCGCACTTGCAAGGCCTTGTTTCTTTTCCTCACCTGTCGACTCGCTTTGAGGGAATACTTCACCTCCAGCGCCAGTGAGGTGGAGGGCAGCGGCGCTGCCTCTGAGTCAGACTCTGAGTTGGTGAGCATGCATTTGCCACCCTCCTTGCTCACCATGTTTCCTGAAAGACATGAAGAAAGAAGCTGGTTAATAATCAGTGACAAGAGTCAAAGACACTCCTCAATGTTACATCTCGCAGCAGTTCCAAGACACTAATTTTGACAAGAAACTTGATATAGACATTCATTTTTAAAGATAATAATGCAAAAATTATATTGTAAAGCAACAAATTATTTTTTTTACATGATTTGTATATTTGCAATTTGTTGTGCATTTTCTCATACAAGTAATCTATCATGTCTACATACAGATTAACTGAATCAGTTTAAGCGTTTAGTTATTTCGTTGTCGCTGGATTTCTTTATTAGTTGCACTTGTTGGACAGTTTTTGTTTTTTTTTTGGTGTTTAAATATAAACATCCTAGAGGTTTATAGCATCAACATAACCTAAGAAAACTGCAAGCAGATGTCCTTAGTGTGTTTAATTTTCTCTGTACACCTATATGTCTAGTTTCAGCTTCATTTTCATTCTTTTATTGCCTCTTTCATTACCCGTTTTCTAAGATGATTAGTGTCTCTCTTTAATGGAAGCTTTTGCAGTAGTTATGTGTCTGTATTCACAATTATACAATACACTCATGCTCTTACTTGCTTAAATACACATTTTATCCCCAAAACATGGCTATTGTGCAGGTTTATAAACAGCGGGACATCCTTTCAAACCAGGCACTTGACTGTAGTCCCAATGTAATTACTGTGTGCTGGTACCATACTATGATTTCTTTGTTTTGATTGAACCATGGGAGCCAGACCTACACAGTTAGAACTAGAATAAGGAACTAGCTGCCAATCAGACAGTGACAAATTATCTGTAATCTTGTTCTTTTTAAAAGTGGTCTGTTTATTTTGTTAGTTTTAAAGCAGCAGTATTACAATTGCCTGAATGGCATAGTGTGTCTATTGAATTATTTCTTGGTATTTACTCACTTTTGCAATCCCAGGAAAGTAGCGTGTCTTGACAGATGTTGGTTTACATCACTTTTGAAATCACCAGGGGTACATAAACACCCATGACTAAATAATTTGATGTTCGGCTTGTTGACAAATATGTTTGTTTTTTTGTTGTTGTTTTTTTTGTTGTTGGTTTTTTTTTTTTTACTAAGGACTAAAGGCAGATTTTAGTGAGTAATGTTTTATTTTCTCTATTTTAAAAATACTTTACTGTTGTCCTCTGCCAAACGCAAAGACAGGCAAACGTGTTTTTTGTCTGCCTGTCGGTTGGTTACAAAAAATTTCACAAACCACTGGATGAATTGTAATGAAACTTTCCTTAAGTAATCATTGAATGTGCACGTACAACTAACTAACGTTTGGTGTTAACCCAATTCAACATGGCTACCACAGCCAACTGATCCTAAAATCACCAAAATGGCTACAACTCAGTCAGTTTTACAAATGCTGAACTCAAATCTGGTGTGGGAGTTGATGAGAGGCTTCCTCATCACATATTTTGAGAGATAAGAAAAAAAAAATAAACATTTGCTAATAACCAATTTAGTCAACTTTGACTTTTAGCATAATCTCTTGATAACCACTAGATGGATTTTAATTAAACTTTCGGGATGGCCACCACAGCTCATCGACATTAGCCAACACAAAAAGGGCTCTGGCACAGTCAGTTTTATAGATATTACAGTTCCACTTTCTGCCACTTGATGGCAGCAGAGTAGTAGTAGCAGTAAGGCATGCCGTTGTATCATGTAATAGGTAAATGTGGCTATAATGACAGATTCAAAAAAGTTCAAGACAAAAACAACTGCACTTTATTTATTATAATTTGTACTTTGTTTTGTTCTTGAACTTTTTTTAATTTATCATGCCCTGGATGACAGAATCTTCACCAGTGTATTGCCATCTCACAGTATCACACAAGTTTGCATATGACACCATTTATAATGTTTGACTAAAACAGCTGTAAGTCTGTCTATTTCTATAATAAGATTGTTAGTCTAAAACTCTTGGATACAAAGGGGTGGATGATTTGCATTCCTTCAAGAAATTGTTACAGGCTTGATGACAGTAGGGACATTTGCAGCTTTTCTTTGTGCTTTGTTAAATTCAGCATACTTTTTTTTACTGACCAGACTGATTCTCACAACAGAAACTTATACATAGAAGTTGCGGATTCTCTTGAGGCAACGTTTAGACCTTCCACATCTGCAAAACTGGTGGCTTTTCTTCGTTAATTAACATAAATTTGTATAAAATCATGTGAACAACCTGTAAACTCAAAACATTTGTCGGAAAATTGTACAGCTCCCTGTGGAAAAGCAAGCCAGGATAATGAATGATCTTTTCCCAGGTATAATACCAGCTTCATGGCTCTGCTGTGCCTCTGAGGCTCCAACAAAAATATAATTCCCCCTTCGCCTGCTGATTTACCATAAACAAACACTCCACACACTCATGGATGCTGAATCAGATAGACCAATTAAACTCCTCAGCTTATCTGCCATGACTGGTCTCTGTTAACTATAGATAACTACTGAATTCAAGCATGTCTTTTTCCGTACCTGAAAGCTATAGATGGGACTCTTTTTTCCTATTTGGTCTTCTCGACCAGCATAATCTGCCCCTCTCTTAGTCTATTATTAAATTTAAGGCATTTTGCATTTCAGGCTCCTTTAATGGACATATAACCAGTTGTTTTTGACTGTCTAATTTAATATTCAACACTTGTGGACATTAGGCTGTATCATTTGTAGGTATTGCAATACTATGTTCTGGCAAAAAACAACATTCTTTGCGAATGCATTTTGTAACTTTCCCTCCTCCAAAAAAGGGCTCAAGATTTTCCATCTTATTTTCCCGACACCATCAAATGACTCAGTATTATTGTAATTTAAAACTTTGCTGGCTACACAATGCCTTAATTTCAGTCTTGCTTGTCAAAACCTTTGTGGACATAAGGATCATTATCTCTAGGTGCCCTGTTGTATTTGAACATAATGGGCATTTGCTCATAAAACAAGCTGTTTGAAACCTAAAAAGGCCATTAAATGCAGATGAAGTCTTCAGTGCTTCAGATTGACAGTCCTCCCCTCCAACCAGTCAGACATCGCCCAGTAATGTCATTGTTAAGCGAGAGCAGCACAGCATGTTCATATAGACAGGTTACAGATGGCAGCTTTCTGCTGTGCAAGCAGATGTTGGTTTGATTCTTGACAGATCGGTGATAACTGATGTGAGCAGATGACCAGACGGTACAGTAAGGATGCAGTTTTTGTAGACTGCATTGTAAAACCAGCACACGTTAAACCACTCTGCCCACATTAACAAAGGTATACAATAAATGGACACTAAGCACAATGCATGAATGACTTATATACACTATCTTATGAGTTCTCACTTTATATTTTAAAGGACTAATCTGATTTCTAGATCATATCAAAGATTGATAATGACTAGCAGTGAACAAATTCAGTTTAATTTGCTTGCACCCAAAAAATTGATACAACTTTTCTACAATTGATTGCTTGTAAGCAAGCCCCTCCAAGTTCTGACAGTAAAGCTTAATGTGTAGTTGTTCCCCATCATGAAGTGAAGGGGGGCTTGGAAATATTGTCCATCCATCTGGTTTATCTTGAGCTGTATAATTTGATAGGCAACATCCCAATTTTCACTTTTATGTGCGGCCACATTTAGGCATCAAAGGGTCACTATTGAATCTAGGTTGCCATGTCAAAATCCAAGATGGCTGCCGCCATACGGTATATATGTACACTGGCCATCCCTATCAGTTGAGGAAACTATGCTTTCAAGTTTTTATTGCTTAAAAGAATAGTTTCCTTCAATGACTGGTGTGGTGTCCAAGGCCGCCCCGGCTCTGCCATTACGCCTAGTAACGTATAATATTGCTCCCTCCACTCACCACTTGTCATTCTCCACCAAGCTACAAATTTAATATGCATGTGTATATAAAAAAAAGAGAAATTGGTTCTCTGCATTTAACCCATCACACCTGAGATACACCCAGGTGGAGCAGTGGGCAGTTATGCAAGTGCCCGGGGAGCAATTGTGGATTAGGTGTCTTGCTGTATTTCTTGCACCAAAAACATTAAGATCTACTTGTATTCCATGTTCACATCCAGTCTAAAAAAAACACTCATCTCTAAAACTACATTCACATTTCATATCCTTCAGTGACAACAAACACTGATTGTTTAATGAGAAATATCAACGTCAACTTGATCAACTTAATTATTGTTTCCCTAAAATGAAAATGCCTTTAGTTTTACTCAATAATAAACATCTTAGATAACTGAACGTAAAGGCAGTGAGACAGTAATGTGAAATTGATGTTCCAGATGCCTTGAGACAGGAGGAAAACAAAGTAACCTCTTGTGAAAAAATGACACCACCTTCCTTCAATGAGCTCCTAAACCGCAACACAAAAATGCAGTTTTGACGGAGTTACTAACTTAAATGTTTATTTCTCAAACGGCTGAGATGTGAGATTATTTTCATATTCCTTGTTGAGAATAACTGCCCATGTTAATTTCGTGAGATAAAGAAAATTAATAAAATTATAGCTCAATATTCAAATAATTTGTTATTGTGACTCATTTTGACAGCATGGGTCACAAATGATGATGCAACAGCATGTCAAGGGTGGATCTACGTCCCTTATGTCACACTAAGTGAAAAGCAGAGCTTGCACCATTTCAAACAGCTTATTGGCAACACACATACCAGATGCTTTGTTCAGATCCAGTGGGAAGAACGGCACTGGCTGATACAAATGTAACAAGGTTGTTTCTTTATTTCATTGGTAAATTTCCTTGACACTTTGTGATATAATGATTTAGGTTATAATGCACACTAATAGTGCAGGTTTTCTTCTATTTCAGTATCTTGCAAGACATACAGTATTGCATGTTTGCATCCGTAGTGGCTACAAAAATGTAAAAAAAATAAATAAATAAAAAACAAGAACCACAGGGGGAAAAGTGTTAGCAAGAGCTCTATTGTAAAGCACATTAAAAAAAAAATTACTGAGTGACTGCTGACTTTCTTGCCATTAGATTGATTGAGCTTCAAAAGTAGAGTTACAAGAATGTAAAGTAGGAAAACCTGGCTGTATGTTTCAAACCCATTCATTTTCCAATTATTAAGCCGTCTGTCTGGCAAATGAAGCCTTTCAGTTGCAGAAAGTTATAATTTTCATCTTTTCTTCTGTCCTTTTGAATATGCCACAGTCACTTCCGGACTTGTATCAGATCAGCAGCACGACTGAGCTCTCCTGATCCATCACTGCCAGTCGTCCTCTGCATGTTTGTACAGATGGTGACATTTTGAATAAGAGATAAATTCTACTGACGTCCCCTCTCCAATTGCAGCCTCTGAATATTTCTATTATAAGCTGAGCTCAAATAAAACTTTACGTTGGATATGTGCAAATTTATATTCAAGCAAGTTTTTTTTTTTTCCCCAAGCTGGCATATTTGCATGCAGTTTGTCAGCACAATCTGCAAGTATCTTTTTCTCCTGATCGCAAGCTCCACACTGCACATACAGTAAGATGGTGTATCATATTTGCATCATAATTTGATACTTTTTGACAGATCAGTGCTGTAGGCTAAATGATGTGTCCCTGGCTTCACATATCTGATTTATTACCCGTTGGGTTGAGACCGGAGCGACCGCTGCAGCACTCTCCTCTCACCCCTGGCTGGAACACAAACACAACGGCCTCTTCCATAAACAACACCGTCCAGAACGCATGCTTAGACAGCTAACTCCCTTTATATGATGGGCTTGGGCTCTTTTTAAATGAAAGGGCATGCCAGTCAAGTGAACTGACCCACAATGTCCTACCAAGACCAAAAACACATCTTAGAACGCACGTCGACATGCTCACGTTGACCTTATTTTAGCAGCACAGCTCACTGTCTGGTATGATGTATAATTGTTTTTGGTTAATTCTAGAAATACAGGGACTTTTCCTTGAGCTCAGCTAATTGAAAACATTTAAATTCAGCTTCAGATTCAAGTTTTAGAGTACTGAAAGTACAATTCAGGGAGCTAATTATTCTAACAATACTTTTTTTTTCTTTAATGGATGTGGCTTTTATTTCAAGGATTTTGTTCATCGAAGACGACACACCTTGAATTAAACTTATATGATTTGCATTCTTTTAAACTTCACATGAGTCAGCGTTGTCACGAATGCTACTCTGATTATTTGCCTGGGGAAGAGAAATCTTCAAATGTGCAAATTTCAGTGTCTTGATTCAGCCGGGGGATAGAAATGTTTATCGTAACTTCTAGCTTGACTAATTTTGTTTTATCGCTTCTGCTCCACCAAAGGGGGAGTCCATTAATGAAGCATGCATCAGGAATTTATTAAATGTGTTGAAACGTGGCTATACATGTCAAGTAGCACCAATTATTTTAACAGCTTTTCTTGTTTAGGCAATAAATGGTGCATTACTGTGGAGCCTTTGCAATTTTATTTGCCAGCTGAAACTCTACAGTGCAAAGAGGAAGCCATTTCTAAGCAAGCTCCACAAGCTCAGACGTTTGCACTGGG
>JARVLU010000489.1:20834151-20865705 GCA_031762415.1 Simpsonichthys santanae
AGTTGTTTTACATTGAAAAAACATGTTTAAAAAGACGTTACCGATCGCCGTTTTAGTTTCGGTTTCGTTTACGGCCGCCAGGGGGAGCAGTTCTGGTTTACGACCGAATCGGTATCCGACCGGGTCGTTGGAATGGATCTCGGTCGGGAACCGAGGACTACCTCTATTATATTAATAATTACTGTATAAATATGAACGTAAACGCGAAAAAACGGGAACTGAGGCGGTCGTGAACCGAGGACTACCTGTAATTTACTTATTAAAACAAAGTTAAAATACATCCTTTTTTTTTTTTTTTTTTTCAACTTGGAATTTAATATTATATTATTATTTAGGCCAAAAACTGGTTTGGCAACCATTTTTGAAAAACCACACAATCTTAAAAACACTGTTGTTTTAGTATTTCACCTTGTTTTATGGCACCCTGATTTATTGTTTTCTACACTACTCTTATTTTAACTGCATTTTTATTGTAGTTTATTGTTATTGTTTATAGTTTTGTTGTCTGTAATTTATATGTTCCGTCTGGAACAGGTCTCCCTTGCAAAATAGTCCCTGTGGCTCAATGAGGCTAGCCTGTATAAATAAAGGTTGAATTGAATTAATTAAATGCAACCACCACAATAATACACAGCAACATTTTGCAATAAAGCAGAAAGCATGACGGATTGTGAGTAACTGTGGACATGTACAGTAAATGAGGGTGATTGATCGGTTTCTAGCCAGAGCAAGGTATTCATGAACAGCAGCTGCAGCAGGGGGGAAAGAAAGAAAAACATGGTCCCAACGCTTTAAACTATAATTACAAACCAAGCAGTGGCGTAAGCTGAAGCAGACTTTTAGTAGAGAAGTGAAAGGAGACATGATGGAGGAGAGACCAACAAGCTATTTCTCCTTCTGCCAAACTACATTTACCACACGCCTTCTTTTGACTTTCTAAACCCATACAACATGCACAGAGCTGTTACACCTACACCAAATTTACTAGCCTTCTACCAGATCCACTTACTCCTCTGCCTCTCCTTCTTATCTCTTCTTCAATTCATCTTTTTTTTTTTACTCAAACCCTTTTCCTGTAACACTTAAGGTCAGAGTGGAATGTGAACAATAAATCTTCTCTGTAGATTCTGACAGCACCCTTCAGTCCAGGAAGTGCTTTGGTAATTTGGACACAAGAGCAGCACTGCACCTAAAAACACTCTCTTGAAAATATTTGAGTGCACCCAGAGTCTTGATGGAAAGTTTGGTGAGGGTTATTTACAGAGAAAGTAAGAGAAATTGGTGGGAAGAAATGAAGAAAGTGAGAAATGGGAGAGGGCAAAAGGGAAAATGTAAAGGGAAAGATTTTCTGGAAGAGGAGTGCATACTGAGAGTCCACGTTGTCTAGATTAATATGATGAATGGTACAGAACAGCCAGTGTAACTGCACTATTATTTTCTTTTATTTGGCTTTTGAGCTCACTTTTACTGCAAAACGATAACAAACCTCTTCAATTTAAACCCTTTTACACACCAACACCGACCCACATACTCAGACACAAAAATGTGTGAGCAAGTGCTATCGTATTTGTTACTAAAGTACAGAAGACTACAGAAGTGCCACCACTGGGCAACACAAGGATCAATACAATTTTACACTTTGCATGTGTTAAAACACATCATTACAGACCAGTACACACACATCCCATTCCCACATACCTAGACACAAACTAAGAAAATCAGAGAATAAAGTCAACCACAATATTTCTGAAAGTTTTTATTAATTATTATTAAGTGTACAAATGAAGTGACATCATGCATCAATTTTTTTTTCTATAAAGTTTAAATATAATTTGGGATTTTCTTTTGTATTTAGCTAAACTTCTGACAGGTCTACACTTTGATGTAAAAACTGCATTTGAAGTGTAAAGAGGACCAAAAACTAATAAAACACTGACGCTGCTGCTGCCATATGTTTTATTGGGTTACTGTGGTAAAACACACTTGTGCATTAGCATCAGAAACATTTGTAATGTGTGTGTGTGTGTGCGTGCGTGCGTGCGTGCGTGCGTGCGTGTGTGTGCGTGCGTGCGTGCGTGCGTGTGTGTGTGGGGGGGGGCGGGGGGTTGGGGGGGCACACTGGTGGTGGTGGAGAGGTCTGTGTTAAGGTTATACAATTTTTTTCACGTAACCCGATTCCATGGGGCAGCCGTAAGTCCGGATTTTTGCCTTAAGTCGGAAAAAGAACGGTAAACGGCATTTTAAACACGTTTTTTTCAACGTAACACAACACCAGCGTACATTCTGTACCTTAAACATGTACAGTACTGTATTTCCAAGCAGTTAGCTAACACAGTACCCTCAAAAAATACATAGAATACACCCCACACACAAAAGAAACGGCACTGTGCAGCTATTGAAAGTTTGATGACGTCACTGGGGAGGCGGGCCGTAAGTCCGAAATGCCGTAAGTCGGAGGGGGCGTAAGTCGAGGACTACCTGTATATAAATATATATATACAGTATATGAATGTGGGAGTGGTAGCGCAGAGGTTAAGAAAGCCCCGGTACCGACAACATTAAAAAAAAAAAAAAAAAGAGTATGGTGCTTCACATAATTTTTTAAATCCATGACAGTTAAACCTTTATCATTGACTTCCCGCTCCGCCGCTCACTGTTTTTACAAAAAGGCATCCGTCTGCATTAGTATTTCTCCGAGAGCCTGATAATGCATTCAAACAGATAAATCCTTTCTGGGAAGACTGTGAGCATATTGGCTCTCATCTTCATTTGGAGGAGCTTTTGTCAGCAAGACATACATCACAGAGGCTCGTGCTCGACAGTGATACTCCTTGTTGGTCAGTGTTTTATTATTGGCCCTGATAAACTCCCGCTAGAAAATAAAAGCAAGCCCTTCAGGCTAGACAGCAGCCAAACGCACAAACACCTCATCCTTATTAGTTGGACAGCTTTCCCCCAACAGACGCATCTGTTTGATTCACCAACACAAGACATGCTATTTTTTGCATTAGTACAGAAAAAAAGAGGTGATTTCTGCTTCTCTTTTTCAAGATTGTTTATTTGATCTTACCAAACGTGCCACCATAATGCAAACTGTTTACGGCGATAGCAATAAACATGTCTTGCAATGTTCAATTTTATTTTTGTTCATCTTTACCAGCCCACTATCCTTCTCGGTTTCTGTGTTTTTGGCTCTTCCCCTCATGTTTTCTCTTGTCTTTTCCTTTCCTCTGCATCCAATTTTTCAGATCACGAACTGTCAGCTTTGCTTGATCTGCTAAATAAAATGCCTAGCTGAGAGACGCACAGCAGAGGAATCAGAATTATCTACCCATATGTGAAAAGCCAGCTAGTTTTACATTTTCAAAAACTGCTTTTCTGATGCAGTCCATCATAGATGGGAACAAAACAATCTCACAGGAAGTGAGGTCATATCTCATCAACTTATTCATGTATTGGCATCAGTTCGTCAGTGGATGTTTTATAGTTTTTGTGGTGGTCCAAAAAAGTTTTATTAGTCCAACGGGAGATCTGGACCTCTTACCCTTACTCAGCCTCGATGCTGATTGTACCATTCAGCGTTATTGTATTAGCCAATAATTCGTTTTGTTCCCAACAAGGACATTTTTTAATTAGTTGTCGTCCTCTCAACCACTGATTGTAAAGTTGCACTTGCCAAGTTAATTACTGAGATCTTGAAGCTCTCCAACATTGATAAGAGATTTAGAAATACGAGCAGCTGAACAATCAATGAGCGTTTTGAACATGCTGCAAAGTCAAATACATTGCAGATTAAAGTAATAAATTAACCATTTGCTTAGAAATTTGCTTGAAAGATTTACTGTTGTGGTTTTTGTTCACCAAAGAACATGATGTTTGTAAAAAAAAAAAGCTTCAGCTTAGTTATTAACTTTTTTCTCAAATTAATATATAACCTCACCAACAAGTGGTCCATGAACTGAAGTTATTAAAAAAAATATTGTTATTATTATTTTTTTTTTTTACAATATAAAAGAGCTAATTTCAAACATACATGTTTTATTACTCTAACACAGATCCAGCTGGATAAATGAGCATGCAGTGATGTCACTGTTATGATACGCTCATATGCGTGATGAGCAGAGTGAGCATCATATTGTCAGCTTTTGTGCATATCTCACATTTCTTTGCTTCAAGGCTTTGATCCAACCTGAGCTGTCTTTACTAGCCACTGTTTGTCAGTCATGCATTTTTTTTCTTCCTCTCTCCGTGTCTGTCACTCTGTATTTTGTTCACCATCTTCTCTCTTTCCCTCACCCCTTGATTCACAATCGTTCTCCTTGTTTCCTCTCACCGGCGAGCTTCCCTCCCTGACCCAGTTGCGCTCCTCGACACACTCTACGACGCACCTCTCCGCTGACCCTCTGCAGACATGTTATTATTAGTTAACCTCGGCAGGAGCCTTCTGCGCGTAGCTGTCAAGTATGCATTATAAGTCCTGACAGCAAACAGTCATTGGTGTCTGTCTCGCTGCCTGCAGGAGCGTGACAGAGAAGCGCCCTGTGTCTCAGCTCAGATGAGAATGTGTTGCCTCATGCGGTGTCATCTGCACGCACATATGTGGGAAAATATCCCACTTCCTGCTGCTTACACAAAATCATGCTGTGAATCTGTGCATTTGTATAAGATAGCAAAACTCTCAAGGATGCATCACCTTTTTTTTTTCTGCGTTCAACAATAATGTCATTGAATGTATTGTCTTACATAACAGTATTTTGTGCTGTTTAAAAAGTTGGGACTCCACAGTCTCCAGTGTTTGAATTGAAAAAGCCCCCTGGATGGGATCTTAAACATTTTGAACTATAGAGAAAACTCTACTTGTTTTGTTGTAGAATTATTTTGGTGGCGGGGGGCGGGTGGGGCATGGGGTTGTATTTACCATGTCCTGGACAATCCACACCAGCATACAGCCCTTTGAATGAGTAAGTCGAGGACTACCTGTATATGTATATATGTACGGGGTATATGTGTGTATAATAAAATAAACTACTTACTACATGTACTACTATTCCTACTTCATGTTTTTTCACTTATCGTGGAGTTTCAGGGTACGGATCCCCCTGTAATCAATGAGGGACTTCTGTACCACTAGTTTACAACAGAGTTCATTTTAGGGCACTGCTGTATACAAAAAAAAAAAGTCCAAATGATAAATTCAACTCAGATCTAGATCAAAATACAATCACATTCATTTTTTCCAATTATAATACAACATTTTCACATACAGTACATTATGATCTGCCATTTTGTAAATGGTACCTATAAGTCAGCCATTAAATGTGTCAAATCTTCATTTAATTGCAATCCCCATACTAAGCAAGCATGAAGCTGACCGTTGATTGGAACAACTCCCTTTTCACATGAAGAAATCTTCACCTCCAGGTTCAGGACATAAAGAGACACGAACACAAGGCTAGTCCAGGTGTAGTTTCTATGGAAAGAACATGTGAATGGCAACAATAATTGCAAATACAAACTTCACTGGTAGAGAGAGTAAGTACAGCAGCAAAGTGAGGAACGTGGTCAGTTTGTCCTCCAGCAGTCTAACCTTATTGCAGCGTAACTATGGGATAACTCACTAACCCTAACTATAGGATTTATCATAACGGAAAGTTTTAAGTCTAGTCTTAAAAGAACATTGTTGGTTCTAAAGGAGAGGAGCCTGCTATCTGAAGGCTCTGCCACCTAATTTACTTTTAGAAACTCTAGAAACCTCAAGTAAACCTGCAGTCTGAGAGCTAAGTGCTCTGTTTGGGCGGGGGGCACAATAGCATTTTTACTATAAGATGAAGCTTGGTTGTTGAAAACTTTTTATATTAAATTTTAAATGTCATATTCACTTAAAATAAAAATATAATTCTGTTGATATAACTAGGATTATTTTTGCTTGTTTTTCAAATTATTATAAGCTACTGTGGTTTTTATTTATTTATGTTTTAGATTACAGTTGTTTTAAGAAGTCAGCAATCCACTTTATAAACCATAATTAAACACCAGGTGCTCAATCCGGTTAGAACTAAGTCTCTTTTAAAGTGAAGTGTTCAAAAAGCTATCTATCAGGTAAGATACAAATTGTTTCTATCCTTTCACAAAATTTCACTTTAAAATGCATAATGCTTAATCCATATTTGAACAAACTCTGAGCCTAATGTATTTGTCCCATCAGGCAATTTATTAATTTCCTTTGACACGAA
The DNA here is from genome assembly GCA_031762415.1 of Simpsonichthys santanae. Taxonomy (NCBI): domain Eukaryota; kingdom Metazoa; phylum Chordata; class Actinopteri; order Cyprinodontiformes; family Rivulidae; genus Simpsonichthys; species Simpsonichthys santanae. The sequence continues at coordinate 20,840,385 of JARVLU010000489.1, forward strand.
CGGTCTGAACCCATAATATCAACTTTATTTTATTAATCAACGGTGTTGACACCAAACCCCATAAGTTTATGTTGTCCACAGTTAACTAGTCTTTTTCAAACAAGAACCTCCATTTGTCTTGAACAGAATTTATAGTTTGTTGGATTTTTTTTAGGGATGATGTTTGCTAATTTGTCTGTTATTGGTTAAAGATAAGCAAAAGAAGTGATGCCAGAACGACTTGTTGAATAGATTTATGAAACTGTTTTTGGGTTGTTTTTTGTGTGTGTGTTCTCAACCTGCTGAGCCACGCAGAGAGGTTGAGGAAGAGTCTGCTCTAAAAGCTCAAACACAATATTGAGTTCAGTGCAGTTATTCCCTATGGGGAACCAGCAATAAAGATACATCTAATTATTTATCAGCATGCAATAGAGCAGGGAGAGCAGTCTGTAATAGACTTGCAGAACTACGGGGGTATAAAAAATAAGAATGGAAATGGCTCTCTCTATGGAGTACCTTATTGTAGTTATTAGTTTTGATGAATTATATCAGGTTAGAACTGTTTTACCAAAAAATATTTATTCTGTCCAAGAAGCAAGAGCCATTCTTTTTTTTGTTGTTGTGATCATCTTCACTGAACTGGTCTCTCTGTACTGTCTCCTTGTTTCCATTCTTGTTAGTTTATCTATCATTCACTCTTTGTCCGACTCTTTGTCCTTTCCATCTCAGCACTCGTCCTCTGGGTGACCCGGGACAGATTTGTAAGGATGGAAACAGGCGCCAGGCTGCCATGCAGATTGGTTCAGCTTACGAACCCTCAATTCACAAAAGCCATTACAAAAGGGAGGATGAGGGGCATTCTTACACCTTTTCCTGAAGATTATATTAGGCAAACATTAACATCATCTGTCCTTTGTTTTAGTTTACAGTGACACTTTACAATAAGGTACATAAAATTTAATTACCTACTAGGGAACGCCTCAGCATCAAATCAGGAGCTAATAGGTAGTTGACCAGTATTTACTGGGGAACACACAGCCAAGTCTTATTAGGGGACTGTTGGTTTGTTACCACAGGAACAAACCAGTAAGTAATGGTCAGATAGTGATTAAGTAATGGTCAGTTCCTCACTTAAGTATTTGGTATGATGCTTCACTACGTCAGTGAACAAAATAATAGCCAGGCAATGATTTGGTACTCAGTAAGTGATAGTCAGACAGAGTTAAGATGACACCAGTACAAGATGATGAAACTAATGTCTTTCATCAATATGTTTACAAAAGAGAAAATCCAATAAAAACCAGTAATCACTAGGAAACAGGCTTATTCAGAATCCACATGGAGAATTTCTACTCTGTTTCTGTGGTAACAAACCAGTAGTCCCCAATAAGGCTTTTTTCATTCAACCTTTATTTAGATAGGTTAATCCCATTGAGCCTCGAGGACTCATTTACAAGAGAGACCTGATTTCAACAAAGAATTGATGACAACAATGGACAACAGCGACAACAATAGACAGTTATAAAAGGCATATAGATTTTTTTTTTACAAGTTAAAATAAGATGGCAAAAAAGTAGCAAAATCAGCTAGATTATGAGGCAAATGTGGAAAACTAAAAACAGGAACATGTCTGCATTGGACCTTGCCAGCAGTTCAACAGATGTTTTTTCATAACGTGCTATTATGTCAAATAAATTCATGGGAAAATAAAAAAGCTACTTCACCATCAAACACAATGAATAAATTGGTTTGATTATGAAACATTGTGCAAAAATCTATATTGTTTTATAGTATTGGTTTGGTTGTATGCAAAAAGTTTGGCAAAAATACATATTGAACATTAAATTTTATTTTCCAGCCACAATTTTTTTCTATTGTTTCTTCTCTTTTTTTATGTTTTAATCCAAATCTTATAGCTATAACTGTGTGTGCACCAACAACGCTGACATTGATTTTATTTCTCTAACTGTCCATAGAGATGCAATGTAACTCTTCCATTAAGTCCATCCATCCAGTCGTTATCTTTATCTGCTTCTTTATTTCAAAATCCAGTGTTGCCCCTACCATTATACAAGCAGGGCACCCTGCCCCATCAACAGAACTGAGCACACCGCCTACTGAACCAAACTGCGTGTGCACACACACCGGTCAGTACTAACATAGCACTAAGCTAGCAGCGTGCAATACTGTACAGACATACTAGCTAAAAAGCTAAAGTCAACGCTCATACTGCCTCTTCCCTCATGCTGATGTTTGAAAACTGCCAGTACAAACAGCGCACAGCACATACTCGTCTTCTCCCGCCCCAGATGCGATGAGCGCCCTGCCATGGCAAGTTATCCATGGGAAACACTGATATTTAATTCTAAATGTATGTCTGTACCTTTAATTTATACAGTACAGTGCAGATGTGCTTTTTGTGCACTTGTTTTCTTGCAATAGCTAACACACGTAGCATCACGTCAATGATTTCGAGAGCGGTGTGAACCCACTTCAACTGTGCGTCCCACCCTGTAAACTGACAACCCCGCTGTAATTTCCACTAACGGTTGGGGATCAGACATAGGACTGAAGGACCAGTCGCTACAGGATAAGTTCCTTCGATCTAGCGTTGTTAATGCAGGGCTACATGCCCCACCCCACACTATTCTTTTTCCCCCACCCCTGTCTGACAAGCACCCTGCTATGGCCAGTAATCTACGGTAAACACTCTAGATGGATTAGTTTGACTAATTTACCAGAGTGAGCAAGCAGTTCAATCTTCACTTGGTTTCTGTCCTCCATCCTGAGCAGCACATTGGCAACAGTGGACAGTAGAGTAAAAACAAAATAAGAAAATGTCAGTATAACTAAGGGAAAGCTCAGGAAACCCCGGGCAGTCCTAGCTATAGAATTTATCAAAAAGTTGTCTTAAGCTGAGTCTTACAAGTAGACATAGTTTCCAGCCTCGTAGATGGAAACTGTAGGCGTTTCCTTTTTTCTCAGCCTGATAACTGAAAACTCTGCCTCACATTCTACTTTTAGGAACTCTAGGAACCACAAGTAAACCTGCAGTCTAAACATGAATCTGAATGCTGTTAGGAAAATGAATGTTTACTGTTGTAAACAGAATAAGACTATTTCAGTGTCAATACTGAGAATGTAGTTTGTCATGTCAGTCTGATTTGCACAAATAAAAGCTGCTACCTGCCAATTATAGTAAAAAAAAAAAAAAAAAAAAAGTTCAAGTTTGTTTTTTTATTTTTATTATTTTGCAGTTGTAAATATTTAAGATTCCTTTAAAAATTCTTGTAATTTTGAGACTATTTTTCCCTCTTGGTGTGTTTAGGTAAATTATCAAGAGCAGTATATAAATGTCAATAAATGTCTGTTCCATTTGGCATTAATTTATATTTAACAGTTTGAATACAGCATGTGTGACATAATGCTTGTGTTCCAGGTACCAAGACATGAGAAGACAGATTGGCTTCGAAATCAGGGATATGTGGTACAATTTAGGTAATTTTACTCATTCAGTTTGTCAGCACAGCTCATTTTCACTTCTCATGAAGAACATTTATTTTCTGCTTGAAATTCACACCACTACGCAGCTGATGTGAACAGCAACAATGGTTTCTTAGTTTGTGTTTATGATTCTATGCAAATTAAGTATCCTGGAAGTCATTATCTGTCGGCCGAGCGAAGATCTTTAGCTGAATATATACTCTCATGTGTTAATTGGGTTTTGAGCATTCTGTAGCAGTCAAGTCTAAACTAGAATAAAATTATACTGCAGCACGGGGAGTCGAGAGTTGGGTTTTGGTGCCTTCGACTTCCCTTTCATCATTACCAAAACCTCTGATTTTGTAAATTGATTCATTTGTTTGAGATGTTTTGGTTACAATAGAGTATTTTTTGTTTATTTGTAAGTGTCTTATTCTTTGTTTTAAGGTCCCCACAAGATCAAATTCATCCCTGAGATGGTGGGTCCAATTCTGGAGATGACGCTGGTTCCTGAGATCGAGTTGCGAAAGGCCACCATCCCCATCTTCTTTGACATGATGCAGTGCGAGTTTCACTTCACATGCAGCTTTCAACGGGTGCGTGTTCTAAATCATGAAGTAAATGTTTTAAAATGTAAAAAGGATCATAATATTTGAGAAGTATAAACAAACTTACACGTCAAAATGCAAAAGCAGTCCGCAGGAAGTCCATCTTATGATACGTTTCTTGGCCCAAAGCCTTCTTGTTTTTGCTCCCATTATTCATGAGCTGAACTCTGAGATCTAAGACTGGTTCTATGGACACAACAGGCCTTTTTCTCTCAAATATTGTTCACAGATGTGTGTAAATATGTGTTAGTGTGCACTTCTGCTTTGCTGAGATAATCCAGCCACCTCACAGGTGTGGCATATTTAGATACTCATGAGACAGCATGATTATTGCACAGAAGGGCCTTAGGCTGACCACAATAAAAGGACACTCTAAAAAGTGCAGTTTACTTTTACTGCATTGGGGGTTAGAAAACCAGTCAGTGTCTTGTGTATCATATCTCCTTCATAGAGTTGGTCAGGTTGTTGATTGTGGCCTGTGGAATGTTGGTCCACTCGTCTTCTCAGGCAGTGAGAAATGGCTGGATGTTTTCAGGAACTGGAACATGCTGTTGTATCCAGAGCATCCCAGTATGCTGGCCATGCAAGAACTGGGAGGTTTTCAGCTTCCAGGAATTGTGTGCAGATCTATTATCATGTCTTTTGATCTACACTGCCTGGCCAAAATAAAAAAGGTTGCCACCTGGATTTAACAAAGGAAATAGGTACGAGCCTCCTACTGGATAGTTACTGCATGGGCGATTATCTTTCAGCTGGCAACAAGTTATTTAACCCCAACTGGTACGATGAGTTGCTTCTCATTGAAATTTAACAAGATAACCACCTAAAAGAAATGTTTTTTTCGACTGTATATTAAAGGTGTGTCTCATTCTAACGCTTACTTAATAACAAAACTTTAACTGTCAAATCAGCTGCATTTCAAAAGTATTTGCTGCCTGACAGACAGGGAGGAAAAAAGGAAGGAGGAACGCTGCGTGTTTCTTCAAAATTTAACAAGATCAGCACCTGAAGCAGTTATTTATTGTTTGCTCGACTTTATAGCAAAGGTGTGTCTCAGTTGAACTTTTACTTAAAAAATGCACTTTAATGGTCGAATTAGCTGCATTTTGCCTGGGCGGTGCAACGAATTGAAGCTAATTTGACGGTTGCTCCAAGCAGTGAGCAGAACGAAGGTGGGTGACTATGGCAAGCCGATTGTGTCATTAATATCTGGTGAGGATCCTCAGTCATCCAGGACATGGTAAATTCAAAAAAGTTCAAGAAAAAAACAGTAAAGTACTGTATAGAGTAAAGTATAATAAAGTTCAGTTGTTTTTGTCTTGAACTTTTTTGAATTTGTTATTATAGCCACGTTTACCTATTACATGATACAACAGCATGCCTTACTGCTCGAGTGCCATCTAGCAGCTGAAAATAGTACTGTATGATTTTTTTTCAGTCAGAATGAATGAAAACAGTCATATCTCAGCTAAAAATTGGTTTATAAATATGGGGGGGAAATAACATAAATACTTCGCTTCGGCCTAAATGTCGCAGGACATGCAAATTATGCTAAAAAATTGACTTATTGGGTGAAAAATACGGTAATTTGGGTCTAGATCTGGGCCACAGTTTAAGCATTTATATGTTAAACCATTTTTTGAGGGTAAATTGGAAAAATGTCTCAAGATCTGGGATATCAAAGTTAAAATGTAATAAGTTTTTATTTATTTATTTTGTCCCCTTTCAGGTGCCATCATTTATTTCACCTGCTTTCTGTCCTTTCTGAGCTGTAATTTCCTAACAGACAACAGCATTTATACCTTGTCCTACATGGCCACTTTCTCCTGTTCTGTCCTTGTATTTGGTCAGTACACGAGTTTATGAAGAAGTCAGTGAACACAGTTTCAGTACAATAATATATGTTCCTTATACAGCTGCTGCATTCAAATATTGGAGGTACAGGTCCATGCATCACTGTCAACAGCTCCAGCAACAACAGAGCAGAAGCAAAAAAGGGTCATGTCTCATGATGCGGCCCGTTTCTGTCTTCTAATAAAGTTTACACCGACAAAGAAAAGCTTCCATAATGAACAGAAAGCACGTTAACAGCCAGCTGGGCTGTGAGAAAGTGGCGATTAAAGTCAAGCCCCAAAGTCCCCCCAGTCGAGTGTTGATGCAGGGAGAGGGTGAGACGGGGGGATGGCGTTAATGAATTGAAAAATTAGCCACAGTGATTATTTACGCTTGCATCGTCTAATTGCAGTTTGAGAACGAGATCATCACCAAGCTGGATCACGAGGTGGAGGGGGGTCGTGGAGACGAGCAGTACAAAGTTCTCTTTCAGAAAATGTAAGTGCTGATTAATGGGCAGGATAAAGTCTGAGCCGCTCACAAGTTAGATAATGCTAATTGCAACATGGCACTCCTCAAAATAACCACAGTGCTGATAATCGCACAACTTCTCAACACAGCTTGCCTCTTTTAGTTGTGCAATTAGACGCTTACTCCGTCTGTTTAGGATGAAAGTGATGTTTTCTTTACGCTTTTTTTTTTCTTTTCGTTTCCACGTTTGACATTTTGCTGCTAAAGCAACTTAAGAGTGTGTTTTTCTCCCGTTATCATCTCTTTCTTGTGTCCATAACGAAACGCCGTTATTAAGATTGCTGGAGAACTGCCGGAAGCACGTGTACTTGGCCAGGACGGGGGAGAACTTTGTCACGTTGGTGGTGCGACTGCTGGAGAGGCTGCTGGACTACAGGACCATCATGCATGATGAAAACAAGGAAAATCGCATGAGCTGCACTGTCAACGTGCTCGTAAGATGGCTACTTTTACTTAGTAAAACAAATCAACACTAATGGACTTATGTCTAATAAATTGGCTTTTATTGTGCATGTCTACCCACAGATAAAATAAGCATTTTTCAAATGTCGGACGTTTTTGCATAGCAAGTCACCTGAACTACAACTCTGTGAAATATTGTAATTAGAAGAAAACTAACTATACACTTTTTCTCACATTTTATAATAATTCTGAGATAGCGTTAACATTTTTTGTCTACTCCAAGGCATAAGAGTAGACCTTAGTGTTCTATGAATATATTTAATGCATCAAAAGCACATGCACATACGGTAAGCTTTGCAGCCATTGTGGGACTCGTGAGTAACAATATTTTAAAGCTGTTAAATGTTCTCTCTGTTCGTGCCGTAGAACTTTTATAAGGAGATCGACAGAGAAGAGATGTACATCAGGTAAGATCCAGTCCAGCTTTGTGATTCACAGACTAGATGGTAATGCGTCTGATTATTCACATCTTTTGAGGTGTGTTGCACAAAACACTGAAATAAATTGTTTCCTGCTGCACATTGGAACATTCTTTGTCTCTCCAACACTGTTAGAAATAAAAGAGGTGTTAAAAGTGATCTCTTAAATAAAAATATGGTAGGGACATCTGAATTTTTAAAGTAGGATTTTGGGGAAGATTTACGAACAGCAAATATCTTACCTGTTGTAGATTGCTCATTTTACAGCCTCAGTTTAAAGAATTTTTTTTTTTTTTTCCCCTGACTGGATTGATGAGCAAACTTGAGTTTGAACAGGTCAAAGAGTGAATAGCTCCTTTTATACAACTGTGATCCCAAAATGTTATAATCATGTAAATGTTGTCCCCAAACAATGACATTTGAAAATCTGTGAATTAGTAACGTTATATTTATTTTAGTATTTAAATATATTTTAAGGCTTTAGAAACCCTTCCCACACTACTTGCAATGTTTTAAACTCTTAAACCTACGTCATTTTAACAACATGCATATAGTACTGTATATGTAGCTACTAAATTTTACTCACCATCAAGGCAGAACAGTAACGGCTTGGTTCTGGTTCGACTCAGTTCAGTTTCTGCAGACATACCCTGCAGCAACAAAGCCCACAATCAATGTTCTCTTAAACCTACTAATTATAACAACTTATATGTACAGTAGCTTCTAAATTTTAATTACCAGCGTGTCCCGCTCGGAGGTCCTCGTAGTCCGGTTGAAAGAGATGAATAAAGTTCTAGTAGGCTCCGGATGGAGCGCCGGACCTTCGGTGTTCGTATCCCGCTCGGAAGTCCTCGTGGGCCGGCTAACAGCTCTAAAAATTCACCGATTGGTCTGGAGGTCTGGTTCTGCTCTGGTTCTGGTCCAGTTCGGTGGGTTCTGTGCGGCTCTCTGCATCCGCTGGCGCCAAAGTCACTGTAATGAGCGCCAAACCTTTTTTCCCATCAGATCAGAACTTTCCCTCTTGTACTGTACTTTATTACCGCAGAAGACAACAGGGCTTCTAGGCAGGGCACTGTTGGCTTCTGGGAAATGTAGTTGTTATGAGCGGGGATACAGTGTAGACTTATTTAGAGAAAACTACAAAATGGCGGTGCCTGTCCGAATTTTTTTTAATTTTTTTTTTTTTTTTTACAGTACTCAGTGGTGTATAGTCTATGTGATACACGGGTATATGGAGTATACCCACTAGAAAAGCTTGGGAATTTCAGTATACCCACTTAAAAGTGCCCAATGATACAAGTCCATAATTGGCAATGGTACATGACATGGGCTTGTGTCACTGTCAACACATTTGGGGCATTTTATAGACACAATGAGTTGGTTCAACCTGTTTTTTATATAATTAATACTTCTGTACTTACTACTTAATACTTCAACATGACTTGATGTTATTTAATACATTCTATAACATGTTTTTACTACAAAAACAACTGTTGTACAAAGTCTGTTGTACATTTATTCAAATAAAAGCAACAGAGAATTTTTTAAATGTTCAATATGCTTAAAAATCAAAACAAATTGATGATTTCAGTGTACTAACCAATGTACTTTAGTTTCTAAGCAAAGTAGAGCCATTCCAAAAATGTAGACTACACCACTGACAGTGCTGTCCCAATCATGTGAGTAATATTAAAGTTGACAATCATGCGTCCTGTTTTTTTTTTTTTCTTCCTTGTGTTAAATCTTACCGGTACATAGAAAATCAGAGACAGAGCGAGTCTGCGAAAGTGGAACCGCGAGGGACTACTGTACACAGTTATACAGCTATCTGTAGCACTTATGGTGCCACCTGGGGTACTTCCTGCAGGAATAACATTTCTGCTAAATTAACTATGTAAGAGAAAAGTTACAGCCATGCAAAGGTTTTTAAAATTGTGTTCATTTGAACTGCTATAAAAGTTATTTTGAGGAAGAAAAAAATACTTTTGCGTTCAGGATGACCACCAATTCATTTTGGTCTTGACCTCATTCAGATTAACCATTAACTTTTTATTCTGATCAGAATTACCCTATTTCTCACAACTTGAGGTTGTTCATTGTGCAATCTACCACAGGTAAGATACAGTATTGACCTTTACACTGAAACTCTTTCCAATGATCTAAATAATTATTTTTGGTAAAGTGTGAATGGTTACTTAATTGGAAGCCCTACATGAATACTTTTTCTTACCAGGTACCTGTACAAGCTGTGCGACCTCCACAGAGAGTGTGACAATTACACCGAAGCTGCTTACACTCTGCTGCTACATGCAAAACTGCTCAAGGTACTCGGACAACACGGAAAAATTCTGTATTTGCTTCTTGTCATTGCTAAGCTGTTGTCAGGCAAGTAGCATTTAACCTTAGGCTTCACACAAATATACAGTATGTCTCTAAATTTAAATGTGCGCAGAAATAAACGATTGATCTGCATCCATGTAAAATCAACCTTGGCATTAAATGGCTGCTGAGGGGGCAGAAATGCTGAGCAACATCTTTTTCACCCTGCCAACGTAAGTCATGACTAATATGTAATCTTTCCTCCAAAAGGGAAAAAAATAATCAACAGGAGCGCAGAGGAAAATCATTCTACTGCAAATGATCAAAGCTTTATGTGTGAAAACGGGCACATTTCTTCTCATTTTTAATAACTGTAAGAATAATGTTTAATTCTTTTTAGGCCTTTTTGGTATGACCACTTCATTCTGTACAACTTTACCATAAGGCTCTCCTTATAAATGCTAATAAATAGTTTATAGATATGTTATTAATTCCTCTATTAGCACTATAAATCGTTAATAACTGCTTATTATGCATTAATTAAGGGCAAGAATGAGACAAAACTGACCAGTTTCTTGCCAAATAACAGGGATGGAATAACAAATCACAAATACAGGTACTCATATTACTGTAATTAAGTAGATTTTTTGGTTACTTGTACTTTTCAAAGTGTGTGATTTTACTCATACTTAAGTATAATTTAGACCATGTAATCTACTTCACTACTTTTAAAATCAGAAGTCGCTACTGAGTACGACCACAATTTGAATTAATGTCCAAGCCGTTCTTCTGCATCTTTGTAGCCAATAAGGTTCTCAGATCGCGAATGCGCCAATTACCTATGACGTAAGCAAAGGACAACTCTGTAGAGTAGAGAGTCGTTTATGGTCAGAAGATCTGGAGTAAAAGCCAAAATGGAGACAGAGGACAACACAGAGAAAATGACGAGGTAAAGGCTGAGGACGAATGCCCGTGGCTGTACCTGGAGGACTTTTTCATGAACAGAGGGTGAAAAGGAGACAGTGCCCAGATGCAAACTTTGTTTGATCTCTATGGTGATGGCTACGGTGGGTTGTTCATTTACACCTTAGGGCCACCGTAGATGGCAGCTTATAAGACTTCAGCATCTATTCTCAAACAACCTAATGTGGTATACGAGGTTTTACAGCTACCTGTATGAAATTACAGTACTTTTTATTGTTTATATGTGTGGGTTATTAGTTTGGCTAAGTATGCAAAGATCTTAGATATTGTCACTGCCATCGGTTTGTCTGGTACTAAAATAAGCCGGAGCTTCTGAGCGTCTAAGAAATATACTTTGAATGTAGCTAGTACTTTGTAATTGAGTACAATTAAAGTGGTGTAACGGTACATATTAAACATTTCAAACTCCCATATTTTTCAGACTATAAGACTCACCAAATTATAAGGCACATTAAGCCAAACAAAACAGTCAGATAAGTCAAACTTTATTCAACTCATTTACAGTAACCACATAAAATTGGTAAGAATTAACACATAAGCTGAACCTGATTATAAGTCTCACTGTCAATTTTTGAGAAAATTTAAGGATTTTAATTGTGCCTTATAGTCCGGAAACTACGGTACCTTGCAAGCAAAATAAGCATTTGTAAACCTTTTTTTTTTTTTAAACTAAATAATATTGTACTTTATCACTACAATATAAGCATCTAGAGCTAATATTATATCCTAAAAAATATGTATACAAATGCTTATTGTGCTTACAAGATAGTAACTTAGTCTGAAATGTTTAATATAACAACTCTAGATGAAATATAGGTGAACAGATTTAGCAAGAAACTGGTCAGTTTGTCTCTGTCATCCTTAACTAATGCATAATAAGCAGTTATTAATGGTTTATAAAGTGCTTATAGAGGAATTAATAATGCATCTATAAAATGTTTATTAGCATCTATAAGGGGAGAGTTATTGTAAAGTGGTACCCTTCGTTCTGTTAATGTGGCTTGTAAGTTTCTCTTAGCCCTAAATATGCCACACTTAAAAAAATATTCCTTACACACAAACTGCAGTCTATTCCCCAGTTGAAGTTTTAATACATCATAAATTTGAAGTTATCACTGCGTGCTTTTTATCCAATGCCTCGTTTGTATTTGCATAAATAGCTTTTGCTGCTTTAGCCCACAGGTTCTGTCTGAGAGGAACAGGCTGTGACTGAATCGTATTTTCCTCTCCGACTAGTCACGGTCATGTTTGCAGGAGTTGCTTGTATTACGTTAAATCTGCTCAATTTACTGCGTTTGTGTTTTCCAGATTAAAGCATCCAGAAGGGGGGGGGGGGGGGCGGGTTTAGTGGAAGTTGATTAATATTGTTTTAATAGTGTCTGTGTAATCCTTTTCGTCATCTCTCCTCTTTCTTGTGGAATCATGCTGAGGCACACATATAAAAGAACTCCTGATCGTATTTAAAAAATATAATTTATTTTTAAACAGAATAAGTTTGAAAATAATCTGAGCTGAATAAAATGCTGATGGTGATTCTAAACCTTGTATCGCCAATACTAATATAATAAACCATGCTTTTTTATATATATATAATAATGAGTCCTCAGTTGGAAAATCAACTTTTTTTTTTTGCTTGTTTTTTTTGTTTTATTGAATTAAAAGCACTTTGTATGTATCAGCCTTTTAGTTTTGTCAATCTGAGGTCAGCGGGCATCGTCAAATAAATGCGGAGATCCTTTTTACTGAGTAAATGCTGCAGTCAAGCTGTAAATAAATCAATAAGCAAAGCCTCCCTTCAAACGTTAGCAGCTTTGTGCAAAGAAATTACATTTTCACTCATCTCTTGGACAGGATGTGCAAATTCGATGGCGTTTCTATTTCAAAACCTGGTGGAAGACCTTAACTATGCCATGGAATCCCTGGTAATAAACCCATCCTGACAAATCTATAACATTTTAATGTATTTACACTTGGACCAATCAAATTGTCTCTGCCAAGCTGCTCCATTCTGTCAGAAATCTTATTATTCTCCGTGCTGGTTTGAAGAACAAGCACATAAACATATCTATTCTGGTGTTTTCCTGACACGTTGTCATTTTTACTAAATCAAACGTAAAGTATCTTCATGACTCAGTTGTTTTTGGTGTTTATATTAACACAAATGATGCCTCTTCACAGTGGAAACAAGCCAATATCAGTTTGATTGATACTTCCTAGAGTGCAAAACGTGATTTAGACAATAAATCTAAAAGAACATAACTGTTTTTGCAAATGAACCCTTCAAATGATCGCTCCAGAAACACAATACATTGATTCTCCCCCACTGAAGTGTTCAATATTTAGTAAAGCATGCATCACTGCTCGTGTCTCAAATCTCCACCTCACCCTGCCAAAGACTGAGGCAGCGTTAAAAGGAATTGCACGTCAATTTCGCCCATTTGCATTTGCTATAAGTCAGTGATTGATTTCTCGCCACCTATTCGCCTTTTTGCTTCGCATCGTTTTGCAGTGCTGACCCCTCCATTGCTAATTTGTCCCCTGTAGTGGTCAGATGAGCCATGTGCAATCCACCTGACCCAAAGAGACGGGTACCACGCTGCAACTCAAGGACAGCTCAAGGACCAACTCTACCAAGAGACTATTAATTACTTCGATAAGGGCAAGGTAAGACACGTACCAGAAACACGTCTTCACCACATGCACACATGTGCTTTTTATTTTGTGGAGCAGCAGTTGGTTTTCTTCTTTTAAATGGATGAAGTATCATCTCAGACCACTAAAGTATCATTATTTGGTTCCTTTAATAACCTAACCTTTTATAAAAGCCTTTCCCTGCTTCTCTTATGCCGTCCTTTTCCCTCTTTTACTTTAATTCCACATTCATGCCATGCTTGAATGCCATCTGTGCCACTCGAGAATGAGGAAAAAGTCCCACTTCATAGAAAATTGTTACTGTGCTATTCTTCAACCGTTTACTGTTTTTTGTTCCCCACCCCCACCCAATAAAAAAAAATACATATATGTCTGTCAGCCTGTAAGCTAAGCTTGGAATGAATCTGCAGGCTGTAGCCAATTTTCTCAGGGATGAGGTCCGACGCGTGTGTCGTCAGAGTTGGGATGCAGCCCTGATTCTCGCCTCTCCAGCCAGCTGTCACTCAGCAGAATTCCATCAGGGAGACAACTATTTGGATAAACAAACACACAGACCCGCAAGAAGGATATTGATGTGTTATAGTGGCTGCAAAAAAAAAAAAAAAAACACATCAACACTCCGAGGACCAGAGTTTCATCTGAGTGTCAAAGGAGTCAGACAGAAAGCAGTCCCAGATGGTGTTAGTGCCGCCGCCGCCGCCGCTCTTGTTGATGGAAGGCTGATCTGAGACGCAGTCTGGACTCAGTCCACCTCCAGTCTTAGCTCAGTTCAATCAACTCTAAGGAAGTCAGTCCGAAGACTTTCAACATGTTTCAGGGCTTCCATTCTTTTCATGACACCACCCTGCTACAAGCAAAGCTCTGGTTGAAAAGCAATTAGAAGATGGCAACGAGTTTTTGAATCTTAGATAACAAAAAAATAATTGTGTTGGCATAATAGGAAAATGTTGACATATCCAAATGTACAGCCTCCTCTTCATAAAAAAAAAAAATACTTGGAAAAAACTAGTTTCTTTGCAACTGTGAAAACATTCACACAGAAATAATCTAGTTTAGTCCCTAGCACAGAAAAGGCCCTAGTGAGAGTTCACTAATAATCATCTAATGTCTCAGATAGTGGAGTTAGGTTAATAATTTTCCTTTTGGATTTCAGTGCTGCATTTAATACGAATGTAACAGACTTGAACATGATACTGGGAATAAATTGACTGCACTAAATTGATTTAAAACATGTGTATGTGATAGACTCAAGTTTGTTCTTGTCAGTAGTGAATTATCTTTATGCACCAGAGTTAGTCATGGAGTTCCACAGGGTCTAATGCTTGAACCATTACTTAACAAGAATACAGTACTATACTTAGACACAAGCCATGTTCGCATGGTATTAGTTTTACCTAGGGACCGCATGCTATTTGTAATAATTACGGAGATTGTCTGTGTTTTTAATCCCATGTGAATCAACCATGTCAATAATTTGTAAAGTAAAAATCCCCCTGCAAATTACCTACTATAGTTTTGCTGAACTCTGAGGTCCTGTGGTAATACTAATCCAATGTGAATAGGCATCTCTGTGATTTGGACAGATCCGATATGTAATTTTCTTTTGGCAATGGAGGCTGCATTGAAGTGCATAAATAACCTTTTGTGTCCCAGAACACAAGAGCCTTTTGACCCGTAACAGTCAGATGTTAGTGGATGTTACGCAATACGCAAGTGGATGTGTCCAGAAATTTCAGCTAAATCTCAGGCTTTGGTTATCCCATGTGAATGTGTCACATAAAAAGCAGGCAGTAACTTATTACATGTGGTCCCTGAGTAAAACTAATACTGTGTTAATAGGGCTATAGAAAGTTAACCAAAATTATTAGACATCATGGTATGACTTGGTGTCATTTGACAAAAGTTGGACTGAAAAAAAAAATGGCCAAAAGCTGTAAATGTTTAATTACTGGTTGATAAAACATTATTAATTAGGTAAAGCACATTACTTTAAGAAGAAAAACACTGACTTGTCTTTTCTCTAATAGTACCGTACTTCAATGTTTCCTGTGCCTTATTTCGTATAATTACTTCATTTCAGCAGGTCGGATTACAACTGACCCTTCTCACTCTGCATATGAACTCTTTGAACCATTCTCTCCTCGGGCAGGAGGCTTCGGTCCATTCGGACCAGAACCTCCCGCCATAAGAACAGTTTCTTCCCATCTGCCGTCGGACTCTTGAACACTCATAATCCCATTACTGTATAACTCTGCTTTGGTCACTTTATCACTTTATCTTAACTGCACTACTTCATTTGCACATTTTTTTCTGAATATTGTATTGGTTGGTGTGTACATATGTTTTCTTTTATCTTTCATATTTTCTTTGCACCTTTATGCCGAAGCAAGTTCCTAATCTGTGAATCCTGCTCATTGACAATGGCAATTATAAACTGACTCTGACTCTGATTTTGTAACTGTCTTTGTGCTTTACAGATGTGGGAGGAGGCGATCCTTTTGAGCAAAGAATTGGCTGAACAGTATGAGAACGAAATGTTTGACTTTGAGCAGCTCAGTGCATCCTTGGTAAATAAGAAATATTTGCAGCAAACTTTTTAAAATTTAATTTCTGTTAGTTTGTAACTGTACAAACATGTGTAACCCTTGCAAGAAAAATCAACTCTACTGCATTTTTAAATGTAAATGTTTTCAAGAATAAACCCGTGTCATTAAATCTCTCTACAGCGGAAGCAGGCCCAGTTTTATGAGAACATAGTGAAGGTTATCAGACCTAAACCCGACTACTTCGCTGTGGGCTATTATGGAATGGGGTTCCCTTCTTTCCTACGTGTGAGTACTTTTATCAAATGTATTCCAGATTCAGCCATCAAGGTCTGTTGATTCTGTCACTCACATTAAGTCCCACAAGTTCTGCTGTGTTTAATTATTTGCTCACAGAATTGTGAGCTGAATGTGAAAAGGTGGAGCGTTAGGAAATGTGTAAAAATTAGTCAAATACCAAATTTTTATATTTCTTACTCCATTATGACGTTTGATTCCTGGTGTATCCCTTTGTTTTTCGCTCTTAATTCTACCTGTCTGGTTTAAACCTGTTTTGAGTGTTTACATTAACATCTGTTGTCAGTTAATCCACCCACAATGAATTGTCGAATGAACCCAGATCCAATCTGTTGTGTCCAGTCAAATGGCTGATCATGTCTCTTGAACTTCAGCTAAAAAAACATTTACTCCGTAATAAGAGCTTGGCCTGCAGCACAAGGCATCACACCCCCACATCCATTCATCCATTACCTTTACCCGCTTCTTCCTTTTCGGGTTGCAAGGGTCACTGGTGCCCATGTCCAGCAGTCACTGTGCAAGAGGTGGGGTGCACCCTGGACAGGTCTCCAGTCCATCACAGGTACACAGAGAGACAAACGAGACAACCAGCCGTTCACTCTAACTCACCACCAGGTGAAAGGAAATGAAATAGTCACTTTCTAAATTGCTTTTACAACCAAAACGTGCAACTCTACCTTGTTTGGATGTACATAAAGAGCAGATGTTAATCCATCAAAGTTAAGTCAGGTAATCTGGACTGTTTCGTTTTCTGTTGAGATGTTTCGTTCTTCATCCAAAGTACTTCATCGGTCCGACGAGTCACAACAAACAGACTGATGAAGTCCTTTGGATGAAGGACGAAACGTCTCAACAAATTGAGAAACCGTCCAGATGACCTTACTTTGTTGGAAATTGTTTTTACCTGGATTATTGAGCATGAACTTTGGTACAGGTGTTAATGTTTTAAAGCACCCCTAATTTCCTCGAACTTCCTTACAAAAGAAAAATACTTTTTTGTGGTAGTTTAAAAGGGTTTCCAGGATTTCTAGAGGGCTCTTTTAGTATTTTAGTTTTTGGGCTTTAGCTGATTTTTACATTTTATTTTCTGGTCTACTCCTTGTGCATGACCAAGGGAGCGTATTGTTCAATGTTTGTTTACAAAAAAGAACAAAAAAGGGACCAAATAAATAAATCTCTCCCAGATAAGCACTATCTAAAATTCACAGATAGAATAAGAAGTAGACAACATAGAAATAAATTAAAACTCTTAACCCAGGACCACAGATGTATCATTTTTGAGTTAATCAGCAACTGCATAACCATATTTCAACTGACTGCGTTTTGATAATTATTTTGTTGGTGCTAAAATGCTATTCTATATCTCAAATTGTTATTTTTGTGAGTTTCAATGTATTCATTTAATGAAACTGGAATAAAATGTGTCTTGTGTGACAGACTGTTAGGAACAAAGTGACTAAAGATGTTTTTTTATATTTGATCTTGAGATATCAAAACCACCCAGTGGGTAACTGTACTCTCTCGCTATAGTGGTGCAAGATCAGCACCCCCTGCACCTACTGACCCTTTCAGAAGGGATCCAACTGTAAAACACTATAATCGATTGGGAGACAGTTCCACCATAGAGAAGTTGCTCTAGGCAAATCTATCTTCAATCTCTGTGAAAACTTGGCTCAAATTTAAATTTTTTGGCCAAACTGTCTCCAGGTCCTGCCATTACTGAAATAGCAGCAACTGCCCAGTCCCAGATTTGAGCATCCTGTGAGTCAGATAGGCTTCTCCACCTACCAGACTGACATAGCCTCACACATTGGATGCTGCCTCCCTCAAGATATACAGATCCAGTTGGGTCTGGTCCACAAGGACTTCAAGGGCTCCTGTGGGTGATGTTCTAATGGTGCCTGTAATGCTCAGGCAGGCCATTTGTTTCACATGGGTGAGCATCACTCTTGCCACCCGACTTAGGCTTAGATCCACCATGCTAAAGCAGCGTGGCATAGCATGGGGTGGGCTATGGCCATGTAAATCCATCTGATAACTTTTGCAGTAGCACCCCAACAACTACCTGCAATTCTACGAAACTGTTGTAAGCACTTTGTGGCATTCTTGCACTTTTCATTTACATGTCTTTTCCAGTTGAGCTTTCTATCTATAGACACCCAGAAACTTAACTAACTCTGACAAGGAAAGTTCTACTCCCTCCAGCTTTTGGAGGTGAGGTGCATTGCCTTGATTAACGATGAGCACGTCTTCTGCCAGCAAACATTCTAATGGAGATCTGCCTCAAGGGTTAATACCAGAGCTCCCCCAGCACATGTGATGGTAGTTGGCATCACAATCGATGAGTACTGGGAGACCTATAAAAAAAAATCAACTATCGCCATAAACTCCGTGTCTCCTGTGAATCAAACAGCAAATAACCACAGGCTGCAATGATCGGTCTGGACTTGCCGTTTGACTGAATGCCCATTCGCACTGCTACAGCATCACCTGTTGTTAGGTGAAGCAGTGCAGTGTGTCACATCTCTTATCAGGGCTGCTGCTGCTCTCGGTCTATAGCTGCTCACATCATACAGAAGTGTCCCCAGGGCATCCCAGGTTTCGTACCATAGCCTGAACCATCTAAGGCCCTTGAAGGAGGGCTACGCCTGTATGCATCCTGCTGACAAATGCACAGCAATGTACTGACATAGTTGCTCTGTATGAATTGCATCATCCCCACAACTATAGAAAGACTAGGAGGTACGTGGGATTCACTGCTTGGCCTCACTTATCACTTTACCATTGACCTTAAAGGTCAGTTGGTTCAGCTCATAGTAGGGCCTGTTCCTCAGGTCCGCTAAAACATCCAGAGAGTTATTGACCAGGTCAAGGACAATAACGCTCTACTGCTCAAAATGAACCATCCTCCAAACATCTTTCTGCAGACCTGGCTTCTGCCTCCAGAGTCGGCGCAGAACCAGTTCGGGTTCTGCAGGTTTCCCAGGCATGAACATGCCAACTCTCTTGAGGACTGGGAGGTCCTGAACCCTCTTGGCTGAGATTCCATAATCTGGCCATAATGGAAACTCAGAGATAGCTTGTAAGAGCCAGTCCATGGCAGACTCGTCCGTGCCGGTCACATGAAAGCTGCACTGCACAAAACCTGATTCTGTGAACCGTGGCACCCGATGGTCGTCCAGCGCCTGGTCATTGAGCCCGACCAGCTGGCCTGGCCTCTCTCTCTTTGACTGAACTCTATACAGGTCATCATCTGGAAAGATAATGTCCTGCAAGTCCTCACCAGCAGCCAATGCCATTGAAGATGACTAAACTAAAAGTGGCAAAAGACTAATTTAAAGTAGAAATAAAAAAGGCTAACTTAAAACTAAAGTAATTAAAGTATATCTAAAAAAATATAAGCATAGTAAAAGACATTAAAAGTTAAAGGTAAGAAAAAAAATAGCTAAATGCTAAAAATAGTATAAGAAAAAATCTAGAAGTAGCCGGATGATGGCTAAAAACTAAATGCAGCATTAGAACAAGCATGCTGAAGCAAATTTCAAAGAGAAAAATGTTTTTTAATAAACCGATACTGTAAGTTCTCGGTGTATTTCTGTGGTGAACATATCTGAATATAAAGTCAAATATTTGAAAAGAATAAAAGTTTGCTTTGAAAACACAAAAGTTACAGCACCCGTCTCCTGAATGAGCTTAATGTTTTGAAAGATTAAAAATCATATTGACTTAGCATTCACACAATATTCGGTAAAAGCACAACATAAATTATGCTATTATTTTTAGGATTGTAGCTGAAAGCAACTTTTTTCCGATACACATCTACAGATTTGTTAGAAACTGTTGCATAAAGAAACTAATGAAATGTAATTTGTATTTTTCAGGTGACTAACTTTGGACCATCACAATAAATGTAGAAACCACTGTACCGGTAATCATAGTTCCACAGCAAGTGGCTATAAGAAATTTTAACATACCGTACTTGCCGCCGTACACAGCGCACCACCAGATAAGTCGCATCAGTCCAAAAATATCTAAAGTGGAAAAAAACAAATAAGATGCTTTGCCGTATAGGTCGCATCTATATGTGTCACCGCTGACGCATTGCTTTTGTTATGCGTCACTGCTAACCACACAGAAATGTGGGCCGGTGTTGTACCAAAAATTGATTGGCTGCCAAACGGCAGTCGTAGGAGCGTGCACAGGAGGACTTTAACAAGAATTTAACAAGATTAACACTTTAAAACAATTATTTGTTTGCTCGACATTATAGCAAAGGTGTGTCTCAGTTTAACTTTTCCTTAATAAATGCACTTTATTGGTCAAATCAGCTGCAAAAAAAAATAATTTTGGGGTAAGTTCCTCTTTAATAACTACTTTTACCTATTAATGAGACATTTGGCTTGCCATATTAGTCAAGCGCCCTCTAGTGTCTGAAAATGGTAGTGTTCAATATTTTCTATGTCCGAATTAATCATTGTCAGATCTCATCCAAAAATTAGTTTATTAATACGGGGGGGGGGGGGGGGATGCATATTAGTCGCTTCAGTGTATAAGTCGCAGGACTTGCAAATTTATGCAAAAAAGGTGCGACTTATAGGGCAAAAAAATACAGTACAGTAATTAATTTTGGCATTAAAAATGGCTGCCTTGTGCATGTCACACTACACTATCACTTTGTGAACAATTTCTTACTCTGTCCACAACTTTTTTTTGTATTGATCTTTTCGTTTGCTTGTTTTTGCGTCTGAGGCTTTAATCTTGAATCAGAGAAAACGCAGTTGCATGGCTGACAGTGTGATTTGTGTTTGCTTTAAAGTGTTCTTGTAAGAGTTGTACTTTCACGCTGTCATCTGGCACGTCACCCAAGGTGCTGTTTTCTTGTCTCTGAGGACTTCATTCACTTATCTCACACTAAACAGCCCTCAAAGTGATGATCCTGATCATGCCCTTTTCATTCCATTATGAACAGCAGACCTTTCGGCATGGTCTTTTGCTTCCTTCCGATCTCCTTGTGCCACTCCTCACCCCTTTTATCTGCCAGGCCAGAAACTCCATTACTGACAGGGCAAGCCACACTGGCCTAATCTTACTGGCTCTTTAAACAGCCTTTCAGGACTGCGCAGACTATTTCATTTGTTCTGCATTGGACTGACCTTACCCAAATAACGGGGGCTCATGAACACCGGTCTGTCCTTCCCAGCAGAACTTGTTAATTTTTCTGTTGTTAGTTTGTAGCATTCATGTCTCATATGTGGGACACATGCTGGTCATGATAACTCAATCCAGTAGATGTTAGCCATTTATTCCCCTGCATCATTTTAGCTTGGTAAATGTTTAGAATACAATTAGTGTTCTTTTAATCACAGTAATATTCACACAATAGTCTTGTCTATTTGGAAAGGTTTAGTATTTAATTACTCTGTTAAAATATTTCATTGTGAGAACAAAGTATTCAGGTAGAGGTATTTAATTATGATAAATATAATTTAAAGAGATTTTGTTCACTACTCGTCCTGCGTTTTGTTTTAGCGTCACAATGTCCTCAGGAAAAAAAAAACACTGAGAAAATCAATTTTCTTTTAAAGGCATTTTATATGTAACCCACCCCCCACACCCTCTTCCTAAATTGATTGTATGCAAGAGTGCAAAATTCAGCTGTTTTTGATTTATTACATCTTTATATAGTTTGACTACAGGGTATGTGCTAAAAGTGAATTGTTTTTGATCTCAAATGCTGTTTTAAAAATTAAGATGCAACACTTTAATATTTTTTCATAGCTCTATAGATTTTATTGTGCTTACGTACACCTTTTTATACTTTTTGTTTTGAGCTACAGTGACCTTCAGAGGCAGTTAAACGTTCATTTCTCTATTTTTTATGTATATGTTTATCATTAGTCTTAACTTTAAACATTTCAGTCTGCAAAATTTAGTTGTGAAGTTTTGATGAGAGGCTAAAATCGAATTGTGGAGCTTGTTTTGGCGTAAAAGAACCATTTGATGTAAGCAACTGTATTTAAAAATGCAGCTTTTTATTATTAATGCCAACCGCTGAAAGCAATAACGCCTTTGAGTCTTTTTCTTTAGCAATAGCAAAATGAGCTAGTTAGATTTTACTGAAACTATATTAATAATTGATTAAAATACACCTACAGTGATTCACTTTTCTTGTCTGCCATATTCAAGATGGCTGCCATAACTAAACAAATAGAACAATGTTATAACTTAGTCAATTTTACACATATTGAGCTTTTCTTTTGTGGTAGTAGTTGAGAGTCTTCCTCAAGACATTGTCTGAGCGCTAACAGATTACACAAATTGTTGTTTACAGTACAAGGTTTGACCAAAACAACTGTAACTCTACCATTTTTCTTTATTAAATGATCTCAGTCTAAAACTTTGGTATGAAAGACAGTGGGTGTTATGCATTCCTTCAAACAATGCTTGGCTTTTCATTTTATATCCTGTTGTTTTATTTGTTTTCCTTCCTTTTTATTGTAAGTTTTTTTAAAAATTAATTTAACTAACCATTGATTTGATCCCTCATTTCTTTTGACAACACTTATTAAAAACAGCTGTTTAGAGTTGGGTTTAAAGTATCTTCAAACACTGCATTTAACTCGCAGATGGTCTCATTGAAAAAAATCAGCCAGACGTTTATTTTTGTTCTTTATTTATTTATTTATTTATTTGTTCAGTAAATGTGATCGTTTCTGACAAAGCCCAAACATCCTTTTTTTGGGTCAAAATTAATTTTTTTTAAATGCGATCATAACCTCAAAGTAACTTTAGTACCCTCTAGTGTTAGGGGGATATCATTCATTCAATCATTCATTCATTCAACCTTTATTTATGCAGGTTAGTCTCATTGAGTCACGAGGACTCATTTACAAGAGAGACCTGTTTTAGACAGACAACATATAAAGTACAGACAGCGAAAAACTACAGTAAAATACAATTAAAATAAAAGTAGTGTTTAAAAACAATAAAGCGAGGTGTCATAGAAAACAAGGTAGAACACTAGAACATACTTGCGCTGATGTTTCTACTGACATTATCAAATGTTTAACCCCCCCAAAAAGAAATCAAGGTGGACAGCTTCAGTTCCTGTTGCAAGATGTTCCAAGTTGCAGGAGCAGAGTAGGACAAGGCCTTTTTGCCAAGTTCAGTCTGCATTGAGGGAACACTACAGGAAATGATGACCTGAGAACGTACGCCGTAACTGCACTGATGATGTGACATGTGGGAGGAGACATAAGAAGGTAACAGACCAAGGAGTGATTTATAGATGAAAATGAGGAAGTTATTGATGACCAGCTAACCAGTTACAACCAGTTATGAATCTTAGTGCACCATGATAGATGCCATCCAACATCTGCAAGGAGCTTGAAGGGGCATTCATGACCATCAATCATAAGGAAATAATTTTGATCCCATATTTATCAGATGCTGGATGCTGTCTGTCATGATGCGCCAAGATTCATAACGGTCTGTAACTACCGTACCCACCATTGCACCTTGTATTCACTGGTTAACTGGACTTCATTAACTTCACACAGACTGTCACTGGTACATTTTCATCTTTAAATCACGTCTTTCTTCTCCTTCTACATGTCTCTGCGTGAGTGCAGCTACAGCTTGCGCTCTCAGGACATTATTACCTGCAGTGTTCCCTCAGTGAGAACTGAACTTACTCCGCTCCTGCTTCCTGGAATATCTTACAAAAAGATCTGAAGCTCTCGACCTTGACCTCTTTGAGTGGCTTCAAACATCTGTTAAGTTCCTGGAAAAAAAACCAATGCAGACATGTTCCTGTTTTTAGTATTTTACACCTCCTTACAACCTAGCTGTTTTTTTTTTTTTTTTTTTACTTTTAATTATCCTTTTAATTACCATTTTATTTTCACTTGTTAAAAAAATTAATACATTTGTACGTATCCTTTATGATTGTCTATTGCTGTCTTTGTTGTCTGCTGTTGTCATCACTCTTTGTTAGAATCAGGTCTCTCTTGTAAATGAGACCCCGAGGCTCAATGGAATTAACCTGTATAAATAAAGGTTGAATGAATGAAAAAAAAATCAAATCATATAAAATTAGTTCACTCCTATCTTTGAAGTTTTTTATTTATTTATTTATTTATTTCATTTTACCTCTATCTCTGTGCTTTTGATATTTACTGTATATTACCAGTAGCTCACTTGGTGATGCTTAGCTTTTTACATTTGAGAACCTCTGTAAAAATCACCGGATGGACTTTAACTTACCCCGGAAGCTGTACATCTTTCACAGCCAAGTTTCACTTCTTATCTCCTCTGACAATTTTTTTGTTTGTTTGGATGTAATAAGCAAAAACACATTTGCATGTAGCACAAATAAACACTGAGTACAGAAGAGCTGTTCCACATGCATGCAGGCTGCAGAATCAGACCCGTCATGGCCGACTCCTGTTGGCGTGTTAACGTTGCATGCACTGTGCTGCAACAGCTGGTAGTCTATCTGGTTTAGTTCAGAAAATGAAATGGAAACTAGCATATTGCACACATCACATTTAGGAATTTTTTAGTTCAAGCTCAGATAACTAAAATATTGACTAGTTTATTGTAGAAATTGTAGTTTGTCATGCTAAGTAGCAGAACACAGCATAATCTGGCTGAAGAACAGTTGCAACGTTCCTCCGCATGTTTTCCTCTTTTGTCTCATTTTCAAGACTTCCAAACACAAATTCATCTTTTTATCAGTCTGCATTGTATAAAACAGATTGATAGACGTAGCCATGTTCCTGTTTTCAGTTTGGCTGCAAGCTCTTCTGAAATGCTCGACACGCGATGGCTTGCATTTTATTTGCACCCATTGACTTTACATTATATGATCTGTTTCTGCTTTGGCACTTGGCTGTGTAAAATTGCCTTTTTACCTACTGAATGATGTGGAAAAGACCATTTGAGCGTGTGTTATTATCTCAATGACAGTTATTTTCAGAACCATCCAGTGCTTGTATGAGGGTGAAATCAAAATCATAACATTCAGGTGACTTTACTCACAATCTGAACAGCATATAGATGATCTGCTGTCTTATTTAAAACAAAAAAATACAGCATAAAGGGTTGATACAGGATTATGTGTCATGTTTTAAATACAGGTTGTCCTCGACCTACGGCGCCATCGACCTACGGCGCTCCGTACTTACGGCTCCGCCCCCAGTGACGTCAT
>JARVLU010000489.1:20872060-20887225 GCA_031762415.1 Simpsonichthys santanae
CACGCTGTAGCTGCACTCATGCAGAGACATGTAGGAGGAGATGTATGAAGGCAGCAGACCAAGAAGTGATTTAAAGAGATTTAAAGACGTTAGCGAATTCTCAGTGGACCAGAATGGCACAAAGAGCAGTGGATCGTATCGAACCATCCTATCGGACCCGGAGCACATGAACACACTCAAGTCTCTTGCTTCCATTGTTAGCCCCGTCTCCCAATGGGTCCCTGCTATGTTGTGTGTAAATGTATTGTACTTGGAATATAGTACGTAGTTTATGATCCACTGCAGTCGCTTGCAATGCTGAAAATGCACGACTTGATATTATGATAATACATACATACATAGTACATACAGGTAGGATAACATAAAGTACTTTTTGCCAACAGGAACATCAAGGCTAAAAGAGATGGTAAACTGTGATTTTAATGCAGCTGTTTTTATCAAATCCTTATTTTTAGAACATTTACAGAATTATCTCTGGTGCATTTTTAGTATCCAAGTAACCTTGACGCAGAGACAAATCATACCCTGCCAAGCTTTCTTCTGTGCGTTTACTGTGACATGGCGTCAGCAGGATGATGGACTTGACTCATCTGAGACTTACTGCTGTTCTGGCACTGATTGGTCTGTCTCTGTCCTGCATGAGAGCTGATGGATATCTATGGCTGGACATATTATGTCTGTCACATCTATTAAAGCTGTCAGTATATAAAAATCTTTGTGCTTCATCATCCACTCAGAGTGAAGGATAAGTGCATTCTGCTGATAATGGGACACTGTTTACTTTAATTGTTTAGTTTGTTTTTGTGACGCTGAGAAAAGGGGGAAATGTTGCAAGAGGAGATCAGCATCATATTTTGCTGCTTCTGCTTTAAACGGTAGATTCGTTGCGGTGCATTCAGTGTTTTGGAGCAAAAGCTGTTTAAATTATCATCTTGCATTGTTTCTGCTTCTCCATTCTGTGGTTTTGTGTTTCATCTTTAGAACATGTGGATTGAGAGGACCACGTACGCGACGGCATACAAGCTTCCGGGCATCCTGCGCTGGTTTGAAGTCAAGTCAGTGTCTACGGTGAGTATGAAGGGCCTTTTCCTAATCAAATGAGGTCCTGCGGGCTCCCTTAAAGGTAGTTGATGTAATCGGACCACTTAAACAGTAATGACAATAGCCTAGACGCAGGCGGTCCATTCCCCAAACTAATAACGGAGCTCTCTTTGGTCTCTTTTTTGCTAGATGGCCCACATTGATTCACCAGGCGCTGATGTTTTCACTGAAAAAAGCCACACAGAACGTCTAAACTGTCCCCGTGTTGTGTTTGTGCTGTCTCTGTTGATTTTCGGAAGAATTACCACAGTTAATTTATAAAAAAAAAAAAAACTTTACAACTAATTTAATTTCTTCTTAATTATTCAAATTGCTCAGTTTTTGGGATGTTTGGAGTGTGGAGACATTAGTTTATCGACATATTTTGGAGAGGAGGTTGCTGTGTCTCTTAGAGCAGTGACACTTGCTGCATCTTTTTAATCTTATTTTGCTACAATATAAATCCACTGCTTGGTTTGATTAGCCTGCTTGAGTTTACAATCAATTACTATTTGCTTTCATTACTTTTGTGCTTGTTAAACGCCTCAGAAAGGGCCATCTTTTATTCTAAGGTGCTGTATCCATATAGTCAAACAGGACTGGGTATGTACTTTAACAAAATAATCCCCCAGGTAGCCATTTTTAGCACAGTCCACACGTTGTCTGCCCCCAGCTTCTACGTCTACATGTTCTTCAGAATGATTCAGAGCAGACATTACCTCCTTCAGGCTGGGTTTGGAACAAGTTTGTAAATAGCAGCTTGCCCTCCAGATGAGCCCAGGGAGGCCAGGACCCAAAGGTCAGAATCGCTATTTAAAGCTTAATTACTCGGCTGCGATTCACCAGGATTAATCCCCCAATCTGAGAATTCTTTTACAATCTGGCCAAAGCCATCAAGCACAGATTGGAGGTTTGTCTTTACTTTCACTGGCTCGGTTATAAAATCTGACATTTGCTCAACAAGCCCTTTGTTTCTCCTAAACCCTTACTACAAGGAGGTGGTATTATTTATAAACCAGTATTTTCATTAAAATGAAATGTAAAAGCGTCCCCTTGTAAAGGGCTTTTGTTGGAATTTGCTTTTACACAAATATGGAGCACATGGCAACTAATTACCATAATTTCCAGACTATTGAGCACACCAGAGTACTGTATAAGCGGCATCCACTAAATTAAAAAACAATAATAGTAATAATTGTGTACATATATAAACAACGGGTGTCCACGTTGTAGCATGTGATATTTATACAGAATTTTTTTTATTTTTTTTTTTACTTATACCGTACTGGTAGGTAGTGCGGTCTTCCAGCTCTGGGGAGCAAAGGTTGCTCTGCACATGCAGGGGAATCCCCCCCACCCCTCTCTCTCTGTTCTCTTCTCCCCTCCTCATTTCATTGGTCCACTGTGACCTGTTCGGTAACTTCATTGGTCACTTTTTTTCCCTTTATTTATCCAGGTAGTATCATTGAGTCATGAGGACCCACCCCCCAAGAGAGACGTGTATTGGGCAGCTATGTGAGCACCCGGGTGTGATGAGGCAAAATGTTTTGGTGGCATGAAGCTCGTTAGCTCTTCAAAAAGATAAAAAAATAATAATAATTAATTAGCCACAGCAGTGTATAAGCCGCGGTGTTCAAAGCGTGTGAAAAAATAGTGGCTTATAGTCCAGAAATTATGGTAATCGCATATAATTACATCTATTATTTGCTCTAAGAATTTGATTTGTTAATCTCAACATTTAAATGAAGTGCAATCACACTGCAAAAATGATTCTGCTTGACTTTTCCTTACAGCTTTTTTCTTAAACCTTTCCCAGTTGTTTATATGCGTATGCACCCTGAAAAAGGTGAATAAATACAGAGTATTTCTGGTTACACTTTTTTTTTTTTTAATAGGAGGAGATCAGTCCCCTTGAAAACGCCATGGAAACAATGCAGCTAACCAACGAGAAGATCAGCAGCATGGTGCAGAGGCACCTGAACGACCCCAACCTTCCCATCAACCCTCTCTCCATGCTGCTGAATGGGATTGTGGACCCAGCTGTGATGGGAGGTTTCACCAACTATGAGAAGGTGGTCAACATGAAAACATTTTGATCTGTCCCCATCATTACTGCACTTTATCATGTTATCTTGTATTTTACTTCAACTGAAAGGGATTAGAGTGAATATTTTAAAAACTAACTAATTTACGTTCCATTAAACTTTAACATTATGCATTAAAATGAAACATTCCACTTGAAGATCTTATTAGTCACAAACAGCTGCTAAAATTAAAGACCGTGGGAATTAAAAGCTTCACACCGGGCTTTAAAGCCAACCAGCGGGTTGTCTGTCAGTCTACACTCACAGCAGGTGGGTTTGAATTAGGGATGGGGCCGGTCCGATCCAGTATCAGTATTGGCCTCCAATACCAGCATCATTTACGTATCAGATTTTTTTCGATCCAACCTGCTAATATTTCGGATCCACATGCGTGTCTATGTCTAATGAAATGTCTAAATGCGTTGGCTTCAAACTATGGAATGGATTTCCTGAACAGAGGCGTGTCTCATGAACCCAGAGCAATAAGACCTGACTCACATTCAGGAAATCCATTTCATAGTTTGCAACCAGCTCAGCCTCATATAAAATCAATAATGATGATGATGATATCAGAAAGGTATCAGTATCAGCCGATATCCAGATTTAGCGATCGGGATCGGATCGGAAGTTAAAAAATGTGGATCGGTGCATCCCTAGTTTTAATTCTTAGGTTTTAATTCAGAATACGAAGAACTTATTCTGTGTTGCTTTGTAAAACAACTCACTGCTTCATTTTTATCTCCTGACCTCTAGATTAAATAAAGCACAGAGGTGCAGGAAGTGCTAAATAATTTATAATAATTAATTTTAAATCAAAATTCCATGCCGATCATGCGGCTCATCCATCAATCAGCCGATTGTGTGTCATGTCCAATCTTATTTTGAAAAACCGCGATACAGCGAGTCCGCGATAAACAAACCGCGAAGCGTTGAGGGACTACTGTGGTATTCCCTCAAAACTATTTAAAAACTATTTGTTTGTTTAACATGACGTAATTCATCTTTTTTTCTGTGCTCATTTTTTTTTAATATTGTTTTTCATCATATTTTTCATCAGACCCTAACGTCCCAGTAGTGACCTATGGGAAAAGGGAAATACATTTTGCCTCACATTTAATGGAAAACAAAGAGAGATAACCTCCTGGTTTCCCAGTGTTCACCCTTACAGGGAATAGATTTATACTGGACCCATAAAAGATGTTTGAGTCAGAAGAGGAGCGATGGGAAATCTTCGCTGTCTGGTCACGATTTCATTTCAGTGAAATTGCACGAGTAGTGGAGGACAGACTGATTACTTTTTTGTATCTTAGCACACCAACTCATAAAGCTACCCCCCGTCTAGTTATGTCTTTGTCCTTACTCTCGTTCTTTATGCTGTAAACATCTCAACATTTCAGTTTTTCCTCCGTTGTACAAACACTTACACTCCTGCCTCTTTTTGCTCTTCCCAGGCCTTCTTTAATGACAAATACATGCTGGAGCACCCGGAGGACCTTGAGAAGATAGACAAACTGAAAGATCTAATCGCCTGGCAGGTGAGACTCGGTTTTCTCCTCTGTTTTCTTTGTTTTGTTTACTTGTCGTTTTTGCCATAGGTTTTATAGTTAAAGGAAAACAACCTCGGCCGGCTTGTCACAACTTGTTTACTTTAAAATATGACTCACTTTGTGGTATTACTTCAGTGGCACTTGAAGTGAGCAGAGGGACCCATGGCCTTCAGGCTGACAGAATGCTGAACGTGGATAAGATGGTAAAGAGGAGCAGGAGAGCCATGACGGCGCACATTTATGTCACTCGGCGTTTTAGCATAATTCAGATTTAATTTGCGCTAATTTGCTTTGGGGAATTCACTTACGCTCTCAGAAGCTGAAACGTAGTGGCCTTGTTCTGCATCTAAAATACTTTAGATCTGTTTCGCAGAGACATTTTGACTGGAGTTAGTATTTTGTTGTGGCTGCGTACCATTTAGGGACAGTTTTGCTTTTGTGCATATTGTACAACCTGCACAAGATTGATGCAGATCTCAATAATACACAGCCAAAAATATTGTGAAATATGTTCATGGTCTGAAATATTAGTTTGAAATTTGTTAAACACACTGCTTCACTTGAAGTTGCTAAAGCAGCAAAAGAAATAGTTCAGGGTTTTTGAAGTGAGTGTTTTTTTGTTTTTCTTTCTTTTTTAGTAACGTCATAAGACGTTATATTCAAGGGTTCAAGGTTCTTTATTGTCATTCACATCGCATGTGGCACATGAGGTGGAACAAAACTGTGTACACAGGGTCCCAGTTGCATCCAACAACACCAAAAACGTAAAGTATAAAAAAACAGTTAACAAGGATCCAAGATACACGCAACGAACACCTAACGGTACGCTAAAAGATCTAAGATATACGCTAGTCACTAATAGTGCAAAACAATACATCGAACAACAGGAGCACAATTCTCGTAAGTTAGTTCGGCTATTTCATTTTTGATTATTAGTACAGTATAATGCTTGCTTTACTATAAAGCTCTGAACTGTGGGTC
Organism: Simpsonichthys santanae; assembly: GCA_031762415.1. Lineage (NCBI taxonomy): Eukaryota > Metazoa > Chordata > Actinopteri > Cyprinodontiformes > Rivulidae > Simpsonichthys > Simpsonichthys santanae. The sequence goes on from JARVLU010000489.1 coordinate 20,877,753, forward strand.
ACATCGTTATTCAAGAACTCAAAGCTTTGTGACATTAATTCACCCAGGAATTAATCCCATATACACATTTGTCTGTCACTTCCTATCTCTGGCTGCAAGGAAACATAATTGATTTTTTGATGGCTGCTCCTGTTTTAGTTGCTGGAAAATAGGTCAACTTTGTGTTTCTCATCTCTGGTAGGAATCAGAATCTGAGAAGTTGTGCTCCTTTTGTGTTCGCAGAGCCTTTTTTTACTTCATAAGTAACCACGATTCACAGAAATTTTCCAAATCTTGTGTCGCTTCTTCTGCCTTGGCTTTGAAGTCTTCGAGCTTTGCGTCATTTTTCATGCCGCTCACTCGTAATGCAGTTCTTGTAATTACTGTTTCCCATATTTGTCTGCTTTGCTATTTTTGTCTTATTTAAGTTTTTTTTTATATTTGAACTTGGGGAAATGTAGGGAATCACTAAATAAGTTGGAGGTGACGCAGCAAGAGAGGATGACCTAAAATAAGTTTCTATTTTAGAACTTCTGCAAAGTTGTGAATATGTGTATTTTACATATTTCCCACTGTCTATGGTAAAAGATGATTTAAAAAAAATCTGTCTGACCCCTGAATGTAATGAAAGAGCAGCTTTAGCTGGATAAAAATGTTATTTCTGTGTTTAAAATATCAGATCTCCAGGCACAGATTAGCTTGTTTACAAAAAAGAGAAATATCTCTTCACTTAGCTGACGGCAAACATGAGAACGCTTTTAAAGGTAGAACTTAATCAGCTTTAAAATGTCAGCTGTCTCCTTGCTACAAACTGCAGATTTGTTAATTAGTGTTTTGTCTTGGGTTTGGCTAAATGAGACGAATGAAGGCGAACAGGCTCTAACAAATAAACTAAACGTGGAGAAATGAGGAAGCCATTGTGCTCAACTGGTAATTAGAAAGGAAATAGGTGTGTGGAAATCAGGGAACTAAGTACAGTATTATTAAAAAGCTCCCTGGCAGACAGAAAGCAATTTTTTTTTTTTTTTTTTTTACATGAAGTACTGTATTTTCTGCCATACACGTCGCACCTTCCTATAAGTTACATCAGTTCAAATATGTCTAATAAAGTGACAAAAAAAAAAAAAAAAAACTAAATTTGTCAGTTCGCCGTATACGTCGCATCTATTATGCGTCATTGCTGACAACCTGGAAATGTGGACCAGTGTTGTGCCAAAAATCTATGGGCTGCCAAAATAGCGGCCATGGGAGGACTTTGACAAGATTAACACTTAAAAACAATTGTTTGCTCGAAATTATAGTAAAGGTGTGTCTCAGTCTAACTTTTGCTTAATAAATGCACTTCAACTGTCAAATCAGCTGCATTTCAAAAGCCGATACACGGAAGTAAGAACGAGTAGAGGGAAGAGCCTCTGCACATTCCGTCAAAATCTAACAAGATAACCACCTAAAAACATTTATTTGTTTGCTCGAAATTATAGCAAAGGTGTCTATCAGGCTAACTTTTACTTATTAAATCCACTTTGGCGGTCAAATCAGCTACATTTTCAAAAGCCGATACGCTGAAATATGAACCTACAGATGGCGGCTCATTATCCATTTATTTGAAATTTAACAAGATGAGCACCTAAAACATATATTTATTAGCTCGACTTTATAGTAAAGGTGTCTCAGTTGAACTTTTACTTAATAAGTTCACTTCGACTGTCAAATCAGCTGCATTTCGCCGGAGCGGCGCAACAAAATGAAGCTGATTCGGTTGCTCCAGACAGTCGACAGTGGCAGGCTATGGCAAGCCAATTGTGTCATTAATAGCCACTTTTCTCTATTACAAGATACAACAGCATGCCTTGTTACTCTTCTGCCATCTAGCGGCTGAAAATGTTAGTGTTCAATTTTTTCCAGTCAGAATTAATGAAAATGGTCATATCTCAGCCAAAATTAGTTTATAAATGTGGGAAAAACTCCATAAATACATCACTTTGGCCTATAAGTCGCAGGGTATGCACATTATGCAAAAAAACGCAACTTATACAGCAATAAATACGGTATGTTCTCTGAATGCAGAGTCTTAATTACTGCCTTAATCGTCTCTTGAAAAAGTGGCAATAATTTCAAAGTAATCAGTACCTTGAAATGTAGAACTACACATCAAGTCTATGTATTTCCTGAATTGATTTTTCTTTTGCAAAGGCTTTACTTCTGGTGCTTTCATTTCATATGTGTTTGTCTGCCTGACTCATTTACAGCTGCGTACGTCTCCCAAGACCTTTTGACCATCATAAAAGCTCCTCTCAGCTCATAGTGGATTATTGTGAGTCAAACTGGGACTTAGAGACTTGGATCAGTTAAAACAATTACCGGTACTGCTGATGTTAAAGAGCAGTGGGTTTTTTTTTTTTTTTTTGTTTGTTTGTTTTTTGTGTGTTTTTTTGCACTTGTCAGATGTTAAAACCGTTATTTTCTTGTTTTTCAATAGGTCTGGGGGGTTATTTATTCACTGCTGTCAACAACTGCACAAGAAATACCAAATGGAGGGACATAAAACTGATCATTTTGATGGGGATCAGGAAATCCATACAGCTTTTTTATATGACAATTTCCTTGTTCTCAGTAAACATCTAAGGGTTCATAGCATCCTGTGAATTTATGTTTAATGGGGCCCTAAGATAGGTACTTACAACTTGGATTTTTCTATTATTTTGACTTTACAGATGTTGTGAAGTGTACAAAGTGGTTACAAAAAGGCAGAATCCAGAGGAAAATTCCAGGAGTGACAAGATTTAACAAAGAAAAGTAATTCCAACAGCTATAAAAAAAAAATACTTTGAGTAGCTACTGAACACAAGAAAAACCAGGAAGTTGACAGCAAGAGAAAGAAAACCGGGAGTATAAGTATGCTGGGAGGGGTGATTGCTGAGTGAATGCAGCTGGGCTGGTGGGCGATGAGGTCAAAGAACACTGATGCAAAACAATAATGAATAAAGCTTGTTACAGGCAAGAATCGATAAAATTGTTTACTTACTTACCGTATTTTTCGCCGGACACGTCGCTCTGCCCTATAAGTCGCATTAGTCCATATTTTTCTAATAAAGTGGAAAAATCAATAAATATGTCGCTTCGCCATATAATTCGCATCTATTATGTGTCACCGCTGACGCGTTGCTTTTGTTACACGTCAGCGCTGACAACCCGGAAATGTGGGTTGAACCCAGAAACGTGGGCCGGTGTTGTGCCAAAAACCGATGGGCTGCCAAATGGTGGCCACGAGAGCGTGCACGGGAGGATTTTAACGAGACTTTAACAAGAAAAACACTTAAAACAATTATTTGTTTTTCTCAAAATTATCGTAAATATATGCTTCAATCTAATGTTTGCTTAATAAATGTACTTTGAGGGTCAAATTAGCTGTATTTCAAAACCCGATGTGCAGAAGTAAACGCGTGCACACAATGAGACATTGTGCAAATTTAATAAGATAAACACCTAAACAATTATTTGTTTGCTCGAAATTATAGCAAATGTGTGTTTCAGTCTAACATTTGCTTAATAAATGCACTTTAATGGTCAAATGATCTGCATTTCGCCGGGGCAGTGCAGCTGTTTTGACGGTTCCAAGCAACGAGAAGAATGAAGGTGAGGAGACTATGGCAGGCCGACTGATTAATTAATAGTTGATGAAGATTCTCAGTCATCTAGGACATGGTAAATTTGAAAAAGTTCAAGAAAGAAAAAAAAAAAACCAAGAAAGTATGAAGTAAATTATGATAAAGTCCAGTTGTTTTAGTCTTGAACTTTTTGGAATTTGTCATTATAGCCACGTTTACCTATTACATGATGCAACGTCATGCCATACTGCTACTACTACTTTGCTGCCATCAAGTGGCTGAAAGTGGCACTGCTAAATTTTATTTTATTTTTCTGTCAATGAATGAAAATGGTCATATCTCAGCCAAAAAAAATGGTTTATAAACATGGGGGGAAAAATCCATAAATATGTTGCTTCGGCCTATAAGTCGCAGGGCATGTGAATTGTGCAAAAAAACTGTGACTTATAGGTCGCAAATTACGGTACACAGCAAACTTAAAGTTTGTTCTGGACAGGGCATTTCGTACTTCACAAGAAACTCGAGTGCAGAACATTTCGCCTTTTCAACATTAACCATGCCCACTTCAAATGTTTTGACCAATAGTTGTAGGGCACCACACAAGAAAAAGTTAGCCCGGTTGACGTGTTGAGAATAAGCTGCAAGAACTCCCAAAACAGGACAGTGAGAACAAAAAAAAAAAAAAGACATAATTCTTTATTCGCAGCCCTGAGAGAGAGTGTGTTTTTAGAAAACACTGAAGCTCAAACAAGAATGATGAGCAAATGCAAAGATATAATACAACAGAGAATACCTGAAAATAAAGAAACGGGGAATAAAACAACAAAAATTAAAATAGAAAAAACACAATAAACCTTCAGTCTCCCTGACAGCAGGTGCCGCTTTTTGTTTTTCATGGTGGGAAAAAAAAAAAAAAAAAACTCAAATATCATATTGTCTATTGAAATTCTCTTCATTCAGCTGGTTAGTTCACAAAATTCATAAATTATCATAGACAAATTATACTCCATATTCTTATTTGAACTTTATTGTACAAAGTAGTAGAAAACTATTTTACCTCCAGTTTTGAAGTTAACAAATCACAACTGTTGTTGGAGTTTAACTGTTCAGCAGCCCGCTGTTTCCCTGATGTTTTCAGGTAAGTAGCATCAGCTTGTTTAGTTTTAGCAAACTGAAGTGTTTACAAAATGTGATTGATTAGAGCTGACCTGGTTTCATTCCTTTGAGTTTTATAACGTTTTTTATTAGATATGGGGCACAATGTTTTTTTATGTGTCTGTCAATCAGGTCAAGGTACGTGTCAAGTACACTTAATCAACTCTGCTTCACGGTCAAGGTCACAAATCAAGGTCAAATGTCGTACAAGGTCTTTGCTTATACAATCCTTTGCTATAGATTGCTGTATAATCTTTTTTATTTTTTTATTTAATTTTATTTATTTTTATTTTTTTTTACCTTTATTTTTCCAGGAGAAAAATCTATTGAGATTATTAATTTTGTTTACAAGGATGTCCTGTGCACGGTGCAAACGAGCCATTACAAATACAGCAACAGTCTTAACAACAGTTGCAGTAGTGTTAAAATATTTACAACAAAACATAAGACATAAAATACAACGCAAGTTTAAAAATAATTTGAGACATTTAAGCATTACAGGTGCAAGATGTGACTAAAACCTCTGACACGTTTTGTTTAAAACTAGATAAAGGAATTTAAAGACTCCAACCTCAACTTAAGCTGCATGTTATTCCATGGACTGAAATAGGACTAACTCTGTGCGCACAACTTGTTTTTTTCTTAAACCGCAGCCAGCTCCTGGCCCTGAGGCTGTGTGTGCTCTGTAGTGAAATTAACATGGAGTAGATACCAGTATATTATGGATATTTGCAAAGCATGCAAAACATCTGACAATAGCAGAGGTGTAAAGTTAAAGTTGGGATCAGAACTTTTTACCATGAATGCAGCATCTTTTCTCCATTTCCTAACAAACCAAACAAAATCTGCTGATATCCCTCATCTTTAATCCCGCTTCTGTTTTCAGACTGTTGAACTGGAGTTGAAGCGTCTTGAAAAGTTTCTGCGTGCCATTACAAATGTAAATGTGTGTGTGTTGGCCTTGAGCCCAACAAAGACCTTATCGGCCACCAAGCAGATCTCTGTTGCCATGCCACCACTCAGGCGCTCTCAATCATCCTAAGGTCTATAAAAAGATGTGGGTCTCCTGGAGACGTGAATCTTGCCTCAGCTTTCACTCTCACGGTTTTGTTTTCTATCTCACTACGTGTTTACCTCCTCTAAAGTTTCCTCCTACTCTTCACTCGTGTCTCCTCTGCTGCTTATCCCTTGTCCAGTTTCCTCTTCTCTGTTTTCTCCTTCAGCAGCAGTCGTGATGAAGGCGCTCAATATCAGGGGAAAACCATGGACAGCGTGTGTTGCCTCCTCCCATTTGTCTTTGTGTGCCAGAGCTTTGGTTTTGTGAAGCGCAGCACAGTTGGTCTCGTTGGGTTTCATCTCCTATGATACCTGCTCCAGGAGGCTTTTAGTGCAGAACCTGAAGAAACACCACAGACACGCCTCCTTCGTCACAAGCCTAGTTTGTGTGGAGGCTTGTTTAAATGAAACGTGGGCTGTTTGAGGTTATTACAGAAAGTTGCATCACAAAAGGGAAAAGGTGTTGGGTGCCAGCTGAGTGAAGCCTGTCCTTTCTGAAGTCTGGTGTAAAGGGGCAGTTTGCCCTCAGAGGAAAAAGACGAAAGGCTTTAAGCCCACCTGCCAGACACTTCACACACACACACACTCTTTGTTCCATTTGCTCAGAGTTTAGGTGGCTTTGTTAACCGTAAAAGCTGCTGCGCAAAAATGTCATCTGCAGGTAAAGAATTGGTTCAAATCTTTAAAGCGAGGCTTCTGTGGAAAGCTGAAGAACAATGGGCATCTTACCTGTTGCAGATAGCTATTTGAACGATCGAAGTTTGGAGAAATGGTTTGTTTCTGGCTGGATTAACGAATTAACAGCTAGTCTGAACGAGGCCAAGATCTACAGTAAGTGGATGTATTCTGTTTAAGCAAACACAAATTTCATGTACCGTATTTTTCACCCTATGTCACAGGGTTTTTTTTTGTTTGTTTGTTTGTTTTCCATAATTTGCACGCTCTGCGACTTATAGGCCGAAGTGACATATTTATGGATTTTTCCCCATACAGGTATTTATAAACCAATAGTCGACTGCAATATGACCGTTTTCATTCATTCTGACTGAAAATATTGAACACTACCATTTTCATCCGCTAGATGGCACTCGAGTAGTAAGGCATGCCGTTGTATCATGTAATAGGTAAAAGTGTCTATCAATGACACAACCGGCTTGCCATAGATGCCACTTTCATTCTGCTTGCTTGAAGCAGCTGTCAAATCAGCTTCATTTTGCTGCGCCGCCCCAGCGAAATGGAGCTGATTTGACTATAAAAGTGCATTTATTAAGTAAAAGTTTAACTACCTGTAATTTACTTTAAGTTGAGTAAACAAATAATTGTTTTAGGTGCTTATCTTCTTAAATTTCGAAGTAATGCGCAGCGTTCCTCCTTCATGATTTCCTCCATGTCTGCTCTCTCCCGGCGCCGCAAATACTTTTGAAATGCATCTTATATGACCGTTAAAGTGCTTTTATTAAGAAAAAGTTCACGTGAGACACAACTTTTTTTTTCCCCTATCATTAACAGCATTTCTTACAACAGTTCGATTTGTTGTTTGAAAGGAAAAACCACTGCTTTTACCACCTCTGTCGTACCACAGCCCAAGATGGCACGTTGCACAAAAACAACACCTTAAAAAAGTACTCAACAAAATAAAACAACTCTACCTGTGATTTCCCCCAGCAGAGCAGGGGGGGGAAATTATTCATACGCTGCTTGGTAGCTGAGGAATGATGCTTCCTCCGCGCTCCAGATGTAGTCAGCAAAGCTTGCTGACACTGGCTGTGCCACTGGGGGTTTCCTAATTACCAGCTTTCAGCAGCCTCAGTCTCTCCTTCGTTCTCCCTTTACCTGTGGTGCTGCTGTTATGTGCTGAGAATGTGTTACTCACCACCTTCCTACATCGTGAGAGGTGAACATGAAAAGGCGCACTGCGTCATTATTTGCGTCAGTGGTGGAGAAAGCATCCATCACTTCTTCTTCCTGCTATAGATGTAATCATTCTGAACTTTTTCCTCTTGTCACTTTTGATACACATGTGGTGATCTTTGTGGCAGGAAAGGGGAGGGAGTGTCATGGCAACAAGGCTCTCTAAACGCACGCCATCGACACCAGCTCTTTGTTCTTACACTCAAAGGGATGCATATGCATTTCACCACATGTTTCAATAAGACCTAAAGAACACAGTCGTTAAAATCTCTGTGGCTGGACACCGATAAATGAGAACTGGACATGTGGACCGATCATGTCTCTTAGAGTTTATCATGGGGAGGATTGTCACGCTGGTGTCTTGTTCCAACAGATTCCACATCTGGCTGAAGGTGTTCGCATCCACGGTGAGAAGGTCACCGAGGCGCTGAGGCCTTTCCACGACCGCTTGGAGGCCTGCTTCAGACAGCTGCGAGAGAAGGTGGAAAAGCAGTACGGGGTGAAGACTCTGGTGAGTGGGGCTTTTTTTTTTTTTTTTTTTTAAAGATATTTTCCTGCCAGAATATGTTCAGAAGCACATTTTTTCCCTTGTTATCCATTTTGTACCCGTCCATTTTTGAAAGCTGTATAAATTAAACTTAAAACTAGAATGCAATGGCTTTTAAATAATTTGCAGCATTTTTTGTACCTAAAAGACATCTTAAAGTTACCAGGTGTTCTTCTTATGACCAGGCAGTGATTTGGTTCACAGGTAGGAGGAACCTAAAAATTGTAAACGCACAACATACATAATTAAAGAATCCTTGAACTAGTTTGTTTGACATTGTAGCAGAGTTAATCTTAATTAACTCCCTTTCCTCAAAGGGTGACTTTAGTCTGAACAGAACAGAGTTTTTGTTTGGAATTGGATTCAACCAATCCATTTAAACTCATAAACCCATTGTCCTCATATAAATAATGTTATTAACTTACTTTGTAGGTTTTTAGAAAAAAAATTTGAAGACCGCCACCCAGTTCTTCAGAGCTCTGCAGTGACTGGTCTAAATGACTACAGGCCCGTAGCCCTCACCCCGGTAGTCGCTAGATGATTTAAAAAACTGGTCATGGCACACATCAAAGCAACCATCGACATCAGCGAGAGCCCACACCAGTATGCATACCACAAGAATCGATCAACAGAGGACGCCATCTCCTCTGTGGTCCACACTGCTCTCATCCACCTGGAGCAGAAGAACCTCTATGTCCATATGCTCTTCGTGGACTTCACGTCTGCCTTCAACAGCACAATTCCCCAGACCCTGATGGTCATACTACTCATACAAGGACTAAGCCCCTCTATTTGCAACTGGATCCTGGATTTTTTTACCAACTGACGATAAGTAGTCTGTGAAGATCCACAACTTCTCCTCCTCCACCATAACCCTCAGCACTGGGTCCCCTCAGGGTTGTGTGTTGAGCCCCCTCTTGTTCACTCTGCTCACATATGACAGTGCACCTACCCACTCAGGCTGCCATAGTGTAAAGTTTGCAGATTATACAGCTGTGATGGGATGCATCACAAATAATGAGTCCAGCTACAGGCAGGAGGTGAAACATCTGGAGAGCTGGTGCTGGAAGAACAACCTTCACATCAATGTAAGGAAGACAAAGGAGTTGAATGTGGATTTCAGAAGGTGCAAACCTGATGCAGCATCTCAGACTGAGGAAGTCTTTCGGACGAAAGACGAAACGTTTCTACAATTTTTTTTTTTGCTTTGTTTTGTT
>JARVLU010000489.1:20895090-20912525 GCA_031762415.1 Simpsonichthys santanae
TTTTTTTATTAACAACATATAAACACATAACACTGCTGCGGCTGGGGCTTTCAGATAAGTTTTTTTTTTTTTACCTGTCAATCAATCCAGTAGACGCGTCAGCAAATGACCAATCAGCGACCTCAATTTGTCCCGAAGGTAAACGCCCCTTGCCTGCGGAGCTGACTGCAGCCCATCAGGGTGTACGCTCAAATATGAAGTCTCAACCGTCTGTGGACAGTCCGCCCGAGTCTGTGGAGCCTTTAGTTACTTTTTAATGTCTCTTCTCTAACACAAACATCAAAACTTGCCCCCTCCCTACAACTTCTATCAATTATTCTTTTAGTTAGTGGGGGTGAATCACTCGCCTCAGTGGAGTGCTATTTTTCAGGATCTCCCTCATGGTTCGTGTTTGAGTTTAGCCAATTACAAAATTGTTTGTTAATGTCGCTTACAGTGCATGAATAGCCCCGAGGACGTATCTTTTCATATTTAAATTCCAGCCATAATAAAGTGGGGGGAAACACGGCCATGCATGCAAACAATTATTTGCCGTCACAAATACTGCAACTCGACAAGCACATTTATCCAAATGGCTTTCTCCTTTAGGAATACAAATAACTGTTTTAACATGTGTGACTACGCACGCGCATGCACACAAGCCCAAAGGAGATGTGAAACTAATTTTCTTGTATTTCATCAGAGTTCCAACTTATTTGCGGCACAGAAAATGTTCCTTTTGGTGCCGTTTTGTCAACTTGAATAATTTCAGATTATTTAACGCTCGATAAAGACTCTTTTCTTGTTCTCTTTTCCTGATCCAACAGATCAGCCCCCTGCGGCCTCAGAGACCAAAGAGTCAGGTTCTCAACCAGATGGTGGGAGACCGTCGTCTCTCTGTGTCTCCTGCACATTCTTCTGCCTCCATCAACCACTCCTCCCCATCACAAGGGCCCCCACCCATTGCACCACGGAACAAAAGCTCCTTGAGCCTCCACACTGGTTCCAGTAAGAACTTAACTTTTATAAAGGCGAGCTGAAAGTCACAGTGAAGCTCTAAAAAGAATGAAGATTGAGTTTGTAGATCCACTCAGGTATGCTACAAGAAGTCCCCTCCACCACGGCTTCCAGTGCTAAACCAAAACCGGAGTTAAACTGGTATCTCCCTGAGCTGTGGTTGGTGACTCAAAATTACATGAAAGAGGCTGGTTTGTGAAAATCCCAGCCTAGTGCAAAACTATATTCTAGGCCAGGGGTGTCCAGACTTTTTCAGCATGCGAGCTACTTTTAAAATGACCAAGTCAAAGTGATCTGCCTACGATAAGGCCCCGTTTACACAAGAACAACTTCTGGAAGCGTTTGTGTTGTTTCCATGTTTATTGGGGGCAATGAACCAAAAAAAAAAAAAAAAATGGGAGGGTTTACACAATAACGCTGTAGTTTCCGTGTAAGTCAGGTTGCCAGATAAGAAATGAACTATAGTACTGTCGCTTTAAAATGATAGTATTTTGATCTAAATTGTCATATGTGCTGAGTAAAGACATTCTAAGATGAGTTGTGTGTTGTGTTTGTTGAACATGTGCACGGAAAAGGAGGTGGTAAATAAGCCATTTTACATTTGTCTGGCAACCCTCATGCTGGGCTCAGCTTCATTCATCGTGCACGCAGCGTCTGCATGACAGTTACGTCCAAACTGGTGAATACACCAGCGTGTTTTTGGAACTGGATTTTATTAGTTTTGCTGAAAAAGGGTGAGCAGCACAAAAAAACACTCTGCTCTCTGCCATTTATTATAACTGTTGTTAGTGCGGAAAAACCTTGGACTGCGGCCGCTTGTAGTGCGCATGTGGGACTTCACATTCGCGGAGCATTTCACACATTCAGTTCCCCTGAAAATCTCCACTCTGAGACCTGGATTTAGAAACCATCAGTTTCAGAGAATCAGGGCTGTTGTCGTATAAATGAGCCGCCGAACATTTCACGTCATGTAAAAAGGGCCATGGCTGCCCTGTCTGTCAATCAAGTGACATCGTGAGGATGGGTCTATTTTTTAATGCCACGCAATCTACCCATAATACATTTGAGATCAACCAGTAGATAGCAGTCGACGTATTGGGCACCCCTGACCTAGGCAGTGTTCCACTCACATACCTACCTCAGCTGGCTTTGTACTCATGCTGGCAACCACACCCACAGTTTTGGTTTAATCTACTGGAGTCAAAGCAAACTAGACCAGTTTCTAAACAATTATTGTTTATCACCTGCACGGGTTTTGGAGCAGGACAATCTGCGCTTTAGTCTCGTTGTTTTCTGTCATAAAGAGATTTCCCATGCAGGTTTCAAAATCCAGCTCCGGCGCTCTAGAGCTTAAGAAACTATACTGAGTTCAAGACCCCTGTGACAGCTCGGTGACTGTTTTTTAAGAGATAGTCTATTTTTAATTTATTCTTCAAGAACCAACTCTAGCACTAATTCCTGGTTTTGCACTGGAGCCTCTTTAGTGGAAAAAACCCTAAAAGATGATCCTGATCACGCATCAGTCACAGCTGCATTAAGATTTATTTACTTTTTTTTTTTTACTTGTTCAGCAAGGACAACAAAGTTTTATTGTCCCGACAGCGTTGAAATATCCGTTTCACGCGTATGTGCAGAGGCTTTTTCAGTAATTGTCCTCGTGGCGTCCTCTGGCTCCGAGCCCTGCTGTTCCAGAAACACTGAAGTCTTTTGGTGATGAATGTGAGCTGATGAGCGCCTTCTCGCACAGATCTGGAGCTGAACGGGATGGGCTGCCCCGACAAGGGTGAAGTCCCTCCTCCGCTGCCGGTGAAAGGCAGCACGGCGGATTATGGCAACCTGCTCGATAATCAAGACTTGACGACTCCCACGACACCGCCGCCGCCCCCACCGCATCAAAGAGTAGGTTTTTTTTTTTAAATTAGGGCTGAGAGTAACTCCTTAACAATGCACAACTCTTAAAATGAAACAAGCGTCCGCTCCTCACACAACATTTAGGTCAACCTTCTCCACAATTCCTCCACTCCTGTACTTCCAGTCCTAATGAGGGTTTAGCAGGTTTTTATAATCTAATTAGTTCTGTTAGCTGCTTTGTAATGTGTGTCACAGATGAGTGGAGCTATCAGTTAGTAGCCTGTACCTGCCCGTCCACCCTGCTGTTATTTATACTCGTCCTGCCAGCCGGCCGGGTGCTCGGCCGTGATTGATTGGATGATTACTTTACCTCTCACATTCATCAGAAGCTCTCCAGCTGTTAATCAGCAGCTCGTCTCTCCACGCTCGCCGACTTCTACTCAGGCCATCCTCTCGTTTCTCCTCGCCTCTCCGTTAACTAATCTTATTTATCCACCGTCACGGGCAGGTGGTAAGAACCCACCGACAGGCAGTAAAACAGCCCGGGCACGCTGTGTGGCGAGGACCGGCAGAAAGGCAGTGAGACGGTTACCGCCACTCTTCATTTATAATTCTGTGCTGAGGCTGAAGTGAGGGCACTGATGAGCATCACACCTCATCTGTTGTTAAGCAGGTAGGGAAAACAGACTAACCAGCTGAGCCAAGACATTTAAATAAATAAATAAAATATTACACAGTCATGGATATTGGGAAGATGCTAATCCACTGTTGGAAAAATAAATTAATAAACCCTTGTTCTGTTTTTGGAAATCTACACGGCTTTGTTGAAAGACAACCACCAGAAAAATGTAATGCCTGTTGGAATCTGTTCTGAAGCAACAAAGTAAAAAAAAAATATATATATATATATATATATATTTTAGGCTTTCAGTTGTAATTATAAAAATTAAAACAATACTCAAGATCTTTTATAGTGGACTTTTATAGAAAAGTTAATACTTTAATGCCTTGCCCGTTATTTGGGATGCATCCATACCACTTCTTTTTTAATCCAACTACAAGTACTTACATTAGAGTACTTACTTATACAAAGTACTGCAGTAAATATCACATATTTGTTTTAGAACTCATGTTTTGAGCACTTTTTTATTTTCTAACAATAAACATTTAATTTGTTGTACGGTAAATATTAACAAAAATTATGCAATTTGATTTTTTTTTATACTGTACATGTATATAGTTTAGCACAGCGCTGCAATTGAGGTGTTCTTACATTTTCTTGGTCGTTTGCAAACTAATTCAGGCCGCAAAAATTAGCTTCAATAGGAATTTTGTGCAAATTAAAGCCTGAGCATTCCTTGGAGAAATGCATATTACTGCGTACCTTGAATGCCAGAAATGTAAACATTTTGTCCTGAGAATGGGGAGAGTTGAATTCCAATTTAGTTTGTTTGTTTATTTTATTAGTTCTTTTTTTTTATACAATACCAAGCAATCCCATAAATCACAATATACAAAATCTAAAAAAAAAAGAAAGGTAGCAGAAAGAAGAAAAAAATCTTATTATATCTGCCCCTTTTTTCAAACAATCAGTTCAAACAATAATAATCTTACAGTAACAGAACAAAATGAATAACTCTTTCTAATTTACTAACTAATACAATACTAGGAAGTAACTAATTTCTAATTTCTTTCTAACTAATACAATTCACATTAAACTACTTCATATATTTTTTTAACAATTCAGTTTTTTTTAGTAAATGACAATATGCACCATCCCATGTGATAGCAGTCAGTCAGAGTGTTAGGAGTGATTCAGAGGTGCTGAACACACCAGATATTAGCTCAGTAACTATACACTTAGCTCAGTTATAGCCATTTTTAACTTGGCCCAGATGTGAGGCCATCTTAAATGAGAACAAGTTAATTATGTATAATGTCCATCTAGTTGATTTTTTTCTAAGTTTCATTAAATCCATCATTTGCAGGCAGACGATAATAATAGCAACCAGCACTCATAAATACTTGTCCAACGACAATAAAAACAAACCTCTTGATTAAATTGATTGTAGATTTTAATAATTTGTTTTAGGTTTAGTAGACAGTCAAGTCATTTTTGTCATGTTGTCTTTTGTTCGTTTTGTCTTTTTGCAGCACATTCCGCCTCCTCTTCCTAGCAAAGCGCCCCCTCCGCCTCCTCCCAAGACCACCAGGAAACAAGTCTCCATCGATTCAGGAATTGTACAGTAAACAAAGACTCTTGACAGTAGGACCAAACAGCACGCTGACGACAAAACAACATCAACAGTAAACATCCCCACAGAAGTTATTTTCACCCACGCGCTCCCTGTCCCAGCCTGACAGGATGAATACCTCACCGCAGCCCCCTCTTATCATCTTTTACGCTTTCGGTTATTCCCCCCCCCACTTTCTGTTTGACAACGATGCCGTCTGCAACACAGTTTCACCTGCGAACAGTCTCTGAGCTTGCAGATGTCATCTACAGCCGCAGGGTCATCATGACACGGACCCCCGCTTCTTTAATATTGACCCACTCTCGCATTTATGACAACAAACGACTCATTCAAGCGTTATTCATGTCTTTTACTCATATCCCCACTGTGTACAGAGGTATGTATATACGTTTTTTTATTTTATTCCAAGGTGTTTTTGTACACTATTTGACCATGACTCTCTTTGTATTAACGTGTTATTAGATTAAGTGGCATTTATATGAAACAAAAAAAGGGCTCGTAGGTTTGAATTGACAAACGATTTTAGAGAACAAGAATGTGATAATCTTTGCTTTTGTTTTGCTGGTAAATCATGGAGTGCGCATCCAACTAACTCCAACCATCCACACATCGTTGATCTGACCTTGTTGTAATATTTTATTCCAACGATATCAACTGTTTCCAGTTCACTACTGACATGACTTCTGAATAAACTTTAAACTGTATGTATTTAAAAAATATATATATACTGGATGTCTTTCTTAATGTCTCTGCCGTCTGGGTGGGATGCTGTAAATGGATGTTTGTACATATTCAGGAAAGTAAAAAGGAGAGCAACTGTGTGTATTTTCTGTCACTGAACACTGAGGAAGAAAGATTTATGTCTGCTTGATTGGCAGCCATCACAGCAGCTTCTTCATTGTCAGCGTGTAGGAGCGCTGTTTAATCAGGACCAAAGAATTACAGATATTCAGCATGTTCACAGCTAAACGCTTGAGCCTACAGGGAGACAGCTGAGCTGCCATAGCCGTCTGAGTAAGCTAAATGTTGAAGTGATGTTTTAGAGATGCAGGGAATCTGTTCACGTTTTAGAATTCATTGGTTCCCAACCCTAGTCCTTGAGGAACTCCATCCTGCATGTTTTAGCTGTTTTTCTGCTCCAACACACCTGATTCTGTGGTTTAATTACGGTACTTCTTTAAGTTCGACAGAAGCCTGTTCATCACCCTTTCATTCAAAATAGGTGTGTTGAAGTAGGGGAACAACTAGCAAGCAGAGTGGTGTTCCTCAGGGACTAGGGTTGGGAACAAATTAATTTGAACGGTCTTGTGATGGAACATATTTTGAGAATCCGTACTTTTGGAGTTTCTTCTTCCATTTCCAGACGTCATTTTTGCTCTCGTGCGTCAGAGCAGCAGTAAAATTGTACCCGTGATGTTCAGAACCACCTGTGCCACCCTCGGTAAGAGCGCACACGCGCCGTGTTTTGCGTGTCACCAAAACCCGGCCTGTGGGACCTTTTTTGAAGCGTTTGCCCCCAGGTAGGCTGAGACTCTGCCATCTCCTGTGTTGTTGGCACTTTCTGAGTGGGTGTCTGCCGCAGGAAAAGTGCTCCAACTGTAGCCTCCGTTGTTTTGAAGGTGTTTTTATCTCCAGAAGGTTCGGCTTTTTAAAGCTCTTCTTGTCCTAATTAGGAACACTGAGTGACATTTTTTTTCTTCTGGAGGTTTTTTGTTGTTGTTGTTGTTGTTGTTGTTGCAAAAGCTGCCGTAGGAGACCACTTGTAGTTTATAGGGTGTGTGTATCTATTTTGTTATACTTGAAAGTGTCTCATTCCTGTGATGAAACCTGACAATCGTCTTTGGTAACAATTGAGCTACAAATAAGGTAAATAAAAACCACATCATTCATTATGTAATTTTCTCTTAACACAGTTTCCAAAAGATGTAGAAGAAAATAGAACATTTCTGCAACATTTAGAATAACTCAATCTGTTGTCACATGTCTGTAGTTGAGCAGGAAAACATATAAGCCCATTGATAAACAATGGATTCTTGTTGGGGAGGTATAACTGCTAATTATACGATTAAGGTCAAATCAATGTGCTAAAAGACCTGCACAAGTAGTGCTGACAAATATTTTCCAAACACGAACCTCAGCAGTCACTGTGTGAGAGGCAGAGGACACCCTGGACAGGTCACAAGTCCATCACAGAGACACAAAGAGACAATGAGACAAACAACCATTCAGTCTAACATGCATGTTTTTGATCAGTTGAGGGGAACTGGAGTGCTGGTGTTAGGCTCCACCCCCACGATAAGTGAAAAATTGTGAAGTAGTGATAGTAGTTCAAGTCAACTTTGTCATTTCCATCTTGTGGTACATGAGATGGGATGAAATTATGTACACAAGTAATAGTAGTAGTTATTTAGATACAGGTATCTATATATTGGCATTTTAAGCTCATCCCACACTCTTGCAATGTTCCTAACCCTTTTTAAAAATATTAATCTAAATGGGTACTCACCAGAGAAGATGAAGAATTAGCTGTCCAGTGATGATGAAGGTGATGAAGATTAGATGAAACCAGGGGCTTTGGCTTCGTCCTTCATAATAAAAGTGCAAAATATCATCCTTTTCCAGAACAGGCCCGTTTCGTTCCTGTTAATAACTTGTTCAGACCTGTACCACACAACCCCTGCCCGCACGTGCGCCGCCCACTATTTGCATTCCGGCGTCGATCATTTGACCAATTAAGCCCTGATACTGTATTTTTTTTGGATTGTGTGTCCACAAACATACAGTAGAGCGAGTCCACAGAAGTCGAACCACAAAGTAGCGAGAGACTATACCCGGAGAAAACCCACGCATGCACAGAGAGAACATGCAAACCACCCAGAAAGGCCCCTGGCCGGGATTCGATCCAGCAACCTTCTTGCTGAGTGGCGTGCTTGTACCAGAATATAACTACCGGTAATAAAAAAAGTGATTTCTTATTCAGTTTTAATGTTCCCCACATTCTGTGCAAGACTTTTAACTTTGATTCATTTTTCATTGAGAATATTCTTTATTATTTCTATTAATCACTTTTATAATTAAATATTTGACATTATAGATAAACATTTACAATTCATTGAGAAAAGTAACAAGATGAAAACTGGTTCATAGCGATGAGGAAACATGGGACCAGAGACAAAACATTCAAGTCTATGGATCAGGTTAAGAACCGCTGGAATAAAGAAACAGAAAGTACCGTTGAAGGTTGATGTAGGCGAGGAAAGCTTCCCTCATACTTTCAAATCTGTCTTGGACAGGCGTAGTCTTTCCATATTTATAACCCTATCTAGCCGGTGTGCAAAGCTGGGTTAAGTGGCAGATTTCCAAGTCAATAGAATGAGCTTCTTTGCCACCATCATCATCATCAGTCCAAGGTGTACGACCATCTGCACGTGGAATGAAAGTTGAAGAGCATCCAAATATTGCCAAGTTGTTATTTTGGACAATCCTATGAGCTGAAG
Source organism: Simpsonichthys santanae (assembly GCA_031762415.1). Taxonomy (NCBI): domain Eukaryota; kingdom Metazoa; phylum Chordata; class Actinopteri; order Cyprinodontiformes; family Rivulidae; genus Simpsonichthys; species Simpsonichthys santanae. The sequence goes on from JARVLU010000489.1 coordinate 20,903,690, forward strand.
GCTACTGAAAAACTGCAATCCGCAGTTCTGTTAATGTCGAATTGTACCAGAACAGACGTGGCAACAACCCCCAGCTGATGACGCTCACCACTAATCTTGTCACAATAACAAATTTTGCTGCGCTATTAAGTCTCAGAAATTATTGCGATAAACTTTAAAATCTTTTTCTTTTTTTTTTTTCTTTCTTTCTTTTTTTTTTTTTTTAATCAGACTGGAATATTGCCCACAATCTCAAACCTACCTCCATGTCACTGGACTCGTGAGCATCTTCAGTCTTTAACCAACTATTTATGCATTGATTTAGATGAAGTGGTTATTTCCATTTTCCTCTCTGGGGTCAGAACGTTTACAGTTGATGGGTGTCAACACTGTTTTTCATTTGCAGCCATTTGAAGTGCAAAACAATAAAACTTAAAGTGCAACGGACGATTTGATTTTTTTTTTTCGAGAGTCTATTAAAGTGCTTTATTTCATTCTGGTGATTTGTTCGTTCGCGACGATTTTTGGAGAAGGACTAAAAAGTTTAATCGGCGTTGTAATTGACTTATCAAGAATACCCACTGGGCTCTCAATATCTGGCCTCGCAATTGAAAAGGGGGATAAAGGGTGAAGCATTTCAGTGCTGGTAATATTACACAGCTAACTGGCAGCTTTTTCAATAGGCTCTTGGTGATTTGTGCTCAGCCATTATGCTTCACCCTCTTTCCCCTCCTTCAAAGTACAGGCGTGGGGGGAAGCAAGGCTTAATTGAGAGGATTTCCAGAGGCTTTGTTGCAGGAAAGCTACAGCATGGGCTAGCTCCTTCTCTCCAGGAGAAATGTATTTACAATGCACTCCGTGCCCATCTCATTTGTCATTTCTGCGAGGACTAATGTGTATGTTACTTCCCTTATGACGCTCCCGTTTGCTGGAGGGCAGCAAATGGTCTTCTTTTTAAATGTCTCCTTCACATAATAAAAATAACACAATTTCCATAAATTATCACAGCCGTCTTCACAGCTTTTTTTCCCACCAAATGGGGTCCAGCAACAATTTGTTTTATTTTAAACTTTAATGTGACGAATCCTTAAAGCGGTGGTTCTCAAACTGGGTCCCCTGAGGATATAAAGTCATGTCAGAGAACTAAACAAAATAAACAATAAACTAATTAAAATCATAAATTCAGCTCTGATCCAGATTCAAATCCAAGTAGTCAATTCATTCATATTTTAAATACTTTTAAATACACCACATTATTATTAAATGATTAAAGGTTGTCTATAGAAGCCAGTAAATTTTGTCAAATCTTCACTTTGTCAGTTTCACAACCATTGGAGACTGTGGGACGAAACAACTCCCTTTTAACAGGAAGAAACATCCAGTAGAACCAGAACTAAGATGGACTATTAGCTGCAGACAATGTGGGAAAAGCTCCAGCCCAACAGACAGGAAATAAAGAATAACTATCGTACTTGCTGCCATACACATTGCGCCACCGTATAAGTCGCATCAGTCCACATATGTCCAATAAAGTGTTTTTTGTTTTTTTTTGTTGCTTCGCCGTATAAGTCGCATCTATTATGCATCACTGCTGATGCATCACATTCGCTATGCATCACTAGGCCTGTCACAATAACAAATTTTGCTGGACAATTGTCTCAGAAATTATTTTGATAAACGATAATATTGTTGGAAATTTGACAATTAGTAATTATTGTCAAATTTAAGAAGAAATGTTGGTAATTTGTTTTGTGTGCAGTATCATTTTTGAACACTGGATGGCAGTATAAGACAGGGTGAGGGAGAGAGCAACGTGTCTCTTTGAGAAAAATGGGAGGGAGGTCCCTGGACGTGACATGGGCTGTCTCTCATTCCTGTTTTTCAGTTCTCAAAATGGCGGATGCTCGGTGTGCTTTGAGCTCTTTAGCATAGCATTTATTACACAAATGTTTTTAATTTAAAATATCAGTAAACAAGTTCTCAGCTTCTTTTTGCAGAGAAAAACAACTTTTTAGATGAAGGCACGGGTTTCAACCATGATTTTTGGAGCTTCGACAAAACTGAGGTTTTTTCCCGAGATCGGCCTGTTAGCTTAGCTCATAGTTTAGCTTCTCAGCTTAGCTGCTTTTAGCATCCAAAAATGTGATTTTTGACTGTTTAAACAGATTTTAAAGAGAAAGAGAGGGGTCAGTGAAGAGCACCAGAGTTGAGCCTATTTGTCATCCAGTGACTTCAGTCGAAAGAGACAAAGAAGCGATAAAGTCGATAAATGAAATTAGGTCGATCATTTTCATTTATCATGCAATTAATTGATTTATTGCGACAGGCCTATGCATCACCGCTGACCTCCCCGAAATGTGGGCCGGGGTTGTGCCAAAAATCGATTTGCTGCCAAATGGCGGGAGTGTGCACGGGAGGACTATAACAAGAATTTAACAAGATTACCACTAAAATCAATTATTTGTTTGCTTGACATTATAATAAAGATGTGTCTCAGTTGAACTTTTTCTTAATAAATGCACTTTAATGGTCAAATCAGCTGCATTTCACCTGGGCGGTGCAGCAAAATGAAGCTGATTTGATGTTAGCTCCAGGAGTTCCAGAGCGAGACAAAGGTGGCTTGGTATGGCAAGCCAAGTGTCTCATTAATAGCCACTTTTACCTATTAATGAAACACTTGGCTTGCCATATTAGTTGAAGGCCCTCTCGTGGCTGAAAACGGCAGTGTTCAATATTTTCTATGTCAGAATGAATGCAATCATCAGATCTCAACAAAAAATTGGGTTATTAAAATGGGGAAAAACATAAATACTGTACATTTTTTTGTTTGTTTTCTGTATAAGTCGCAGGCCTCTCGGATGAGTGGCCATCTGCCTCGTCCTTCGAATCGTTGAGAGGAAAGGAAAGGCTGTCCTCCTCACGTTCTGGTTCCTGGACTCCACACATTGAATTCAAATCCACCTTTTCATGTCAAAAACATCTCAAGACTTCCCAGTTTTACCCAGTTCAGGCCTGGTTAGTACTTGGAGTGGAGACTGCATGGGAAGGTGCCATTAGCTTCTCGAATTTCCCCCATGAGCTTAATAAAATATCGTGTTTACTGTGTCTTGATAGGCTAGATAGATCTTTGCCGAACCGCTCAAACATGCTTTCATAGCCTCTTTCTGGACCACTGCAAGAGTCGAGTGCCAAGCAAAGATCCTCAATGTGTCCAACAATCAGCTGCTAGTGTTACCATCTGCACCAGATTTGGACAACGCATCGCTCCAACCATGGCTTCTAATTAAGTCCCTGGTCTTTGACAAGATTATCCTTTGGACCTACAAATCACTCTGTGCTCCTCAAGATGCTGGTTTCCTTCACCGCTATGCACTCCATCTCTTTCCTCACACCAGGCTGCAGCTGTCCGATGACTGATATTTCAGGATCTCAGCTCTGATCCTCTGAAATCCTTGCACCGCTTCACTCCTGGACTCGTTCAGTAACCGCCGTAAAACCGTACTTATTCATCAAACCATACAATGTAAAGTTTTCTTCTTCCTGACCGGGGTCTGAACAGACATTTTCCTGTTTTTGTCGATTAATTAATTATGTGGTTTCTTTAATTTTGTTCTTGTCCTTGTGTCTTAATTAAAGATGCTTCAGATTTCAAACTGATCATTATAAAAGTTTAAGCCTCTTAATTTGTTCACACACTTTTTTTATTATTATTTTAACAGTCTTGTTTAATAAATGTGTAATTTTATAATCCTACAATTAGGGAAAATGTTTTATTTATTTATTTTCCCCACAGCGAACTAAGTTGCCTGAAGATTTGGCAATTGTTTTACGCTGGACGCCCTTCATGTCACAACCACAGACCACCGAACTACCACAACACTCTGTGTGGAGCAGAGAGCTGCTATAGGGAGCAGATGGTGGGGGTTAAGGGCCTTGCTCATGGGCCCAGAGTGGGGTAAATGAGGGTGGTGGCAGGTGTGGGTGTTTCACCTTTTCCACCCACATTTTGATGTTGTGGAACCAGTGACCTTCCGATCACCGGCCCACCTTTATAACCTTTTCAGCACCACGCCCAGATTAGGGAATTTGTATAAAAGATTTATTTAAAAAAATCAAACGATATTCAGTCAAGTCATCTGGACGGTTTATTTTGTTGCTGAGATGTTTCATCCTTCCTCCAAAGGACTTCTTCAGCCACCAAACTGAGTCCCACAAGCAGCGTCCCCTTCTCGCCGCGTAAATTTACAGCAGCCTGTTCCAGCGCCTCGTGCAACAAACACGATGGATGTCAGCTTGTAGTAAATCTCTGTCACTAACGCTGCTCCACAGGGAGCACAAGCAGCAGAGTTGTCACGTTGGGCTTCAACAAACTGCGTTCGATGACGGAGCAAACACGACTCGTGTGATGGAAGTCTGTTCTGTCGCTGTAGGAACGTCTCCAACCAGCTGGATCGTTTAATTGAAACCAGAACTGGATGTTCAGGAAAAAGAGCGAAGCAGCCGTTTTATTGCGATTGGTTTGAGAGAATGTAAAATAGAGAATTTTTTAGTGATTTTCTTGTTTATAAGTGTAAAAGACGAAACATTTACTAGTTGCAAATTGTCCAAATTATCTGAAAAGCTTTGTTTTATAGAAGAGAAAAGGCTCCCAAGGACATTTAATCAATTAAAGTTTGATAAAATCTGTTAGAGCTCAGAATACGTTTATGATGACTCAGCTGCAACTTTAAACGTTTGCTCTATATCTGGAAAAATGACAGCGATTTTGTGTTTGCTTAGGATTTTTGTTAGTTGTGGCAGCCATCTTGAATCAGAAAAGCAAACACACCTGATCACGATTGTGCACCTTTTGGTGCCTAAACATAATTATCTCCTTTTGTTAACGTTTCAAGCCTGAACTTTGTGACAAAGAGCCTGAGCAGTGATGAATCTTAACAGTGTGAATGTTTATGAAGAATTCACACTGTTGTGATCCATTTTTCTTCCGTATGGTTTTCGGTGCGATTCTCGTCCTGCAGTTTTTAAGCTATTTCAACAAATCAAAACGTTCAGCTGTTTCAGGACAATCCTGCTATGATTTTTGGTATTTATGCAACTAGCTTTTTCAATTATTTAGCCTTTTCTGCCACTTTTCCTCTCATATAAAATAAACTGAGCTCATTTTATTTACATCCTTCAGATCTGTTTACAACCTTTTACTGCTCCTTTCACATTTTGTTCTGGTTCAGCTTCTTTCAGCTTTCTTGTACAAATGTAAAACTTTTTTAAGATCCTTTCAACAACATTTTTGTGCTTCTTCTAACTTTTTTCTGTTAATTTCACCTTGTTATGCTCCTTTCAGCTTATTTATGCAAGTTTCAGCTTTTACTGCTATTTCAGCTACTATTTAGATGTTTTTATGCTAATTTCAGCTTTTTCAGCTAAATTCCACTTTTTTTGCAATCTGTTCAACTTTTTTCAGCAAAATTTGTCAAAAATGTGCTCTCTCCACTTCCTTGTTCTGGTAAATGAAATTTTTTCTGCTTTTCAGCTACTTTTCAGCTTTTATTTATTTATTTTTTAGTGCAAATTTGACCTTTTTTATTTATTTTTTTTTTCCAGAAAAATTTCCACTTTTTGTACTCATTTCTGCTTTTTTAAGCCTAAATTGGTAAACATGTTCTTGCTGCTTTATTCTGCTAATTAAGCTTGTTCTACCTTTTTAGAATTTTTTTAAACTAATTTCAGCTGTTTTTAGATAAATTCAAGTTTTCTGCTGTTTTCAGCCTAATTATCTTCTTTATGCTAATTTTAGCTTATGCTCCTTTCAGCATATTTCTGCTCGTTTCAGCTTTTTCAGCTTTTTTTGTGCTCTTGATCCTAATTGTAGCTTTTTCAGCTAATTCCATATTTGTTTTAGCTTATTTCAGTTCTTTTCGCTTCCTTCTGATAGTTTAAGCTTTTTTTTTTCAGCTACTTTTCAGCTCTTTTTGCTAATTTCAGCCTTTTTTTGTTTTTGCTAATTTCCTAATTTTTGTGCTAATTTCTGCTTAAACCTAATTCAGCAAACATTTTTGGCTTTCTTCTGCTAATTTAGGCTTGTTCTTCCATTTCAGCTACATTTCAGAATGCTTTAGTAGCTGATTTCAGCTGTAAATCAGCAGGTTCTTCAGCAATAAGCATTCACACTGCATTTTCACAGGAAATGCAATTTCTCTAGTTGATTGTTTGTCGTTCGTAGAAGCAGTTCTTGTAAAAAAAAAAATCAACCCAAACGCAGTCATACATTTGAAAATCACTATTTTCACAGCAGAAACTCTGGCGGTTGCAGCTTTTTAATCGTACTGATAAAGAGCTGAACTAATTTTGCCTGAAAGAGTATTAGTAGAAAATGTTGAGTTTATTTGTTGCAGATTGTTATTTTATAATAGTGAATTCTTTATCTTTGGACAGACTGAACATTGCACAGAGACAAACTCTTTAATGCTGTGTTTCTGCACCGTTACCAACTTTACAAACTGCAGACACTCCGTCTCTGTTTTCAAGACGAACCTGACGGCACTTTTGCAGCCAAACCCCATTAGTGATATTTTTGTTCTGCATTAATGGTGAACACTTTTTGTTGTTGTTGACGGTGGGGTGGGGAGCCCAGTGGTGTTGATCTGTTTCGGTCGAGCCTATTATGAGGCTCTGGGTTTTCCCCGGCAGTCAGACATGTTGCTATAGAAACCCAGAGCTCGGGGGTGGAGGAGAGGTTTGATGAGAAGGCAGAAATCCCAGCCTGTTTCAGTGCTACATGGAAATAACTAGTTAGTGCCAGAGGCATGTTGACCCAGCACAGGAATATTGATTTGAACTGCATAATTACATCTTTGTAATTCGCCCGTTTTGATCTCAGGCCTTCAGTTTGAGCTCCTGTTCTATTTATTATTATCGGCTCAAAACAAATGATCAGGTTTGCCTTCATGAGCGCAACGATCTGGTCTCTCCTCCGACTTTTTATTGCAGGTATTAGAATGCTGGATGGAGTTTAGGAAGCTGTAGTGTTGGAGGATCAAACCTTCGTATTCAGACAGAAACTTCCTGATGGTGAAACATTTTCTCCTTCTCTCACCGTCTCCTTTAAATTCTGACGTTCCTGTGTTTCTTGACTTCTGTGTGATTAAAATCAATACGTGCGGATCACACGCTGGGGTTTTGATGTATTTCGCCTCCCAGAAAGCTTCACGGTGCAGGTGATGGATGTGCTTTGGTTCATCCAGTCGTCGCTGGAGGCGTCACGTATGAAACGATGCTGACCTCAGCTGGTGGGAACAGTCGGTGCAGTCTAGTTTCCAGCACAGACACAGAAGCTGCTCAAGTCCTCAAACCTCTCCTCACCAAGCTGACGTGGCAGCCGTTACAGGGATGATTAGATGTTAGAGGTGAAATCTGTTAAATCTCATTCTCTCATCTTGATCCACGCACAAAGGGATAGTGTTGGATGCCCCCCATGCTGCATAAGGCCCAGAACATTTTGGCCCCACAAAGCTGATGGAAACTCACACTGGTTTGTATGAATATGATGCACAAAAGCTACCAGAGCTACCACCACACCTGCAGCCTCATATTGAGCTACAGGGCTCTGCAACCTGCGACTCTGCAGCTACAAGCGGCTCTTTCAAGCTTTGAACCAAAACTAATGTAAAACTGAATTTTATTGGTCGTTACACAAACGACAAAAGATAAATACAGTACTGAATACTTTTGAAGCATTCACACTATTGTGATCCAGTTTTCTTCTGTACGTTTTTCAGCATCGTTCTCGTCCCACCGTTTTTGTGCTATTTCAACAAATCGTAAATCAAATTGTTCGACTCTTTCACGACGATCCTGCTGTGACTTTTGGTGTTGGCGCAACTTTAGCTTTTTGAAATATTTAGCCTTTTCTGCCACTTTTTTCTTCATAGAAAATTTTACATCCTTCACGTCTTTAGATCTGTTTACAATATCTTACTGCTCTTTTCACATTTTGTTCTGATTCAACTTCTTTGTACAAATGTAAACTTTTTCTGTTGTTTTTCCCCCTAGCTGTTTTGTGCTCCTTTCAGATTCCTTCCAACTACAACATGTTTGTGCTTCTAACTTCTTTCAGCTAATTTCAGCTTCTTTTCAGCTTATTTCTTCAAGTTTCAGCTTTTTCTGCTATTTCAGTTACAATTTAGCTGTTTTGTGCTAAATTTAGCCTTTTCAGCTCATTTCACTTTTTTAAACACATTTCAGCTCTTTCAACTTCCTTTTGGTGGTTTAAGCTTATTTTATGCCTTTTCAGCTATGGTACGTTTCAGCTGTTTTTAGATCATTTCAGCTTTTTTAGCAACTTTACTCATTTTTGTTCTCATATTAGCTTATTTAAACCTAATGCTTTCTTTTGCTAACTTGGCTTTTTCTTACATTTCGGCATATTTTTAGCTACTTTCAGCTGTTTTCAGCAAGTTTTTCTGCAATAAGCATTCACACTGCATTCTTGTAGAAAATACTTTATTTATTTATTTATGTATTTGCTGTTTTCTTGTCATTTCTTTTGCAAATACTCACTTTAACTTTTTGCTTTATTTATGTACTCAGTTTTTTTCCCCCCACAATTAAAAAAAAAAAAAAATCACAAGTCTGCACAGTTCACAGGTTTTTATTTTTATTTTATTAAAAAAAAAAAAAAAAAAACACACACACCTCTTTACAAGAATCTGGGCTTTTCATTTGTCTTAAAATGTAAAAATATTAATAAATGTTAAAAATCATTAGATATTTTGAGCTTTATAATGTCACTCGTACTGACCTCAAAAGTCTCCTCCAACAAACCTAAAGTGGCCCATGGGCCAGCAGTTGATAATCACAG
>JARVLU010000489.1:20929409-20941232 GCA_031762415.1 Simpsonichthys santanae
AAAATAAATTATCACGAGGACAGGACCTTATTCAGCCTCACACTGTAATGATATCTGCCCTGAGGAATTCATATCTGCTCCACCCCCCCCACCCCCGCCCCATCAATGCCCCTAATGAGACCCCCTGCCTCCTCCTCCTATTATAAGGGATGAGACAGGAGGCCTCTGGAGCCCTCCCTGGCCTGAACCGTCAAACATACCGCTCACAAATAGTGTAATAATAGTCTCGATCAACATTTAACCAGGTTTTCATGCCGTAAGCTGCATATTCATTTAATTCTGTCACATTTCACAGATCTGCAGCTGATGGCCTTTCAGAAAAGACAAACGTGCCTCCTTCAGATGCTCCTATCGTGTTCACTAATTAATTCAATCTTTATTTATTTATAAGATATTGTATCTTCTACCTGCTCCTTTTTGAACAGAAAACGTAAAATTTGCGCGTCACTTGGGCATAATTATTTGTATTAACTTTTATTTTTTTAGTTTGTGTTATACTATTTAATTTTTTTTCTTTCTTGGTTGTCTTTTCTGTCTGTTCGAAACAAATTAAATAACAATGGATCCAGGTTAGTCTCATTGAGGGTGTTTTCACACCTGAGAGTTCGGTAGACTCGGTCTGATTGGGGACCAAAATTCAGAACATTTGTTACTTTCACACTGAAATGAGTCAGTCGCGCCAAACTGTTGTGGAGACAACTTGTTTCAAGATGGCTGCCACAGCTACGTGACCTCAGAAAACACATAAATGGCTACAACTTTTACAGATATTAAGCTAAAATTTAGCGTGGTAGCAGTTGAGATGATCTCACAACGCATACTCCAAGCAGCACACTTGGCTTTACACGATGGCTTTAAATGTTGGTGGAAACTGGGTCTGTTAGCAAAATATGTCATAAACCTCCTGGCAGATTTTCATGAAACTCTTAAAGGAATCATTGGATTAACTTTTGGAATCAGCCTGATTCAAGATGGCTTCCGCAGCTAATTGAACTTAGCAAACACAAAATACACAGCTCAGTCATATTTATAGAAATGAAGGTAAATTTGATGTGAATTGAAGTCTAACAGATTGCATTATATCAGGATTGAGCATAACGTCATTTACAAGCTTTGACCAAAATGGCGGCGGCACAGTGGCGCAGTTGGTAGAGCTGCCACCTCTCAGCAAGCAGGTCCTCGGTATAAATCCCAGCCAGAGGGCTTTTCTGGGTGGAGTTTGCATGTTCTCTCCGTGCATGCATGGGTTTTCTCTGGGTACTCCGGTTTCCTCCCACAGACCAAAAACATGCATGTTAGGCTGATTGATAACTCTAAATTGCTACGCCTGCCTCGACAGGCTCGCTCAATACAGAGCAATTTCTAATTTGACCAGACTGGCATCTCTTCCCAACACAGCTTTCATTAATTCAACCTTTATAAGAGATGTCGGTCACAGCAGCTGCATTCCGGCGTAGATTAACTACGAGACCCAAAGTTCAGAGATTCAAGGTTCTTTATTGTCATTCACATCACATGTGTGAAACTGTGTACATTGGGTCTCACCAAAATATATTCTATAAGTCGTAGCACAGGAAGCAGTGTGTTATACTCCACCGCCATTGTTGGCTTTATCATTTCTTTGTGTCTCTCTTTCTACTGAAGACACTGGATGACAAAAGACTCAACTCCGGTGCTCTTCAGTGACCCCTCCCTTTCTCATTTTTTGTTAAAATCCATTTTAACCGTCCAAAATCACATTTTTGGATCATTAAAAGCAGCTAAGCTGAGAAGCAAAGCTACGAGCTAAGTTATCAGGCCGACCTCGGGAAAACACTTCCGTCTTGTTGAAGCTCCAAAGTTCATGGTTGAAACCTGTGCCTTGGTGTAAAAAGTTGTTTTCTCTGCAAAAAGAAGCTGAGAACTTGTTTACTGATTTTTTTTTAATTTTATTAAAAGCTTTGTGTAAAAAATGCTATGCTAAAGAGCTCAAACCACACAGAGCGTCCGCCATTTTGAAATTTGAAGAGAGACAGCCCATGTCACCTCAAAGGGCGTCCCTCCCATGTTTCTTAGAGACACGCTGCTCGCTCCCTCACTATCCCTCCTTTGGTTCATAGTTTTAGTCTGCCATATGGTGGTAAAAAAAAGGACTACACACAAAAATGAACCAACATTTCTTCTTAAATTTGACATTAATAATTATTGTCAAATTTCAAACAATATTATCGTTTATCGCAATAATTTCTTTGATACTTAAAAATGTTTTTTTATTCTGCATGGAGACGATTTGAAGACGTGGCAAGAGTGATTAAAAAAATAAAATAACAGAAAGAAGATGTTCTGCTAGTTGGATCTGGTGCAAACAGCTTGCGTGCTGACGCTGAGCACTCGCCGTGCAGCGATCGTTTCAGCCTCGACTCCGAGCTGCGCTCAGTCGCTTCTTGTTGTTTCTGGATAAAACCAACGGCTCTATTTGTTGCTCAGGTTGCTCCTCCAATGCTCCGATCCGCTTTTGTCATGAACTGAACTGGCATTCCTGCACTGTGACATAACCCAGGACACACACAGACACATGCACATTTATATGTGTGTGTATCCACTCAGAGCTGATGCTGACAGCACAGCTGAGAGGCCATGTGTGTTGACATGCCCCCACTTGACAAAGAGGCCTTTTTTATTCACTACTGCAGAAAATATGTTCTTACAAGCCTGAGATAATCTGAGGAACACAAAGGCATCATCAAGGCTGAGACTGTGAGGTGCTTTTGACGTGTGCTAAGATTTCTGAGTGTTTTTATGTCACTGAGTAGACTCGCATTTATCTGAAAGGACTGCAGATAACGGGAACAATAGATTGCATCACTGTAAAATGGGATTTTACCAGTTTGTGATTAAAGATGTCAACACATAAACACTAAAGAACACTTCTTGTTCAAATATTTTGTCTTACTTTGTATATTTTGCCACTATGCTTGAAAAAAAATTGTGCAAATTATACACCAAAACATGAGGCTCAATTGGGAATAGCTTGCTATGATTTCTGGGAGAGACATGGCACAACCTAAACAAAACAAAATAAAAATAAGCTTTAAGGGAAATCGTAACAAAGGGAAAAAACAACAACAATCTGATACAGAAATCTGATCTTTAGGGAAAAATACATACATTTTGGTCATTTTCCAAACAATACTGCATCATATCTTTCTCAGGCATCCTCTACTGCAAAACCTGGCTGTAAAAATCAATCATTTTTATTTCTACAACACATTTTAAGAATGAAATGGCTGCACAAAAGGTAAAATATAAAAGCTTTATTTCATTTTCATTTTTTTATGCTGATGACAGTCAAATGTATTGTTCCGTTAAAACAAGGTGAACAGTATTTTATGAACCAACTCCTGGAATGGCAGAAGTCAGAGCATGGATGCCACATAACTTTTTACATTTTAATAAGAAAAAGACAAAGGTCTTGTTGTTTAAGACCAGTGATGGTTCCAAAGTCTGTGCTGATCTTGATCCTTTAACACAACATCTGACTGGGACAGCACCTAACATGGGTGTGAAATTGGACAATGAGCTTGATGCACAGATCCATCCATCCATCCATCCATTTTCTCCCACTTATATGGGGTCAGGTCACAGGGGTAGCAGCCTAAGTAGGGAGGCCCAGACTTCCCTCTCCACAGCCACTTGGATCAGCTCCTCTGGGGAAATCCCAAGGTGTACCTATCCGCTTATCGATCTCTCGCTCCATTTTTCCCTCATTCATGAACAAGACCCCAAGATACTTTAACTCCTCCACTCGGGGCAGGACCTCCTCCCCGACCCGGAGAAGGAACTCTACCCTTTTCCGGTTCAAGAACATGGTCTCAGATTTGGAGGCATTCACCCCGGCCACTTCACACTCGGCTGCAAACCGACGAAGCCAATAGGACCACATCATCTGCAAAAAGCAGACACAAAGTCACCAAAACAGATCCCCTCAACAACTTGGCTGCACCTAGAACTTTTGTCCATAAGATATGAACAGAATTGGTGACAAAGGGTAACCTTGGCAGAGTCTAACTCTCACCGGGAATGAGCCCGACTTACTGCCGGCAATGTGAATCAAGCTGAAACCAGCCATACAGGGACCTAAAAGCCCATATCAAAGGGCCTGGTACCCCATACTCCCAGAGTACCCCTCACAGGGTTCCCCGAGGGACACGGTCGAACGCCTTCTCCAATTCCACAAAACACATGTGGTTGGGCAAACTCCCACGCACTCTCCAGGACCCTGCTGTAGGCTGGTCCAGTGTTCTACGACCAGGACGAAAACCACTCTGCTCTTCCTGAATCCAAGGTTTGACTATCCGACGGACTCTCCTCTCCAGAACCCCTGAATAGACCTTACGGGGGAGGCTTAAGAGCGTGACCCTCCTGTAGTGGGAACACACTCTGCAGTCCCCCTTTTTTGAATAGGGGAACTACCACCCTGGTCTGCCCATCCAGGGGAACTGCCCCCGATGTCCACGCAATATTGTTGGTTTTAGTGTTTTTAATGAATTTGCTTTATTGTTTTTTACTGTTTGCTGTTTTATGATTTTAACAGTCCATTACTTTTACGGTATCGGTTGATTTGATGTTTTTTTTATGCTTGTTTGTGTTAGTGTACAGCACTTTGGCCAACAATGTTGCTTTAAAAGTGCTTTACAAATAAAGTTGTGTTGTAAAAATCTTCATACATCAAAACAAACAAATGAAGCCAATGAAATAAACTCACGCGGTGGAACCAATAAAAAGTTAACTCAATATATTTTGTTTAACTGGAACTAAAACCCTTTGAAAACAAAACCAACGATGGTCTGAGCTGCTCTCATTGTCAGATAAAATGTTGCTTTCGGTGTGCTGCAACATTTTAAACTGTCCCCTGTGACGAGAAAGTAGAATAAATTCAGAGTTGACCGTTTAAAACAGTTTGTTTTTATGTGAGACTGTCAACATTTAGTAATAACCATTACCGATCAGGCTCTCTATAAAACTACAGGGTTCAAATAGGTGTTGGGAGGCACACTTATTTATTTATTCTTCACTGACAAGGACATCAAGACTCCCACTTATAGACTGTAATTATCCCTTTCATTACATTCAGCTTCCAGGCTACCTGATAGAACCTCAAAGAGACGTGTCTCTTATCAATGAAGGGGCTGAACAGTTGCTATCTTGGTAGTCTGCCAGTCTTGTGTCGGCAGGGTGATGGGCCATCACACGTCGACAGGCCTACGGGGGATTCAGATCAAGAGGGGAGAGCCGTCCGAGGACAAGTCCTGCAGGGCGAGTTTTCTGACCTCCATCTGCATCTGCATCTCCATCTGCATACAGCTGAGCTGCTCAGAGCCGTTTGAATACGATTTCACAGAAACGACCTCCACGAGTGCGTTGGTGCCTTGTCAGGACTGTGGTTTTAAACTGGTTATTGTCAAATACGAAGCCATCACACTGTGGAACGAAGTGTTTCATTACCATTCAGGTAAGAAAGTCAGGCACACTATCTTCTGTGTATGTCAACACTAGAAGCAAGCGTGGCTCAAAGACTGAGTGTGTGTGTGTGTGTGTGTGTATGTTTGTGTGTCTGTGTGTGTGTTTATGTCTGTTAGCACAACATCTCATAAACCACAGGACAAATTTCAATCAAATCTACATCTGATCAGCTCCTCAGCCTGTTTCATGATGGTTAACAGTTATAAACTTGGTCAATGTATAAATGGTTATAACTCGATCAGTTATAGAAATATTAGGGGGAAATGTAGTTTAATAGTAGCTGAGAGCATATACTGTGAACACTTACAAGTTGGACAAACTTTGCTGTTAATTATTGGCATCAACTTTGTCTGTTGACAAAATATCTCAAGAATCACCAGATGGATTTATTTAAAACTCTCATAAATTTATTATTGCACATCCACACCAGATTAACTTTTGGAATTAGTTTTATACAAGATGGCCGCCACAACAATCGAGCTAAACCAACACTAAAATAGTCATAACTCTATTTATAACTGTTGAGCTAGAATGTGACGTGGTAATAGCTGAGAGTCGTCATCAACACAAAATGTGAGGGTGAAAGCAAAAACAGCTGTCATTGTTGAAGACTTTTATTTCTAAATGTATTTATATATACAGTAATTTTTTTTAAATCTATTTATAATTTAGTAAATGAGAGCATAGAAACACAGTGATGGTAGTACGCAGGGCTTGAGCTGCTCCAACAATTAGACCAGACCGTCTATCCAATAAATATAATGAGGATGAATCAGAGTTTAATGCTGTGTAATGGTTTGAGCTCTGACAGCATAATGGCTCTGGTTCTAACTTTTCTCATTACACAGTGGCACACGGGCCTCGCCCAATCACTGTGTTTAACCACCGCAATCATCCCAAACCGTATCACCGCGCAGTCTTTAATGAACAGCATGGCCATTAGGCGTTTAAGTTTAATGAAAAGAACCACCTGCTGAAGCTCACCGGCGGACCTCAGAGACGAGCAGCTGCTTAAAAAGACCCGCGGATGAATTATGCCACTCATGACCGTAATTAGTGCACTAATCATGTGTTTTTGACTACATCTGGATGATAACCTCCACATGGGCCTTCCATTGGTTGTTTTGTGTTTAGAAGAGACTTACAGACTTTGTTAAGGTTTGTTAAAAAAAAAAAAAAGCCTCAGTATTGTGCAAAAAACTGTCATCCTTTATTTATTTATTTTTTATTTTATTAAAGTTTATTCATTTTACATTCAATATAACAAAAACATTAAAATATTCAACATGAAAAGGAAATTTTTTAAATATTTTACTTTCTTGCCACCTTTAAATTAACCTTGTTTAAAGTTTTTGAAGGTCTTTCGGGGCTATAGTTTAGATTTTTTCTACTTTTCACACATTTTCAGTTTAGTACCTGATCATTTTCAGAGTATGGTCACGGGATAGGGTTAGGAGGGAGTTCTTGGATGCAAAGTGATACAAACAAAAACAGTTTTCAAAGTTTTGCACAAATCTGTATTTCTAGAGGAAGAATGTGTGCAAATTTCAGAGACAGTGCACCGTAACATGCAGCAGTTTTGGCTCTGGTGTGAAAAATATAATCAAGTTGTTTCCTGATACCGTAGTTTCTGACGTATAATTCACACAATTTTGCCAAGTCCTGCAACTTATACATCGAAGCGGCTAATAAACTTTTCCCCCATATTTATAACCCAATTTTTGACTGACATTTGAAATGTTCATTCATAGACATGAACCAGTAAACATTACCAGTTGCAGCCTCTAGAGGGCCCTCTAGGTTTTTACGTTGTTCCTCTGCCCCGCTACTCCCAAACAGGAAATCCTATTTTGCAGATTACAAACTGCAGATAATAAAATATGCAGCCCAAAATGGTAATCAAGCAGCAGAAAGAAAGTTTGTATACGAGTCGGGTCCGTGCAGTCTGCCCGGGGATTCAACCCGGCAGAAGGGAAGTCTGCACAGTTCGCGGGGAACATCCCCCCCCGTGTCTGGCTGGCTCCCGCCAGGCGCATTTCTTCCGAGGCGGTATGCCACCCACCCATTAATTCATCCATCCATCTATCCATCGCGACTCCGGCTGCAAGCTCTACAGCCTTCCCCCACGCTACAGCGACATATACGGCAGAAAATACGGTAAAAGCCAAACTCACTTCAGAGCTGTGAACCCTGTCATCCCTCAATAAAAGAAAAAATATGACGTCCCTCCAATAAGACACAACTTCCCTAAATCTCCCAAATATATATGTTAAAACAGATTTGTTCTTATTGACCCCGAGTTCAACAGAAGGTTTCTTCCTGTCTAACGTTACCTCTGCCACGGTTAGAGAGGAAAGCACCTGCATGTCATCTTAGACATATTTACAGTACAGAACACTGGAGATTCACATGAGGGTCACATCAAAGGTCTCCCAAACTCATTAGCTTCATGTTCGGTGGACACAAAGTTCTACGTTTTCCTCTAGGAGCAGGTGACACGCAGCCAGTAGGTTTGACAGAACCTCATTTAGTCACAAAATAGATTAAAAGGTAAAGAAAACCCTTTGCTTTCATGGTAGATGTTAAAGAAAACTGAGTTAAAATAAGCAGAATGGGAAAAAATGCACTTCCTGTGAAAATGAAAAAATGATATTTTAGCTGAAAGCTGCTGAAGAAGCTGAAACCAGCTGAAAAGGTTTCAGCGCTGAACTGTTAATGTGAGTTGAGTTTGAACAACTGACATTTGCTGAGAGCATGAAAATAAATGCAGAAAGTAGAAAAAAATGGCACAAATGCAAAAGGCAAAATAGAGAAATGTAGCAGAATAAGCTGAAATAGGCCGAGAGGCTGAATAAATTACAATAATAAATAAATAAATCTGCATTGAAATCACACTTTTTGCAAAAAAGAAACAAAAATTAGCAGAAAAAGTGGAAATTAGCAACAAAAAAGTATTTTAAAGCTAATATTAGAAGAATGAGGAGAATAAAAAGTTGAAATTATTATAAAAAGCACAAAAGGCAGAAAATATATATTTAAAAAGTAACAAAATAAGACTAAAATTTGCTAAAGAATACCTAAAAAAAACCTCCACAAAGATTATAATTGTTTTAAATCATCAAAGGCTGAATTTAGCTGAAAAAAATCTGAAAGGAGCATAAAAGCTTGGAAAAAAAAAAAAAAAAAAAACTGAAACAGTTCAAAAGCTCAAATGAAAATTGTTTCTGTTCATTTTCAATAAGAAAAACATGGCTGAAAAAGTAAAACTGCACAGACACCAAAAATCATCGCAGGAATGAACTGAACGATTTGACATATGATTTGCTGAAATATCATAAAAATTGCAGAAAGAGCTATGTGCTGAAAAACAGTGTGTGTTTTATAAATGGCATAGCTAAAAGCTATAAAACTTATCAAAAGCTAAGCTGTTTAAACACATGGTAGTCCGGTAGACTCGGTTCGGCTGGGGAGCAAAATGAGGTACATTTGTTTACATTTTCAGCTGGTGTGGTTTGCATTCACACTGCACTGTCAATCAAGCCAACCTGTTCCCCCCCTCGCCTGTGGTGGCGCTGCACCAAGAGCTACTGAAGGAAACGACACAAAAACCTCTGAAGAAGACACTTTTTCTTCTTCTCCTCCTGGAAATAAAAACAAAAACGGAGTGGCGTCAAATCTGAGCGGTTTTAGATTCTGTTTTGTCATTTTTCAACAATAGACTCAGCATGAGCAGAAGATGAGGCAGGAGACCATGGAGAATGTTGTTTTATACACCAGGCGGCTGACGGCTCCAAATGAGGTATGAGAAATATGTTTGTTTGCCCTGCACTGTAGTCCACTTCCTGCTTTTGGAGCGGTCTCTGAGCCACTTGCATTCACATCGCATTCGAACTGCGCTAGAGTTCACATCAACCGAAACAAAACTTAGGTTTTAAGGCGAACCAGAGTTCACTTTTTTGGTCCGTATCAGAGTTCGATTGCACATTCACACCTCCCCAAACGAACCGGACTTTTTAGGCAAACAGACTAGAGTTCGATTAAAGCGGACTAAACAGTGCTGGTGTGAATTCACCCATACTACTTTCTGCTCCTTTCAGCTTGTTATGCTCCTTTCAGCTTATTTCTGCAGGTTTCAGCATTTTCTACAATTTCAGCTACTATACAGGTATAGCTGTTTATGCTAAATAAGCTTTTTAAGCTAATTCCACATTTTTTAACTCATTTAAACTTTTTTGGCATAATTCGTCAAAACATTTGCTCTCTCCACTTCCTTTTTGTAATTCCAGCTTCTTTCTGCCTTTTTAGCTACTTTTCAGCTTTTTGGTTTTGCTCATTTCAGCTTTTTTCAAATAATTTCCAGGTTTTTTTGTGCTCATTTCAACTTCTTTCAGCCTAATTGGGAAAACATGCCCTCGGTACTTCCTTCTGCTAATTTAAGCGTGTTCTTTTTCAGCTAGCTTTTTAGCTTTTGTAGCTAATTTCTGCTGTTTTCAGATAAATTCAAGTTATTTTTGTTTTGTTTTTTGCGGTAACTTCTGCTACTTTCAGCCTAATTAACATTTTTATGCTATTTTAGCTTAAGTTCCTTTCAACTATTTCAGCTGTTTCTACAATTTCAGCTACTATTTACCTGTTTTATGCTAATTTTAGCTTTGCCAGCTAATTCCTCATTTTTTAGTGCATTTCAGCTCTTTCCACTTGCTTCTGGTAGCTCAAGCTTCTTTGTATCTTTTCAGCTACTTTTTGCTAGTTTCAGCTATTTTTTTAAGCTACATGTATTGTAATTTCCCAAGTTTTGTACTCAGTTCCGCTTATTTAAACCCATTTTATATGCATTCAAAGGCTTTCTTCTGCCAATTTAGGCTTTTTCTTCTATTTCGGCTACATTTCAGCACCTTTCTTTTAGCTATTATCAGCAATTTTTCTGCAAGTTCTTCTGCAATAAGCATTCACACTGCATTTTCGCAGGACATTTCTCTAGTTTTAAATAAAGTTTCATAAATGATAATGGTTACAAAAACACGCCACACTCTTTACAAACAATGATGTAAACGTTGGGAGTATAGTTTTGTATTAGTTTATACTCGGAAGTGTTTCTAGCTTGATTTTTATCAGCTTTTGTAAATAAAACTTGTAATTTGATTTTCGATTAAACTAAATGGTTCAGCTTCTCTGCACTTTGGCCCAAATCTCTCTCCTGATTAAGACCAGTCATCCAGTTTTATTAGACAATTCTATTCTTCTCTTGTTAAATGATGGTCTTAGTGTGAAGCACTCAGTGTGTTAGTATCATATCTCCTCTCGTGTGCGTTAGTGTTGTGTTGTTGATCCGCTCCAGGCCTCATTTCCCCCTCATTTCCACACTCTGCCTCCGTCAGACTTTACGATGAGCTCTCGGAGGCCGTGCCAGCTCTTCAGCATTTCGAGCTGATTCTTTTTGACGTCTGATGGAAAGTGGAGCCCTCTCCTCAGCGGGCTGTGCTTAAGAAGCATTCCTTTGTTAAGTGTTTGTGCCACACTTAAAGGATTACAGTTCGAGCTGCACAGAAATACTGTTTGGAATCACTTGTTTTGCTGATCAGGAGTAAACCTGAAGAAACCGATTGAGGGGTAAAAGTGAGCCGAAGTCAACAGTTTGGGCTCTGGTCCAGGCGCTGGTAAGGGTTTGGTACAGTATGGTGATATTTTATCCATGTGACAGAAAGCACATATATGTTGCCATATTTTATGGATTCTTTCAGGTTAGTTTTAAATGCCTTCAACTGTAGCTCACATCTAAATCATCGCACGCAGGCATGTCTGAGTTGTAAATGGGAATTCATGCTGGAATAAATCACTGCAGACGTTTGTGCGAGATGGTTCCCATACATCTCCGGTTTTATTGTGTCTGGATCCTCTCCTCTCCGTTGGTTTCTGACTGAGGAGGGCAGGATGACCTCTGCTGGACAAGCTGCAAAACTTTATTACTTCATAAAAATTAAAAAAAAAAAAAAAAAGTGCAGTAAGTTGTCAGACCTCCACACTGGAAATATTTATTGTGAGATTGTTTATGAAGCATTCACACTATTGAGATCCACTTTTCTTCTGTACATTTTTCTGCATTGTTCTCATTCCACAATTTTTGTGCTATTTCAACAAATCATTTATCAAAATGTTCATTTCATTCCTAGAAGGGTGCTATGACTTTTGATGTTGGTGCAACTTTAGCTATTTGAATTATTTAGCCTTTTCTGCCATTTTATTTCTCATAGAAAATGAATTGAGCTCATTTTACATCCTTCACATCTTTAGATGTGTTTACAACCTTTTACTGCTCCTTTC
>JARVLU010000489.1:20950264-20962848 GCA_031762415.1 Simpsonichthys santanae
GTACATATACAGAATTTAGTGAGTGCATCTTATATTCAGGTGAGTCCAGAAATTATGGTGTTTAAGTTTTCTGTGTTTGAGTCTCAGCTGTTGCTAAGTAGAGATGTCAAGTCAGG
This sequence comes from Simpsonichthys santanae, assembly GCA_031762415.1. Taxonomy (NCBI): domain Eukaryota; kingdom Metazoa; phylum Chordata; class Actinopteri; order Cyprinodontiformes; family Rivulidae; genus Simpsonichthys; species Simpsonichthys santanae. The sequence continues at coordinate 20,950,381 of JARVLU010000489.1, forward strand.
GAATATCTGCATCATGAAGGTTCATTAAATGATGAAATGACTCGTGCAGGTACACCAGCATGAAGATTAAAGGTTGCACACCTGAACTGAAAGTCATTCCATAAAAACGTTGAGCATCACTGGATTGGCTCCAACGATTTTCATTAATCTGTGGATAAATATGAAATCCCACTTTGTTTCCATTTCTCTCATTTTATTTTTCCTGTACGTTTTAAAACAATAAACCTCTCACTTCCACAGGTACCTTTCAGATGTGTGAAACAGCTCCCAGGGGCGACCCCCCCTCCCTTCGATCACCTGAACTCCCCAGCAGTGGACCCTACATGGCTGTGCAGCCCCTCTGCCCTGCAGCTGGAGGTGTCTGTTTCACAGTGATGCGGGACCTGGGAGGATACTGTTTCACAGGTACAAAAAGTTTCTGCTCTAATCCCATCATGGAGAGTGAGTGGTCAGGGTTTAGGGCTCCCACCTAATCCCAGGTTTATCCATCCCAGGAGACCCAGAGTACGCAGAGAGGAAGAGATTAGTGCCCCCCCCCCCCCCTTCAGATTTTATTCAATCAATGTTTGCACCGCAAACGTCAAGAGGGAGCCATTCCACGCCTCGGTGCACACGGAAGAGGACTGATGGATGCAGTTAAACGTCCTCTCTTCAAGATGCTATGAAGAACACAGTGTAGTTAGTTTGATTATTGCTTCTAGATTTATTGATTAAATAATGACCCAAACTTAAACTGAAACAAGAACAAGAGTCGTTGCAGAGGTCGGGTTTGCAAAATTAGAAATTTAAAAGGAGAACAATAAAAATAATTCTAATTGCAGAAATATCAGTGCTTTACTGATTTGTTGCGCACCGTATTTTTCAGATTTTAAGGCGCATTAAGCAAAACGAAAACGTTCTGGCAGATGTTTGAGCGCCGTGTAGTGTACCACATAAAATCAGTTTGAGGTCAGTAAGTGCAACCAGAATTAATACATAAAGCTCACTGGTGATTTTTGACAAAAACTAAAGGATTTTAAGTGCACCTTATAGTCTAAAACATACGGTACTTGTCTCATCAGCAGGATTATGTCAATATTCATCAATTTACATGGATATTTCTTAAGATGAACCTGTAACAAGATGTGAATATTGATCATAGCAGTCTGAAAACAAATGTACGAATGAAAGTTTCTGCTGCACCTCAGAAACCACAGTGGATATTTTACTCCACCAACAGGCCAAAAATGTCTTTGATTCATTGTAGACAGCAGACATCCCCAGAAATTTAATCCATATTCACGCTGGCGACAACAAAGCAAATCGCCGCATCCTTCTGCAGGTTCCTTGAAGTGTGAAACTTGAAGGAAGAGTGGTTCTTTTGAAGGCAGGTAGAAGGCGTTGCGGGGGCTGAGAGGTGCTGGAAAGGGCATGTCCTAACAGACTTTGGGCCCTGAGTGATGGGACACGGCAACAGGTAACGGGACACCTCGGTGCTCGCTCTAATGTCAACACGGCCGTGTGAATCACAGCTGTGAGCACGTCTGAAGATCCAGGAGACACAGTAGAGGCTTATCTGAGGCTCTCACCGAATCAGCAGCTCTGTATTTGTCAGCAGAACCTTTGAAATAGATTAAACTGGTTTGTAATAAACCATCAAAGCTCTTCCAAACTGGGAGGTAAAGATAGCAAAGATCAAATATTTAACTAAAGCTTTAAGATATTGACTTAAACTCATCTTTTATGTTGAGCCTTAATGGTAAACTCATCCACGTGGCACCATAGAGTTGATTCTGCAAAAAAATCTGAATGAATGAACACCATTCCTCTAAATAAACCTCCATTCTTGGTCTTTTATGATGCTGTGACTTCTTTCATCGACATAACCCTTTGGGTTTATTACGCAGAAGAACTTTGCTCAGAGGAGAAAAACTGACCCAAACGATGCCAACAAAATGATCCAGGAGGTCAAAAGAGACACCAAAGTCACTAATGCTGGGGAGAGGGTCACATTTTCCATTGATTATTGATTAATATTGATTCATCTGAGCTCAACAGGCTGCAACAGTGTCCTACAAGTAAACTTCCATGTTGTATTTACATCATGTCAACGTTAGGGGGCAGCAGATATCAGTAAATACAACTCTCCTTTCTGTGTTTGTGTGCAAATACTGTACTGTACAGTATATTTACAGTACAGTATATAGTATATAATATATGCATTCTCTTGCAGTAGTTCTGATATCAAATTCCAAAAAAGTTATTGTTTGTGAACCACCTTCTTATGTTATGTAATATGTAATGTGCAAACTGTTCTGATTGGGAAACCTTTTTTTTTTTTCCCATAAGCATTACACCAATTTTAACCCCTGGATTAAACCATACCTGTTGGGAATCATTTGACTCTTTGTTAAATTTTAAAAGGCTTCAACTCATACTGAACCAAGAAGGATCCACTTTATATCACACAGAATAAATACAGCACGTTTGATAAGTGTAATTTTATGTGTGAAAGTCAAAACGTACTAATTATAGTTAAATAATTGATCTTAAATACAGTTAAAACTTCGGGATCATCGCTTACAGTATGACAACATCAAAACACATTTTCTCTAAAATGTTAGTGTGAGAAGCTACAATCTAATTTCTGCATTTTGCACAAAAACATGCTTTACTGTCAGAAGTTATAATCCATGTTTTTCCACAAGTGATTTATGCCTTTATTACAACAAACTAGATTATTCTAATTGCTTCTTTACGAGTATAAGTTAGTCAACTTTTTGTTGCCATCAAATGCATTTTAACAGGAAAATACTAATGAACCAATTCTTCTGAGTTTCAGGAAAGGTTTTGAATAGTTAATATCTTACCTGTTGCAGGTAGCTATTTGAACAACGTCTATTTGGAGGAAGGGAAGCAGATCAAACCAGCTGGATGAGCTAAAGATGAATCTGAGCTGAGGTAAGCCAAACGTGTACTGATGTCATCGTAAAACAATTCCAACTCAAAATTTCACGTCGTTTACACAAACCCTATTTTAGAAAACTATGGTTGCCATTATTTTTGTCTTGATAAATGGTCTTTTACATCATCATAATTCATCTGGAACACGGAGGTCGAACAATCAGATGCTGAAGAACTCAGGGGTTAGACCTTGTCAGAATAAATAAGTGTTTGACTTAAAGAGATAATCTGTTGATTTCTGAAGTGATGTTCGGTAAAATAGTTATTAATAGTATCTGATCAGATGTGACACAGAGCACAGAGTGTGGGGGGAAAAAAAGACAGAAGTTTTCTTCCAGGGTAGCTTAACAAGTTCGTGTTTGGCTAGCCTTTAGCTGTTTTCTCAACCAAACGTTCAGACGCCAACATTTACACACAAACAGACTTGTAGCAACACGCTTGTTGTTGGGTTGAGATAAACAACGACAGACTAAACAAACAGGCTCATGGGAAAAAAAAAAGTAGAGATTTAGTATTTGTTGTGATGGACTTGCGACCAGCAGTGGCGATTTTAGCTTCTTTTTAGGGGGTGCTCAAGCGCCCCTAAATTGTAACTGAGCACACCATGGGGGGAAAAAAAAAACATCATTAGGATTTTGTAAGAAAACTCAGTGCTCAACCCTTAGATTCACCAAAATTGTGAATAAAATTAAATAAATGATGACACTTAAATGGGGGGGGGGGTGGGTATGATGCGTGAGAGACACGAAGCGTGCTCTATTCACACAAGGGGAGCTGTTGGTCAGGCTGCCGTTCTCTCTAAAATAGTTATTGAACCAAGTGTTTAGGTAAACTAGATGTTTAACAACCCGTTAAAATACACCAGAATGCAGGAAACGGCATCTACTTTACTTAAAAATTTCTGGGGGGAGGACCCCCAGACTCCCCACCTGTGTGTCCCCCTCACATTACAAATGCTTCTGACGCCAATGGTCACCGCGTTGTTCAAGCCATTAGAAATTGTCATCACTGGGGGGCTGAGACACCCTTGAAGTGAAGATTCTAGAATGGCCCCTGGCGACCTGACCAGTATGTCCTCCGCCTCTCGCACAGTCTGGATATGGGCACCAGTGACCCCCTATGACCCAGAAAGGAAGAAGCGGGTGAAGAGAATGGATGGGTGGTTTAGTATTTACTACTGTTTCTTTTCTTCACAGCTGGATGGCATTTCTAAAAAAAAATTAGTTGTATAAGCCCAAAAGACAATATAAAATGAGCCCTCGTTTGGCTAGCCATTAGCTTAGCCTAAAGGAAGTCTTCTGCCTTTCTTCCATACATTAGCTCCGTGACTGGTGTCACAGCTGATCGATGTGTTTTTAATGTGTTTTTAGATTTACACTGTGAACACATTTATGTTATACTGTATTTACTTCTTGTTACTTGGGAGTGCTGCTTTGACAGTTTAGGACTAAATGTAAAAACAAAATTTAATGTCTGTAACCGCTTCTATCCAACACACGTAATAAAGTTCACAAGTTTTAATTGTTGTCACCTATTTCATTACAACCACCAAAAACACAAGGTACTAATAATAACTGTTAAGTAGAACATCACTTCAAAAACCACCAGACTATCCCTTTAACCTTATATTGTTTTACCAGTTACTTGTTTTCCTTGTATACATGTTTTATTTTTCCCTTCTGACCTCACCGTGTGTCTGTTACTGATTTATGACATTATTTTATTGTCGTTTTATATCGTTGTTGCCGTGCAGCACTTGGTTGCAACGTTTGGCGCCACATAAATAGAATCGACGTCTCAAAAACGTCTTCCAAGAGTCAAAAAGAATTTCGTCAGAGTCTCTGAAGTCTGACTCGGCTGTCTCTAATACATCATGATCTCCTTGGGAGCGTCTTCCGTCGGCCTCTCCTGCTCTCGCCTCTGGGTGTAGGCGGCGTGGTCGTACATGTAGATGATCAGAACGGCGCCCAGGGAGAGCACCGTGTAAGGGATGACCAGGAAGTATCCAACCTGCATGACTGAAGACTTGTTTCTCAGATTTAGCGGGAGATTGGAGCTGGTTTTAACCAACTCCTCCGGCATGCTGGTCACACTGAGGTTCAGCACGAATATAATGAGGACCACCACGGATAGGCACGCTGAAGAAGAAACAGCACAGTTACAGTCCTGCTGCACACCCCACCCAAACAAACAGTGGAGCAGATGATCTCATATTAGCGCCGCTTACCGCTGAGGGAGCTGCAGGTGTAAACTCCAACAGGCCCCATGTAGGTCTGATAAGGATTACTGACGCTGTTGTAGAGGGAGACGAGGATGCTGACGGCAGAGAACAGCAAACACAAAGCCAGCAGGCCCACCGTCAACACATGCAGAGCCAGAGGAGCTGCTCCCGTTGCTTCCAGCTTTGGAAACACTACACACACACAAACATGGCCGACGTTATGATTAACACAAGACAGCCTGCAGGTACTGAGATCTGTGAGTAGAAGTGATCATATCTCTCCAGTTTTAGCTTCTCTCCATTGGCTCCCTGTCAGAATATAATTCAAAATCTTACTTCTAACCTACAAAGCCCTCAAAAACCTAGCTCCATCTTATATTCGAGATCTTATTATTCCATGTTTTCCTAACAGAGCTCTTCACTCTCAGACTGACCTCATTTCTTATTATGAAATGTTAAAATTGAATAGTTTTCATTCATTATTTCTATCTTAACATGTGATTTTCAACCTGCCATTGTGTATCTGTTCTTACCAAACTCAGCCAGTCGAAGCAGACGGACGCTTGTCCTGAGCCTGGTTCTGCTAAAGGTTTCTTCCTCATGAGGGAGTTTTTCCTTTCCACTGTCGCCTTCATGCTTGCTCAATATGAGAGTTCTGCGATGAAGTTAAAGTCAAAGCAGTCTGCTCCTCAGATAAATAATGTTAACTTATTATTTTTGTATATATGAATGTTTCTGTTCCTGAGACAACTTCTGTTGTGATTTGGCGCTAAACTGAACTGAATGGAGTAAGAGGGAATTGTGCACTTTTTTAAATGCAATATCCCGAGCATCAAAGAAAAACAAACATCATACAGGCTTATAGTTTTTCTTTATGATGTTTGTCACTTTTGACTAATTTCAATAAAACTCTTAAAGTACTCGAACACCCACAACAGTCTTTCAAAATGGCTGCCGCGGCTAAGCAGCCGAAGCAAAACCAAAAACGTCTGTAAGTCGATCTGTTTAACAGACACTGAGCTGAAGTTTGGTGTGGCAGTAGCTGAGAGTCATCCTCAACATGCACTGTGAGCATTAACTGAAGGTGCCAGAGCTCTTTTTTTTTTAACTTTGCTATTAGTTAATAGGCCAAGTCTGCCAGTCTGTTAGCAAAATATCTCATGAACACTGGATTTTTTTTTTTTTTAATGAAACCTGCAGAAAATAATAACTTTTGGAGTCAGTTCATTTCAAGATGGCTGCCACAGCCAAGAATCCTTTGCTGGCACAACAACGACAACAACCCATGTAAATTTTGCAGATTAGACTAAAAATTGCTGGGGTGGTTGTTGAGACCGATCCCCAGCACATAGACACTACACAACGTGCAGTATTTTTGATACAACTATGGCAACGATCGCTGATGTCAGCACTTGGTCTGTTAGCAAAAGAACTCACGAACAACTTGACAGATTTGAGTAAAACTTTCTTAGATGGACATCTACAGCTGACTTTTAGAGTTAACCCAATTCAAAATGGCCACCACGGCTAATCAACCTTAGCAGCTCAAAAAATGTCTATAACTTTGTCAGTTTTACAGATAATGAGCTCACGTTTGGTGGTAGTAGTTAGTTAACCCTATCCCCAACACATAAGCCAGTGAAATACTGCGACGCCAAGGAAGCACCAGCACCTAAACGTTTGCTTTAGTTTGGCCAAGTGTAACGTTACCTTTAAAAGGCTCTTGATTTCCAAAACTGGGACAGGACTCTCTCTTTAATGTTCCATTAAACAGGGTCATTGTGATCTCTGCCGTCCCGTTGAACTGGTCGCTGTTGGACGCGGCGCACTCCATGAACGTGTAAGCCCACTTTGTTGACATGGCAAATCCCAGCAAGCCCACAGAGATGGCAGTAACCAGAGCACTGAAGAGGAAATGTAAAGTCTTGACCAGGGATGGCATTGTGGCTGAATCCCAGTTATTCCCAGCGGCTCTTCTGTAAAACTCGGATGAAGTCTCTGAAGCAGGTTTGTCTCCAGGGTGGAGGGAAATGTGGACTGCTGGTTGTAAAACCTGCTGTTTTATGACGGCGACCTTTGGTTCGGATGGAGGAAAGACAACCGGTTGTCATAGTAGGGACACTGGTTTCACCTAAACATGAGAACTTCATCATGACAGGCGTGGAATTGTGATAGATATTGACTGAACATGCAGAGCAGTGGATTTAGATCGTCTTCAGTTTGGGGCGCAACATAAATATATACAGTAGTTCATGATTTTCACCATTATTCTGACGCACTTTGAGTAATTTGTGTTCCCAGTCATAGATTCAAAGTCCTGCTCTTGGGATGGCCGGGCTATAAAACAAATCAATGATTTACTTTTTTTTTTAAATAAAGGTACAGTAACGGGAAGAGGACTGACACATGAGTGTGTCACTGAAGAGGCAGTAAATCCATGACTGGGTTGGCACGAACTTAAATAAAATATGAGGATGGTTCTAAATCCTAAAAAAGCAAAACAAAACAAAGAAAGTGACAGGAAAAATACATTTACATGTTATTTTGTGCTGTATTTCTCCTTTGGTGCACCAAATTAATTCAAATCATGAAACAACTATTAGAGATATAAACCTTCAGGACTGCCTGACTCCTGTTGATGACAGATAAGATGAGACAAGGAAAATAATGGGTCTGCTTTCCTGTACAGTATTTCTAAACGCCCTCATCTCAATGAGTTTTTAATTATTTTATTGTAGGAGTGGAATAATCTGAGACTAGTCTGAAATTTTAACAAAGGGCTCACATGTTTTTCTAACAGTGGCAAAAATGAAACGTACATGTGCTATATAAATAAATTTAACATCAACATTGCGCTAATTCATTAACTATTTGATTATTTACACACGTCCTAAAAGCTTAGCTTCCCTCCCCCACTGCCTTTTTTTTTTGGTGCCAGTTTTACACTAAGACTTTTATACTTCATGCAATATCACCAAATGTCCCTTTCACTATTTGTTGTGAATGACTCTCAGCAACCAGTGCACCCAGTTTTAACACTAAACCAGTAAAATCAACCAAATTATGAGCATTTTTGTGTTTTCCAAGTGAAGCTGGCTGTGGCAGCCATCTTAAATCAGACAAGTTGTAGAGGTCCGTGGAATGTTATAGAAAGTTGCATTCAACTCTATTAATGGGTTTATAAGGCATGTTGCTAACAGACAAACTGAATGCACCCCCAAAGGTCAAAGGTTAATGCAAAGCTTTCAAGTTAGCATCATAAAGCACTTCAAAGATTTGTTGGGGTTAAGTCTCGACTGCAGCCACAACAAATCTTAGACCGATATCCGTCAAAGTGATCGACTTATAGCTGCTTTTGCGTTTTTTACTTTTAGCTGGTTGTGGTGGCCAACTTAAATTAGTTTGGCTTGAAACATTAAACAGCTGTAGAAATATAACCAATGATTACTTTCTGCAAGCCTCATTAAAATCCGTCCAGGGGTTAATGAGATATTTTGATAACAGACAGCTGCCAATAAATTTTTTAAAAGGCATTTCCTCTGTAATACCAGTTGTGACCAGCAGGCGTCGCCCTGTCTTCACAGCACAAGCAGCTCCTCCGTGTTTGTTTCTGTCGGAGTAACTCCACCTTCGCGGCGACACCGAAGCCTCCTCTCGCCTCTTCCAGGACAAACCTGCGCGCACGACTCAGCGTTCACGCCGTAAAGGTGAGTTCCGACTCTTTATTTCAGCTCGTCGCCTTCAAAAGAGCTAGTTTTGTGAGCGGGGACGGTCTGAACAAGAAAAGGACGGCGAATCGTCCGAGCGGCACGTTTTCACCGCGCTACCTGTCCGTTACGCACGAGCGGCACCAGCTGCAGCAGCGCGCGCGCGGCTTTCACACACCGAGAGACCGTTTCAGCTCCGCGGGCACGTTTAAATGACTTGTTTTCATTTTATTTGAATATAATTTGTTGGTTGTGATTCTGATGACCTGCTGTGGCTCGAGTCAAAGCTGTGCAAAGAGGTTCATGGATCCAACATTTGGAGTCTCCACCAGCCCCCACCAGCCCCCACCCCAACACCTTAATTTCCTGCTTTCCTCGTTTTTTTTTCCCCGAGTCCTCCTCAGTGGCTGCAGCTGAGCCAGTTTGAACATGTCGACATATTGTGACAGATCTGCCATGATTGTCAGGTTTTATTCTTCTGTTATGAGACTGTGTCCCTCTCAAAGAAAATATTAGTTTTTTTATTTGATGCATGGTGATAATGACCTTAAAGATGAGGCTCTGTCAGAAGCAGCAACAGATCAGCATCCCTGCTGCAGATGTCCTAAAGCAGAACGCTGGATGATGTGCAACAAGTCTGACATTTCTCTTACTGAGGACATTTGAACAGATGCTATTCAGTTCAGTTTGTTTCTGTAGCGCCAAGTCACAACAGAAGTCATCTCAGGACACTGACCAGAAAAGCAAGTTAATAAGGAGCAGACTGCTTTAAGTTTAATTTCATTGCAGAACTCTCATCTTGAGCAAGCCTAAAGGAAACAGTGGAAAGGAAAAACTCCCTCGTGAGGAAGAAACATTTAGCAGAACCAGGTTCAGGACAAGTGGCCATCTGCCGTTTTCAAGAAGTTTGGTGTTGAAAGTCAACGATCGTTCCTCTGATTTTCCAAATGCGCTATAAAAAAAAAAAGTCTGCCGTCTAAACAGAAATAGAAGTGTGAACAGAAACGTTAAAAGCTGCTGCAATTGTCTCGTTGGGGTCACCATGGCAACCACACGCCAGTTCATTAATGACAGGCAGACAAAATAAACCGACTGAAAAGTAAGCCTCAAACAGTCGCTGTGCAAAAACAACGATCTTAAAAATTCCCAAAGCAGGAGCGGTGGAAAACTGGTCACTTTTTATTGTTCTATGTAGAAGATATAAGTTAAAAGACTTCCTTCACTTCCTGTTTTGAAGAGAGAGCTAAAACATAGTTGATGTTTGTGGAAGTTTGGGTGTGCACGCTTCATATTTTAGGCGTATTTGAGAGAAAGCCATGAGCCCTATAGCACTCAGCGAGTGAAGGAGTGCAACGATCCCTACAGTTTGATGTATAATTTATGTACTTAAAAGGATTGTGAGGTAAAAGTTTATTTACAATGGCGTCATCTTTTAACATTATGAACTTTAAAATCATAAAAGTTAAACTGCGACCATGTAAAAACCATAAAACTTATCAAACTGTCAGTTCAGACATTAGACGTCCAACTTTCTGTGACTGGTTTTAAACTTTAAATGATGTTTCTACGTGGAGGTATGCCTCCATCAGTTTCACAAAACGCCATTTTTTTATTTAGGTTTTTGTGAATTAAGTCAATTTTTATAATATCTCTTAACATCATCAATAACCTACTTTTCCTGATTCAGCTTTAATGTGTAATTAACTGCTGGTAATTTTATTTCAAAACTGTATAATTGTCTTTTTCTGTCAGATGCAATGGCTCGTTCACCTTTGTGGGAAATAATCTTCAGATTAAATACTTTTCTGTTGGCATATTTTGAGAATTACATGCCCTAACATTGAGCTGAACTAATTATTGTCATACTGAGACGCTGCTAAATGACTTTTATTAAATCTGTTAGTCAACCTGACACAACTAATTACTGCGGATTAAGTGAAGCTGCCTTCAGAATGAGCAAATCCGAAAAGAATGGAGGCTTTATAACTGGGATAGATTAACTTGTGTCACCTCTGAGAGTTAAAAATGATTGATTTTTAGGGTTTTTCCTTAAAACAAATATCAATCCTGCCGTTCATGGGAACTGCTTGGCCTCAATAGACAATAGCGTTTGTGTGACTGTTACTAAAATATCTCATGAACCATTAGATGAACTTTGATGAAACTTACAGGAAGTCGTGCACACCTACAAGATGGTCACGTTAGCAAACATAAAAATGGTTGTAAATAAGTGAGTTTTACTGATGATGAGCTAAAATTTGGTGTGTTAGTAGCTACGAGTCAGTCACATACTGTGAAGTTGTATTAATTGACTTTGGGACTTTGCGTAAAACCTTAATTAACTGTTGATGTTAACCATTTTTGTCTTTTAGCAAACTATCGTGTGAACCGCTAGACAGATTTGAACGAGTCTCTTGGGAAATAATCACTGGACGCACATCTACAACTGTTTACACTTTGCAACCAGTCCAATTCAACATGGCCGCCACAACCAGCTGACCTTAGCAAACACGTAAATGGCTGTAACTCTGCCAGTTTGACAAATATTAGGCTGCAAGTTGTGGTGATAGTAGCTGAGAGTTTTTCCTCAAAATATTCCATGAGATTACACAAAAAGGCTAAAACGCAAATATATCCTAAACCTAATTAAAAAAATCTAATCTGGTTTAGTTAAGTTTGACATCTAAATGTGATTTCTCATTTATTTATTTTAATTTTTTTAAATTATTTCAACAGTTATATTTAGTTGGAGCACAGACTTCAGGAATAATTCCAAAATCAAACGACAGAAGGAACAGATTTGCAGTCAAGTAAACCTGAATTTGTTAAAACTAAATGATTAAGTTTGGACGATCTGCCTTTTTGACTGTTGGTGGATTTATTTGCCTCTGATCCTCCAACTAATAAGAACTGTTGGAGCTTCACTGGGTGGGCTAATTCATCAAAGAAACGAGGATGGACCGGTATATTTGTTTGCAACTGGTTCTAATCTTGTATTGAACAGGTTTGTAACTGCAGCAGCTATTTCCAGGCCACAGTGAATTACTGTTCAACACTTCCAAGATGCGCTTTCCCAGTCTCGTCTGCCTTTTCTCTCGCTGTGAGCTGTGAAAGTGCTATATTGGAAAACTCAAAGAAGCGCTAGGTGTCTTGAGCGTGGGCGTGCAGTGTGAAACGAACAAACTGCATGTGGCGATTCTTGAAATACACCGTGAGAAGTTGTGCAAACCTCGAAGAATGAATCAACAGCCCTTTAGCTTTTCCTACAGGTTTCCCTCCTCTGTCTGTCGGGAAACACTTTGCCTCGGCTGTCGTGGTCCGACGAGATGATTTGCTCTGAATATACGTTCTGCTTGAGAGGATTTTTAAACAGTTCAAGAGAAAACTAATTTGTTTTATTCACAATCATTTGAAAACAAGCCCTGACCCAGATAGGCTTATGAATTAAAGCCCCACTGACATGATGTTTGAACTTTGCATAAAATGGCACAACATATCTTGTATCATTGAACTATGTTCATTTTTGTAAACAAAATTATAAATATATGAAAATTTCATCCAAAGTCACTATAGATGGGGCACTGTTTTTTTGCACGG
>JARVLU010000489.1:20974870-20994796 GCA_031762415.1 Simpsonichthys santanae
CATAGAATAACATTACTCCAAACAGCAGCACGAACATGAGTTTGTATGAGCAGATGAACACAGCACCTGAAAGCTGAATTTAAGTACCGTTATGTTGAACAAATTGCCTTCGATCTGAGAAATAAGTAGAGAACCAACCAATAATGTTGTCTGAGAAACCAATTTCTGAGAGCTTGTGACATATTGTCATGGTCGACCATATCAAAAGCTTTAGACAGGTTATTATAAAGATAATAACCAATCCATTAAGCATATTTCTGAGCCTTTGTCTGAAACTGTAGTGAAACAAGACTTCTGCCAACACGACGCAGTCATCTGTCTCAGTGCTTATATTTAACAGTTTCACATGTTTGTGTGAAATCTGTCAGTATTTTGGTGGGGAGGCTAATAAATAATGCATTAAAAGCATGATGGCTCTCACCACGGCCAAGATTTTGACATCTAGACAGTTACGTGCCATCTTTATCACAGATTACAAAAACCAACAATAAACTAATACAAGTTTGAAATACTTTGCCATTTTAACCTGTTTTTTTCCTCAACCACATGCGCCCAAAGCAGCAGCTGAGGTTCTAATCCACCAAACAGTTTGATTTTGGTCTTTTGAGTCGCTCTGTGTTCTGCCAGCGCTGCCGCTCGTCTAATCACTACGACCTGTTTAGAAATGAGTCCGTCTTTTGTTGCTGTGCCGCACTCTCAGTTCTAGAGGAACAAAAAGTGCCATTGTCTTAAACTGCTGGGGCAGGGATAGACGTAATCTGTAGGCGTAGAGCCGCTGCAGGATTGGATTAATCCAGATTCTGTATTAATGATAGTTTAATCCTTGGTTGTTGTTTTTTTTTTTTTTTTTAACCCTGTGGAGAGGCCTACGATGCTGTTTTTTAAAAATGGAAGCGATTATTTTTTGCTTATGTCACAAGGGAAACATTTGGTTCTGTGCTGTTCAGTACGGTAATTCAGCGTAGATTCATCAAAGCTTCTGGATTTGAAATCAAGCTACTTGTTTTAGCTGTTTATTTATTAAAATGTTCTGTTTGATTGGCAATGATGTGCTGTGACTTTAAGCATTTGTAAAAATACGCTTTATTTTAAACATTTTCTTATTGGATTACACCAGCTGTCTTCAATTCCTTCACAACTATTTTGCTAATATAAGCTTTTAGCTACAGTTCAATTAATTTAACTGTTTACGTTAGCCACTGCTTAAAGTTTTGCTTTTAGATTTGATTTAGCTTTTTTTAAGCTATAGATTAGCTAATTTTAGTTGTTTACAACAGTTTAGCCCATTTCTGCTTTGAGCTACTATTTTGCTCCGTATGGCTGTTATAGTGTTTTAATTTTAGCTGCAGTTTTGATAATACAAATATTTAGCAACTGTTATGCTTATTTAAGCTTTTATCCAAGGTTTTTGTAAATTAATGTGCACTTTTTAGTAGAATTTAGCTCTTTTTCTAGTTGTTCAAGGGCAAATTTTAGCTTTTAGATACTGCTTTGTTAATTTAAGCATTTGTTACAGTTGTTTTTCTTAATACCTATGTTGGTTTTTGGTTTACATAATGTTTTTAGCTTTTAGGTGCTGTTTTGCTAAATTTAGCTTCTGTTTCCATAACTAACAATTTAATTAAAAATTCATTCTTCAACACATTTAGTTAGTCATTCTGCACTTAGCGTAGACGCTGAATCATCACAACAAATTGCCCTTTTCTTATTTTTTTTATTCTTTATTGTGTCAGTCTCCATATTTACTCTTTCTCCACTGAAAATATTCCTGCCTTGCAGGCTCACACAGCTGATAAACACACCAATCTCATGCTAAAGAACCACAAGGTGTGCGCGACCATGCACGACGTGCTGCAAGGTTAAATGATTCAAATGGAAAATTGTGGATTCTCCATGGAATGCCCTCAGAAGATGCTCTTTGTTCAACACACAAGGCTGCAGAGATAGATGAGATGAATGTGAAATCCATCACACAGCTGCTAGCTTGGCATGCTGATCACTAAACATCCCCCTCCTCCTTCTCAACCTGAACCCCTCCCACATTTTATCTGCGCTCCTCAGAGCCGTGCACGTGCAGCTTTTGTTTACATCTCTTTACAAACCTCCCATCTGTAATCCTCAGGATGCTCAGATACGCTAACATCATTTTAATACAGCTATGGTTGATACAGTACTTGAAATTCTGAAAGGTAGCAGCAAGAATGTGCAGGAATGAGGATGCTTCTGTGTTTCATGCGATTTAATCAATGTGGCTTGTTTCGTAAAAGAGGCTTGGCATCTGAGCAGAAATCAGCGGCTTTTGCAGAGGTCCATAAACAGAAATCTGTTATCATCTGCATTCTGATTGCTCTGCTCACATTCTGTTCTAAGTTGTAATCTTGCACACAAAAGTTGAGTAACTGATCATTTGCCATTTTAAGATTAAAATTTAACCCATCCAGAGGACCTGATTTAACGTTATAGATTTGTTGACTTTTGCACATGGTAAGAGCAGTTTTACAAAACACTTCTTAGGTTTCTAAGTACAAACATGTCAAAATAAGCAATAATGAGCGTATGTGCCGTGCAGATTTTTTGGATCATGCATGAAATAAAATCACTAGGGATGCATGATATTATCGGCATGGTATCGGCTGATATTAGCGTTAAAGTTAAATATCGGCTTTTCCATCAAAATAACTCACTGATATAAAAGACGCTGTTCTTGTATGACAATCCAGTGACAAGGATGCCTGCAGCGCCAGCACAACGTGATGACGTCACAAACACCTACTTGATCTCACGGCGGAGAGGAAGTCGAAATGTTGGCGGTGTGGAAGTTTTTTGTTGTTGAGGTTATTGGATTCCAAAGATTGTGGGACTACGTTGAGCCTCGCTACATCGTCCCCAGTCGAAGATATTTTTCTGACGTAGCCTTACCTGAGTTACAAGCCGTCATTTCAGACATCGAGAAACTAATAACCGATAGCACTTGTCTTGTTTGAATGGCTGCACAGAGAGTGTAATTGATTTATAGCAGAACTTATTTAGGCCTTATTTATTAATATTAATTACAAAAATTGTTAAATTATTATTAATAAATGAAAAAAATAAAAACCATCAACAAACCAAAAGCAGCCATGAAAGGAGCTGTCTTTAATTTGATGAAATCTGTGGTTCAGTGTCTTCAAGCCTTTTGCATCAGGAAATGCTATTGATCAATCTCCAAGCTGTACGATTAGCAGACGATCTGTTTTACCCTTCGAGCCACAGAGTCGTAAACATCTGATTTACTGACAACACAGAAAAAGAACTCTGATTCATTAGACTTGCATTTAACGTCAGTGACCTTTCGGGATATCCTTCACTGTTCTCTAACTTTTGCAACTACCTGTACATTAAATTTTGGAGCCTTCTTAATAAAATCCAATACTGTATTTCATCGGAAATATAAATGACTAACTGTATCTAATGTCTCAGCCCAGACAAAAATAAACCTGTACCTTGAAAATAAATCTCACCTGAGTTCATATCAGTTTCATCTGCAGAATCCGTCACGTCAGTCTGACAGAAAAGCATTTAAAACGCAACATTAGCTTGAATCAGCAGTCTTCGGTTGCATGAGGAGGAAATCGATGGTGTCGCTGCTCGAGTGTGACGTCCCATCCATCAGTCCGAGTGCTGACTGGGGCAGCTACTGTAGATGATCTTGCTGAATGGCCAATTTCCTGTTACCTGTTAAAGATGGAGGAGGATCGGCTCCTCTTTCGGCTTCTTGATGCCTGATTTCCCTCAGGTTTATTGTAACTCGGGTAGAAAATGGATTACATTAAAACAACATGGTATGAAATCCAAAAGGAAAGCTTTTTATTTTATTTTATATTGTTTCATTAGTGGCAAACAGCACATAACCAAAATGAATTATCTGTACGCTTCATTTTTAGACATACAGAAATAAATATAATTTGTCCTCCCTGATGAACCTTCAGTGTGTTTCTTGTTGGCCAGTCATGCTGGTGTATTTACATGACTGCTTCCTGGACAGATCGTAGGGTGGAAGATACAAATTCTCTCTCTGATGACTAGATTGTAGCACGTACCAAAACCCTGCCTCTACTTTAGATTAGCTGAAGTGGAGTGTTTGAAGGAAAAGATACAAAGAGGACTTTCCAGGCGTGGCCAGTTGGTGTTTTTAAGTTCCCCGATGTTGCCCTGTAAATCATCCACATCCTGTTGATTCAGGTTTCCAGCATGCTCTTCCTATGAGCTTTTACTTCCTGTCCCAAACAGACTGTTCAGAAAGCAAAAGGGCCAGTTGTAGCAGGGGGATCAACACTGGTTGTCTTGTTCAAATCCTGGCTTTCAGGCCAATGTTAGTTTAAGTCCTGACCCCAGTTAGAACATAAACATCTATACCCCCCAGATACTGATCTGAAAGGACTCCATCCATAGAAACCCCACCTCATCATCTGCAGAGCTAAAAAAAAATCAAATGTTTTAGTTGCAGACACTCCAGGATGACATTTAAAGGCTCCCACATACTCGGGTGTACTGTGTCTTATCTGTCTGTTTTAGCAACTTTTTGACATCTTGCTTTAACTTGTAAAAAAAGAAAAAAAATCTGTATTTCTCTCTTGTGATTGTCTATTGTTGATTGTTCAAGAAAAATCTATTGCTGTATTGTTGTTGTCATCATCCTTAGTTTGTAGCCAGGTCTCTCTTGTAAATGAGTCATCGAGGCTCAATGAGATTAACCTGCCTAAATAAAGGTTGAATGAGTGTGTACTCCGTGAGCCGCTCAGAGACTAAGCGTACTGTCCGCAGACAGTTAAGACTTCATACTTGAGAGTACACCCTGATGGGCTGCAGCCCAGCCCTGCAGGTAGGGGCATTTACCTTTGGGACAAATTGAGGTCGCCGAGTGGTCATTTGATGACATGCCTACTGGACTGATTGACAGATCACATCCTGGATCCGACTCATGAAAAAAATACAAGTAAAACAAGTGCTGCCAGCAGCTCAGGAGCAGCGGCAGCAGTGTTCTTTGTTTATATGATGTTAATAGAAACGTCTAAAAAAACAAAACGGGGAGCGCTGGCCCTGAGGCCTACACATCAGACCAGCCCACCAGGAAATCTCCAGACCTTCCCGATTGCGCGTCCTTGCGACTGGTTGCTTGGAACACAGATAGTGGTTGGTGTTGCATACAAAACAGTCCATCGCTGGGCATTGTGCGACACAGAGTGTGCGCGGTCTGAAAAATTGATATTTGCGGACATGGCCGGTGGACGTTCATTTCGAGTCCATGTTGAGTCCGCCACGAGTATGCACGGACCTCCGCGGAGTGAAGTACGCCCAAGTATGTGGCGGCCTTAAGCCAGAATCTGTGGGCTGCTATTGTTGAAGAGCATTCACAGGGAATTTTCCAAAATATCTTAAAACCTTTACTGGGGTTCATTTCCTCATATGAGTTGCCTGAGGGTTGAATTTAGGGTGTGATAAATACATTTGTGACTATTTCTCTCTAAATAGAGTTGTTGCATGCTAGGTTAGTTGTTTACACAGAGGACTGACTTTCTTGGGGTCGGGGTTGATTTAATTGGCTGAACAAGTCAGATTAACTATTAGCCTGACTCCACAGGCTCCAGATAAGTATGACAAAAGCTATTTGGATATTCCGTACTGCTCCACTTAAGTATCTGACATATCAACAGTCAAGCCTCATATTTCCATTCAAGACTAGAAGAGAAAATCTAAAGGGAAAGTTAATGTGCATATTATTGTACCATCATTAGGCAGAGACAAATATGTCTTCTTGTTGTTCCAAGATTCAGTCCATTAATGGTGATTCTGTAAGAAAAGGAACATCTTCCTCTAATATTCCATGTGTAATGAAGCGTGGCTAAAGACTGTTTTTTTCCCCACACTAAACGTGCATTTTTCCTGCAATATTGTTACAAGTTACACCAACATTTAATCTTCATGCCACTTTGCTCTCTAATCTGGCCTGATTTGTCACACACGAGAGCCTGCAGTGACCAAAGCTGAGTAAATTAGACAGAGTTGTTGCACTTTACAGGAAGACACTCAAAGCCGTTCCATTTATTTCTGTTTTGTATTTACTGCTGCGTCTTTTTGTTCGCGGACTCTCCCTTCTCCCTCTGACTCAGCCATGGTCTTTTCATTTCTCACAGTCTGGCTAATTTTATACTCCTACGTGTGTCTGCAAACCACAGTTCACACACACAGGATGTGATCTAAATGGTTTCTCTGAGTCCGCTTCAAACAAAGACAAAGATCTGAATCTGAGAAACACCAGAAGTCCAAGGAGTTTTGTTTACAGGTGTAACGGGGACAGGCACGCTCAGGTGTTTGGTTGTATACATTCAACTTTTATTTACACAGGTTAGTCTCATTGAGTCACAAGGATTCATTTACAAGAGAGACCTGTTTTAAACAGACAACATACAGTGCACAGATAACAACAAACAAACAAAACAAGATAAATAAAAACAAGAACATATTTGTATAGATTTTTCTATTGACCTTATCAATTGTTTAAAATCCCTTAGAGAGATCAAATGGACAGCTTCAGATCTTTTTGCAAGGTGTTCCAGGATACAGGAGCCGAGAAAGAAAAGGTCCTTTTGCCGAGTTCAGTCCACACTGAGGGAACGCTGCAGGTAATGATGTCTTGAGAGCACACGCCGTAACTGCAGTGACAACATGACATGTAGGAAATATAAGAAGGCAACAGACCAAGGAGTGATTTCTAGATGTGTACCAGTGTGAGAGTCTATGTATAGATGATGATGACCAACTGACCAATGAGTAACACTGGTGTTGAGTCGTGTATGCATTTTTCCTCTCTTTTTCTCAACCTATCTACTTGTCTAATAAGATTGCTGCTATTTACTTTTTCGTTTTTGCAAAATACCATTCATAACGAAAGCTGTTCCTATGAAAAGCATTCCTGTAATAGTTCACAGCTTGATATTTGTTTTGATTTCTTATCAAATATCCACTTTTGATAATTGTCTTGTGGAATAAATGGAGATTTTCATGGATTTTTCTCACCATTGCATGAGAACTCTTGGGTTCCATAAGTTGTGAAGACAGACGACACTGCCTTGGGCTGTGGCCAGATCTTCACACATTTTATTTTTAATGTGTGTGTGTGCGTCTTAATGAGCCTATTATTGTCAGTCTTCTCAGGGAAGAGTCTTTGTGTGTGGGCAGTAGTGGATGGTATATCTATAGATGTGGTTTTCTCCTCCCTTGTCCTTGATTACCACAGTTTTTGTGTCTTGAATATTTACCACGGGGGCTTCATGGAGTTAAGATGTTGCAGGGAATCCTCTGCTAGGGGCTTGATTAATCTGAACCATGTTCTGTCTTCAGCTCTGAGGCGCCTGGGAGAGTAAAGCTTTGGAAAGGGATGTGAAATCAGGAAGGGAAGGGAGACACCATGACTGATGGGAAGTGTATTGGATTGCTGGATGAAGGGTTGAATAATATCTGTCTTTCCATATGGCACTTCTAATGAACTGAGGGCTTTTTACAGCCTGTGGCGAGTTGTAAGTCGTGTTTGGGTCTCGGCACTGAGAATTGGATTGACGGACAGTCTAGACTGATCCTCTTTTTTATATTGTTGTCGAACCAGAATTGTGTATAATCCAAAGCGTGCTATAAGGTGCGTAGGAAGGAGGAATTTATTAGGCAGTGGTGGGCTCTCGGCACATTGACAAGAAGCTTTGTTTTGTGCACTGATCCTCATCGGATGTTCATGCAAATGAGCAACGTATTTGTGGGGGGATGTTAGCTCAAGGCCTGTGCAGGACTGCAAGTCAAGCTACAATCCAGGGGCCAGTAAACCATATTTCAGATCTTTTAATACAAGGTTCTGTGGAAACGTTACAGTTTATATTTTACCTGTTACTTAATGTACTTGCCGCCGTAGAAGTCGCATCAGTCCAAATATGTCTAATAAAGTGGAAAAAAACATAAATATGTCACTTTGCCATATAAGTTGCATCTATTATGCGTCACCGCTGACCACCCGGAAACGTGGGCCGGTGTTGTGCCAAAAATCGATTGGCTGCCAAATGGAGGTCGTGGGTGTGTGCACGGGAGAACTTTTAACAATAATTTAACAAGACTAAAACTTAAAACTAATTATCTGTTTGCTCGAAATTATAGTAAAGGTGTGTCTCAGTTGAACTTTTTCTTAATAAATGCACTTTCATGGTCAAATCAACTGAATTTCACCTGGGCGGCACGGCAAAATGCAGCTGATTTGATGTTTGCTCCAGGAGTCCCAGAGCAAGACAAAGGTGGTTTTGTATGGCAAGCCAGGTGACTAATTAATAGCCACTTTTACCTATTAATGAGACACTTGGCTTGCCATATTACTCGAGCGCCCTCTAGCAGCTGAAAATGGTAGTGTTCTATATTTTCCATGCCAGAATGAAATCATCAGATCTCAGCAAAAATTGGATTATATGGGAGAAAAAAAAAACATAAGTCACTTCTCTGTATAAGTCCTAGGGCATGCTAATTTATGCAAAAAGGTGTGACTTATACAACGGAATGTATGGTAACTCAAACCAGGGTGGCCAATGTCTATTCTGAGTAGCGTCAAGACCAAAGTGAAATGTTGCCGTCTCAATACAACTCAAGACCTTAAAATATCTGCTTATTTTTTCCTTAATGCAGTTTTTTTTTTTCTATTTTTATTCATCTGAACTTCATATTTAATGTTGTAAGCACATTTAAAAACTATCAAAACTATTGAATCTTGTAAAATATCAACCATTTTGTTAAAATTAAATTATTCAAAAATACAACAGATCGTCATTTAGATATAAATTACATTTGTGTTTTTGTGAATATGTTGTCCTTTGCTAAAAACAACCCCCCAAAAAAATTAAAAATACCTTGACAAATACACTTAGAAATCACTTGGACAAATCCAACTTCAAAAAATTATATTGTTTCACAGATTTGAACAATCCCTTTAGCATTTACATGTATTTCAAATATTAGTTGTAAATATCATAGGAGTACTTCTGGTGGTACAAAAGGCATTTGACAACTGAAAAAAAAACAAAAAACTATTTAAATCTTTCAGGAAATTTATCTTTTAATTTATTCTAACACCCAGACTTTATTTAAACGTAATCCTCTGAAAACCAAACAAACACAAAATAAACATAAATAGTTTGAAACCATTTGTTTTTTTTTTAGTTTAGTTTAGTTTATTTGTTCATTTTTTTTAAAAAGCAATACAATACAAAAATAATCCCATGAACAATAACGTACAGAGTATAAAAAAATGAAAGGTAGCAGAAAGAAGAAAAAATCTTATTATATCTGCCCCTTTTTTCCAAACAATTTGTTCAAATGGTAATAATTCTATAGCAACAGAACAATTTGATTTGATCTCTTGGAGCCTCTTCCATCACTGTATTGATTACTGATCAGAGGAAGCCACAGATGAGTATTAAATCAGTCTTCTCATTTGTCTGCCTTCCATGGAAATAACTATTGATACGGTTTGTCAGTAAATAATCTTGCCCTTTAGAAAATTTCCAGATACCATGGACTGCCACATCTGGACGAACCGCTGTATATTATCCCAGTGACATCCTGCTTGCTTTGGCCAAGGTCCAGTTGGTGCTCAGTCGACTTCAGTGCCAACATCCACCGGCGTATTCACCGGGAACTCAACAGACAGGAGAGATGTTTCAGCTCTTCTTTTTGCCTCGTGTCCTCATCAGAGACGACGCTCACAGTCCACACACTCTTCCTTTAGTGTTGTTTATCATAATTCCTGCAGCTGCAACTTTTCTTTGACGGACCGATTTTTCTTATCCTCCTTGTTCGGGTTTGGCTGTAAACATCGTTAATCACAACATACGTCCGTACTTCTGTCTCTTTCACACGTCTGTAACCCGCTGAAGCAGGTGTCGGCCGCTGGTCGGCTCCAATTTAAGTTTCCTTGTTCTAAGTGTGTCACCACCTCTGAGTATATTAGTAACTGTAATTATAGGAAGTAGTCACATCTGCACGTTTTTAATTAACATACTCTTAAAATAAACTTTCTGATGTGATTGAGTTGATACTTAAAGACCTAGTATTATTTGAAGGAATGCATATTGTCTGCTGCCTTTAATGCCAGAGTTTTAAACTAAATTCATCTGATGTTAGATAAAGACTTAGTTTAGCATGGGGTGGTGGGAGAATTATGCGCATGTGATATTGCAACGTGTTAAGCTCAAAGTATGTGTTGTGTAGGTTTCGCAGCTACCAGCACATAAAATTCCAGCGTAGTGTTTCTAAAACTGACTAAGCTATAGCCATTTTTGTGTTGACTAATGTTGCTTAACTCAGGTGGCCATTTTAAAATGGACTGACTCGAAATGTTAAACAGTAACAGATGCGCATCCATTGACTTATTTCCTGAAAGTTTCATTAAAATCTGTTCAGTGGTTTGTGAGAAATTTTGCTAACAGACTGTATTGGATGAGGAAAACCATCACTATCTGCTTTCGGATTTGGGCGGCAGGCGATAATTCCTTGGATGTTTTTGAAGGCCCGAGAACAGAAGAGTTTAAACCCAAATTATTTGGTGAATCTCTGCTGTATTCAACGTGTTCTCTGTTCGTCTTTTGTCCCCTAAGGTTTATCTCATAACCCATTTTACGAGGTTCTGAACTGCTGGTGGCTTTGTGGTTTTTGGAAGTGGCACATGGTGATGGGTCACAGCTCAACTGTAAACGTTGTTCCTCTAAACCAAACGTGGGCAATAAGGCAGGCATGTCAAACTCTGTGACAAACGGGACAAAAGTAAAATCTGGATTCAAATTGAGAATCCTTTTCAATCAGTATTTTTCTTCGATGGAAATATGAGTTGTGTTTCATCATTCTTATTTGACATTCTCTGTCGCTGTTTCTTACAGTCCTCCACAGCGATATGCTTCTGTACTTTCTGCAACAAAATCAAAAATTGCTAAAATAATCTGATTTTGTGGACTTCGAAGTTGGCCAGCTGTCATGAGAAGTCTGCTCTGAATAAAGTACGCTTCGTTTTTCAAAGGATGAGGCAATAAAAAGATCTTGTATTTACAAATCATACCATCTTCTGGGCCGGACAATATATTTACAAGGACCCTATTTGGCCCTCGGGCCTTGACTTCGACATCTGTGCATTAAGGCGACGAGAATCACAAAAGCACTGAAAGTATGTCTTCTATTTCTTAAGCGTATTGAAAAAGCACATTTTAATCAAACGTTAACTTTGCTACAAGAAGAAAAAATTTATTTCAAGAAGAAAGTTCTCCAAGTTCTCTGTCTTAAAGAAAGTTAATTTTCCAATTCTCTATGTGGCCTTTTGATTGATTTAAATATCTTGATTTGGACCTCTGGGGCAAAAAAAAAAAGTTGCTCACCCTTGCTTTTAAAGTGAAACTGGATTCTGAACTGGATGAAGTAAAATCTTTTGTTTCTTACTCTAATTGTGTGTGTGTGTGTGTGTGTGTGTGTGTGTGTGTGTGTGTGTGTGTGTGTGTGTGTGAGTGTGTGTGGGTGTGTGTGTGTGTGTGTGTGTGTGTGTGTGTGTGTGTGTGTGTGTGTGTGTGTGTGTGTGTGTGTGTGTGTGTGTGTTTCAGCAGTTACCCTTCAAGCTTATCTCTATAAATGGATTTGTGTTGGTGTACTCAGAGATGATACTCTAATCTGATTGACCCCGGCCCAGCAGACATGGACGTGTGAAAGAGAAGCTTGTTTGTGTCTTTTTGCTCACATATTGTGTATGCAGGTGCTGTAGGTGTCTGTCCGGCTGGTATTTGTCACTGTGGCGCTATCTGAGCTGAGCGCAGACAAATCACAGCTGTGTCTTAGACGAACTCTGTCTGTGACTGTGTACTCAGTCAAACACCAACGTACGATCAAATAAAATTCAGAGTAAACACTTGGATTGTTTGGTTCAAATATAATTCATATGAGAATTACACAGAAAACTAGAGACGAAGCGCCACGTCTGTCTATGAGCTCCAGATAAACAGAGACTAAAATTAACATTTAACACACTGATTGTATTTGGCACTCGGCAGCTTTTCTCTTTTGATGAGTTTGAGCACAGCTTTGCACATCTGATTACTTCAAGAAAAGGTCTATTTTTTAAAAAGCTCACGTGATCTGACGCCACGCTGTCAGACCTCCAATTATTTATTCATGAACTTTGAGATTGCATCTGATTTCAAGGAATCCTGCACAGCCTTCCAGGAAACGAGGTCTAAATCTGCAACTATCACTTAAGAGAAACTTTATCATCTTATTAATGCTTTTGTCTTCTCTGAGTGTGGACCTCCTGGTTTTGGCTATTATGAGACTATCATGGAAACCCTCTAGCATGACATTTCATTTAACAGGAAGTCGCAGAGCAAAACGCTGAGTGCCTATTTTTCCTCTAGTTCCTGTAAGGGGGGGAGGGCTGCAGGAGATGTGTCCATTAGTTTATCGTTGCAGCCTGGAAATGAGAAACAGCTGAGAAACACACACACGTTTCTATAGTTCAGCCTGATGAGCCAGTCACCATAGCAACCGCAAGCATGCTCCACATCGCCGTCAAGCAAAAACCTTGAAAACAGCAGAGTTGCAAAAAATTAAAGGAGGAAAAACAGGTTTGGTCCTAAACAAAAGTTTGTATTTCCATCCTTCTTAGGATGTTTAGTTGATTTCTGTAGTCTGACCCAAATCCTAACCATTGCCAAGACATGCCTAGAAGTTCTACCATATTAGGGCCCGACTGGCCCCTGTAAGGACTACTGGTCCTGACAGGATGTGATCACACCAAAGAAGGTCTTAAAAAGGTTACAAAAACCAAACGCATACACAAACCCCTCACTGCTTTTATATTCAGAGGCTGCTTATCTTTCCCAGGTAGATAAATTGCCCTCCTTGTCCTTCTTCCCCACCCCTCCTCCCTTTACCCTCATTTTTGCTCCCCCTTGGTTAAGTGAAGGGTTTATTTATTAGATGGCACCAAACTGCAGTTTCTCCTGCAGCGAACATACAGTTTGTCGCATGAACAGATTGAAATGGTTTAAAAAAAATAAAAAAAAAACAGGGATTATCATAAACATGTTGGCCAAAAGACAAGAAGAGGCTTAGTTTGAAATTATGTTGACAATCTGGCAGGTTTATAAATAATTGTGGCTTTTTTATTGGTAAATGAGTCTGGCCTGGATACAAAGTGATGTGCACACTGAGTGAAGGATTTGGACTAATTTGCATTTTAGGAGGGCTGCACGATGTATACCAAACTGAAATGAACAGATTTTTCATATTGCGCCATGACTGTTGCAACCTCTTTTGTTGATATTTTGGATTTCTACCATCTTCATACTTTCTTTGCACCGTTTTGTTTTGCCTAAAGGTTTATTTGCCTGAAGGCAGCTACCTATCATTATCCACCTGAAAAGGGTCTTGTTCTTCTTTCAACTTTAATGCAGCCTTGTGTAAGCACAATGTGTACCCCCACACGTTACATCAAAACAACCGTCTTGGCGTTGTGATGTGTGCTATTACTTTTATTTGCTATTGGAGTTACCGTGGTGACGTAATTTGCTAACAAAGACACCAGTTTTACCACTGAAAAAAACCTGGTGGAACTCGTAACAGCTTCTTACTGCCACAGCTCATTAACAGCTTGTTGGCTTTTTTTGAAACCACAGAGAGTAATCATCAGATACGCTGGTGAAGATCCTCAGTCATCCAGGCCATGGTAAATTCAAAAAAGTTCAAGACAAAAACAACTGGACTTTATTTGTAACAGAAGACGATTTGCTTCTCATCCGAGAAGCTTTCACAATTCAAAGGCCTTAACAAAAACCTACTGTGAGGTGTGGTAGGTCAATCTGCATATGTACGTGTGTATATTTTCTCAGCTTTACAACCTGAACCCCACACACACTTCTCTTTGGATTGAGAAAGCTTCTCGGATGAGAAGTGAAATGTCTTCTGTTACCAATAAAGTCCAGTTGTTTTTGTCTTGAACTTTTTCAAATTAATCATCAGATGTATCTCTAGAACTGATTAACATCTGGAGCCATTTTGGTTCAAGATGGCTTCCACAGCTACCTCAAAAAACACAAAATTGACTATAACTCAGTCATTCTTTAAGATAACGAGCTGAAATTTGGTATAGTTGTAGCTGAGAGCGAGTTGTTACACATCCAAGAATCCAAGATGGCCGCCTTGTTAAATGTGAAAAATAATTATAACAGCTATTTCTGAAATTTGGTGTGGTGGTACTAGGATTGGGCCATATCATATCGTTCACGATAATACCGGTAAAAAAAAAAGCTTGCCCGGGAAAATAAATTATATCATGATATGCTAATTTCATGACGTATGTACGTCAGTGATTGCCCCGCCCCGTCAACAGAACCGAGTGCGCTGAACTACTGAACCGAACTGCGCACCCCCCGATCCACCTGTCGGTACTGGCATAACGCTAATTAGCTGCGCACAATATTAGCTAGCTAAAATGCTAAAAACAACACGCGGCTCAGCTGTTTTTCTCCACCCAGCTTTAAAATGCGGGTACAGACAGTGACAGCACAACTGTCTCTCCCCCCCCACCAGCGCAACTCTGCTTTTATCTCCCCCCCTACTCCGCTCTGGGCTGCCTGTGTTAGCGCAGTTCGGCTGGGTCCCCTTCGCTCTAAACTGCCGGTACAAACACGCGAAGGTCTGTCTCGAGTTCCATAGTCTGTGGACCAAGAAAAGACGCAAGTGATCAAAGACATTGCATCAGAGAAATTAATCATGCCTGCGAGGAAGCTGAAACACCACAAGCTTCAGGGTCAGCTGAAGACACCTCGTCAAGTTTTGGAAGTTATATCTCATTTAAAGACAACGTCTATTTTGTTGTATGTTACATTTATGCTCAACAGATCTTAAGCTCTGAATTCAAATCTAAAAATGCAAGATGGCCACCAAAGCTTAAAAGAAAAAAAAAAAAAGACTATAATCATTGATTATTTGCCTTATTGAGATGAAATGTGGCGTGATGGTAGCTGAGAGCGAACCCCAACACAAAGTACTGTCAAATCAAAATTTTAAAATGGTCGCAATGTGTCAGTCCCCGTAAAGTTTCTCTAGGAACTTTGTAGATAACCTTGCAGCCCTTTTTGTCTGCTCAAGGCAGGAACTACATCACATTTTGTTCCATCATTCTGCAGCTTCTCGTTCTAATATGTGCTCCGTCCTTTTTTCTCTCTTTCTCCTGAACTAAAGGAGGCGAGCACCTTTTTAAAGCTTCCAGCGCTGCGCCTCAAGAATCTGGACCGGCTGTTGTTCCCTGATCAACTGCTGATTGTGAAGCGCCGAGACTCACTGTCATAAGTCTGGGATTGTCAGAGGAGGCCTCCTACCTCCTGTTCCTGAGCCATTTATTACTGAAGAAAGCACCAACAATGTGACCACTGGATCCAGTCAGAACCATGTGGACTGCGAATATGGATCTGAGAACGGGCACACACTGAACCGACGCTCGTCCAGGTCAGTCAGCTCTCTAACCTCTGCTTTCGAACATTACTGCTTTGTGTGAGGCTCTTCCTGAGGATTTCACCTCTTTTGAGTTTGACAAAGTTGTTTATTTTTTTGTGCTTTGAAAGGTTTTTCCAACAATTTTCTTTTTTAAGCAACTTCCTTGTTTCAGATATTCATAGATGTCTGCTGTTTTTTTTTTTGTTTTTTTTTTTTTTCTTAAAGAACCAAGAAACAGGAAGTGAGGTACAAAAAAAAAAAGGAAGTTGTAGAACAATTAATGCTCATAAAACCACCATCAAAATTTAAGGAAAAGAGTACGGTAGATTTGAAATGCTTCAGTTCTGGATGTATTTTCTGTAGAGGTGAAGGAGAGTGAAACAAATCACAGTTTGTTAGTTTTGAGCATTCTTTGACCAGGTGTTTTGTCACTCAAGTTGGCCTGTCTAACTTTGGATTTGTACAAGTTGTGCACGTTTATCATTGCTTACTGTGATAGACTTGTACTGCATGTGACAGTCTCCACAGTTTTTGCTGCAAGAGGAGAATGAGTAGGTAGAAGACAATCGCTGTAGTCCTCAAATGTTAGGAAGGAGGAAGGAAGTCGCCGATCTGTATCTGTGCTCAGATGTGTGGAGAAGTCGTTGTCCGTCCAGATGTTTCTGCGTGTATCTTATCCAGGGTGTTTGTAAGGAGTGTGTGGCCGTCTCGCTCCCATTTCCCCTCTGGTACAGGAAGGCAGGCTGCAGAGGAAACGTCTCTATCAAACAGCAGATGGAGGACTGCGTGTGCTTACACTGCAGAAACACGCACATAAGTAGAGGCAATGTTCTCACATCACAGGAGACTGTGGAGAACCTCAAGTTTTCATAAAATGAGGTTCATTCAAATGATTCTTTTAGTAGCAATGATGCTTATTCTAATTTTAGGTTTATTTTGCCTTGAGCTTTTGTGCCACTAAATCATATAATAATGCCGTCATCTCTCAACATAAGATCTTAGTCTAGAACTCTTTGTTGTATTCAGTTTTCAGACTCTGAGGTCAGAGAGTCCTGCACGTTTCATAAATTTGTCTTGCTGTGATTTAGTAAAACCCAACATGTCGTCATTTCCTCTCCTCCCCTCAGTCATGACTTGTAATGGTCTGCCATGCCTCCATGCTTCTATCAGAAGCTGTTACCCACAGACAAGCACACCAGTCTGTCTCAAAGAGCTTATATCCAGCTGTGTACGAGGCCTGGATGTTGTACTGCCTTTTTATCCCCACAAGAGCCTTTTGACTTGGGCTAATCATTTTCTTTGTATGGCTTGTGTGTGTGTGTGTGGGTTTTCCTTTCCTTTTTTTTTTTTAGATTCATGTAACAAGACTGCTTAGGAGGGAGGACAATAAGGTTCACTATGGTGCCCATGAATGACTCATATTCTTTCAGAATTCAGACAAAGACCAAACGCCAGAGTTGCACAACGTTAATCAACAAAGCGCCGCTCAGAATGTGCTCTGCAAGGGCTGTGATCCTGCAAAAGAGGATTGTTGAAAAAAAAAAGTGCACAGTTGAGGTTCCTGCAGGATAATTACCACGTTTCCGCTTCCAGTCTCTTCAACAAGGAATGCTGTTCAAATCGTCCGTCGCTGCACCGCCTCTGTGGATCTGAACCGTGCCGCAACAAGATTTGTTTTGTTTTTGTGTTGTTTTTTTTTTTTTTAGATGTTTGTCCAACCTGGAGTGTGATAAAGGATCATAAAGGGGCTGTTATTCTCTAAGATGAATGAGCACTGCTATGATGGGCTGGTTTTTCTATGGCAACCAGAGCCCCTCAACAGTAAAGTGTTGCTTCACCTGCAGTCTGGGGACGCGTCAAGACGCAGTTGTCCGACCTCATTCAAACAGAATGAGTTTTGTGGTGTGTGTCTGCGCCGAGAGGACCTGTCTGCAGGGCGGCGGAGGCAGACTCATCCTCACAGCACGGCTCTTATCCCCTCTGGTTCTCTCCTCCTCTTCTTTCCCTCGCTCTGAATCAAGTGGCTTTTTGTTCTCCCGCAGCGGCGCTTATCGCTTGTTTCTCCATGGCTGCCCTCCACAACCTTCTCTTTTGGAATGAAAGGATATTTTGGGGGGGGGGGGATAGATAGATGGATGTCAGGCAGGCCAACCCCAGTCCTCGCTCTGGTGCTGATGACAAATTATTTTCACATCAATAGAAAAACAAGCTTGTGGGTTGTTCTGATTACAGGCTTTGACACGGCAGTTTATTTAAAATCAGTCGAGTGAAGTGAGTCTGTTTGTCCCAAACGATTCTTTAGTTGCCTGTTATTTCTGTGCTTGGTAAACACGAGGAAGAACCAGACAGGGGGTAGAGCGGTTAGTTGGAATGCACTCTGCAATTACAGTTTCTAAAGGCATCTAAATTAGCTGTTATGTTTGTGCATATATATCCATCTGTGCAAGTCATTTTACTAACCATAAGTGTCCCTTGTCGTGGTGGAGCTGACAAGATTTAAAGCCCTAATCTTCAGCCCATTTCACAACACTGAAGCCTGAAACGCCTTCTTTCAGTCTGTGTGACGACGAAAAGACCGAGAAGGCGTGGAGGGGTTGAAGTCATGCGAGATGCTAAAGGTAGTAGCATTTGTGTAGTAGTGTCCAAAATTCCTCCAACGTTCGCGAGGGATTCTCAGTCTGTCGCTGGCGTTTTGGAGCTTTAAATCTCCTACAGCTTGTGTTATTGCTCTGGACCGATCTGAATTACCTGATGAAGGTTATTTACATGCTGCTGTTATCTGCGTTTGCAACAAGCTGCTGTTCTTGCTTGTAGAAGAGACGTTCACGTTCGGATGATGTCATTTCAAGAGCGTTAAGCGTTACCTCAGTGAAACGTCGTCGACACACACCTTTGGATTTGCGCTAGTCTTTTAACAAAAAAGCCATAATGTTCCCAAACAGGAGACCGCAACGAGATGCTAGGCTGCTAATGCTACGCGTGTTGCAAGATAATTATGCCGTGCTAAAACACACTTAGGAACTTTAGTTCCGCTGCACATAATCTCTCATGAGTGGGAAAAATAACAGAAACGGTACGCACGTGGACCGAACCGAACGTGCTGTACCGAAACGGTTCAACACACCCTTGTTTACCGTTACGCCACTAATATTTTCACACTTTTAGTTTTTAGTTGCCAACTAGTCTCCAGAAATTATCTTAAATTAACATTTTTGTATCCCACGTGTCGTTTCATCGCAACAGTTTTGGCCCACATTTGAAAAAGTTTGGACACGTTTAGTTTAAAATAACACAGTTTTTTTTTTTTTTTAGTTTGAGAAACCTATAATTGCATCTGTTAAACATAGTTTAATTTTACAAGTGGTTTTGGAGTTCATAGAATTTGAAGAAATGAAACAGTTTTGTAAGCTACTTACCGTACCTAAAAAAATATATCAAAACACCACGTTTAAAATAAGACCAATGAACATGAGCAGCTTTTTTTTAACTCTTATGGTTGTTAAAATGTCAAATTGGAACTACATGTTCAGGAGAAAGATTCTGGTGCATCTGTGTATGCGCGCTTCAAATAAATAGTTTTTTTTTTCATGCTTTTCACTTACTTTTATATTGTCATCATATTTCAAGTGCGAGGAACTTGTGTGGCTTTAAGCTTCCAACCCAGTAATCTCGTCGTAACACACCTTTCAGATAAAGTGACGCATGACAACTGTAATTGTGGGAATGAAGAAATCGCTCCTGCAGTAAATCAAACAGTTGTCAGCGTCATGCAGCCAAAGGCAGATGGTGTTTGCTAACAAACAGTCTCAATCACTCTTTAACTTTTGTAATAAATTACATAAATAAGACCCAGTGCTTCACTCCTCAGAAGTAATAACTATAAATAGTTTGTCAAGATAAGCACCTTATGGCTGCAGTCTTAAAGGGCAGAAACATGAGCATGAAGATCAGATTTATGAATACCAGCGTTAAGGACTAGCATACTCTCAGAGCTTTAAGCAAAATGCCTCATCCACAATATAAAAAGTACTAATGTCTCATGCTGACACTTTACTATTTGTAGAAGTTTGGTTCCTCGTGCCCTCTTGTTTTTTCCCCCAGTATCTTTATAGCTCGACATAATGAGAAGTGTCAGAATGCTGGTTTCGTCATTTTGATCCCAGCTGCCGTGCATTAGCCTCGCTATCATTGGCTCTGAATCCAGCCCATAATTACACTGCCTCAGAATAATTGAAAAAGAGGGATGAGGTGAATCCCAGAGGTGTCAGACAGAGAGAAAGATGGATGCTGCAGTGTTCAGAGGAATCTGTTTGGCATGTATAAAGAACTGGAAGGACACAAGGATCCCTTACAGAGAGAGGGTCAATAGGATATACTGAGTATATACTGTAT
>JARVLU010000489.1:20994896-21031740 GCA_031762415.1 Simpsonichthys santanae
TCTTGAAAATGAGTTCTCGTGGCTCAATGAGACTAACCTGGATAAATAAAGGTTAAATGAAAAAATGAAAAAAAAATCTGTTGCCGTTTAATCTGGCTGGCGAGCAATCACACACTGATATGATCATTTTTTTCCATTCATTCAACCTTTATTTAGGCAGGTTAATCCCATTGAGCCTCGAGGACTCATTTACAAGAGAACTCCCTGCACAGCGAAAGAGAGCGAGCGAGAAAGAGCGTGCCCCTGCCAGATTGCATGCAGTCTTTCAACTTGAGTCCCTGCTAATTTAATTCTTAACATTATTAAAACCAAAACACATTTGTAGGCCTCAGATTAAAGCAAAGATGTGTATCTCTTGTATCTGTTGAACCACTTTGCCCATGGCTGCCTCAGTGGAGTGGACTGAGGAAAGGGCAGACTCCAGAAATCATCTTATCACCAGCAAACTGGTTGTTCCACTATACGAGTGTGCTACTTATTGGACTGAGTTTGTTGTGGCTCCTCAGACTGATGAAGTCTTTTGGATGAAAGAATAACCATTTCAACACAAATAAACCATCCAGAGGACCTGACTTAACTTTGTTGGATTTTTTTTACCTGGATTATTGAACATGAACTTTGACGTGTATCTCTGTTTAATATCCACCACCCCAAACTCACAAAATTCTCTCTGTGACAGTCCTAGAGAGACTGTGTGAGCTGCAAAGCATGCTGGGTAACCTTGTGGAAATTATATGTGCAATGTTTCTGACTGTTTACGATGTTTGTGTGTGGAAATGGGTTGTTCTTGTTAATGTCTTGTTCAGGTTTGCTTTGACATTTATGCTAAAGTCTGTTGGCTGTAAACTGACACCATGAGTCAGAAATTGTTCCTGGTACTTTTAAGAAGAAAAGCACTGAAGAGTATCCTCAATGAAGAATAAAGTCACAGGGTGACAACTGGCCTAGCTAGGAGTTGAGCAAATCATTTACTTTAGTGGAGAGCGGGCTTTGTACTTATGCTTGTGAAAATGTATAATGAGATGGGCATTTAACAACATTGCCTCTCTGACTGAAAAGTTTGGCATTTCAAAATTGTGTAAAGGTCTCTCTCATCGGCAGGCTGGTGTTAAGTCACCTGCGGGCCAGAAGTGTCCCGTGGGCCTCCAGTTGAATAGCCCTGATAGGGCTACCCAACAAACCCTTTGTCTGTTGTTGTTTTGGGGTTTCCCTGTAACAAGCCTCATGAGGAACACATTTCAGCAAACATTTTGTAAAACGAGGAAACAGACTTGTAACCGGTTACATCACTATGTATATTGTCTATTAGTTATAAGTTTCTTTGGTGAAACATTAAGCAGCACTTTATTCAGATCATGCACAACACTGTCAATTGTCTCCTATTAGGAAGCATCAATTCTGTCAATAATTTAACAGGATGAAAGTGAAAAGTGATGAAAGGGTTGGGATATTTCTAGATGTTGGCATGGTTTTATCCTTGACCTGTTTGGAGAAATCGTTAGTCCATCCCACATGTTTAATAGTGTTCCTTCTTTAGTAATGTTGTAAACTCTGGTGCAGACTTAATTTGACTAATTGCATCAATTAAACATATAAAATATGATTTTTTTAGGGTTTCAAAGCAAAAGGTGTGAGCAAACACATTTATTTTTATTTTTCTTAGAACTACAATCCATAAAACAATGTTTTTCCTCTAATGGTGACAGACTAAAGAAGAATTTTTCCTCATCTTATCGCGTAGCAATATCAGTATAGTATATAGCGTATACACAGTACAGTATATCACGTATATCAATGTATATACTTTTTGTATATACTTTTGCTGTCATCATCCTTAGTTTGTAGCCAGGTCTCTCTTGTAAATGAGTCCTCGAGGCTCAATGAGATTAACCTGCCTAAATAAAGGTTGAATGAATATACTGTATCTTAATAAGTGCTATGTGATGGCCGCATGGCATGTGCCCATGCGATTGCAAAATTAGTTCTCTGCATTTAACTCATCACACCTGAGGTGCACCCAGGTGGAGCAGTGGGCAGCTATGTAGGTGCCTGGGGAGCAATTAGGGATTGGGTGTCTTGCTCAGAGACATCACACATGTGGGAATGGTTGTGGATCAAGCCCGGGTCTTTCGAGCCCCGAGTCAGCTGCCCTACCGCTTCCCCATCTTGGCCACTTATGATCTTAGATCCTTATTTATATTTTTGCTATTTTGGGGTTTAACGGAACCCGAGTACACAGTTTTGTTCCACCTCATGTACTGCATGTGATGTGAATGATACTAAAGACACTTGAACTCGAACTTGAAGATTTCACACGTTGAGGCTGAGCAACAAGACCTCACCATTATTGCGACAGAAATGTTCTACTTGTCATTTCAGTAACTGAGAATTACTCTGGTCATCATGAAAAAGCACTTCCTTCAAACCATTTCTGCTGTACAATGACAAAAACATTGGCCAAACTCATGGCAAATACTTCATGTGGATGGTAAAGAAATGCAGTAAAAATGGGTTTCTAGTTAAAGTGTAAATGTGGGTGAATGTGTGTGAATTACTGTGGAATTTAATGTGACCATGACTCGAAAAACAACCAAGGCTTTGTTTTGTAGCCTTGTTTAAGGTGAGCAAATACACAGTACACAGGTAGCATTGTCCAAGCCTAAAATGTCAGAAGTTTTACTCTCATCCTACATGAGGAAATCTCAATTCCTCAAAGTAAGTTTCCAGCCTTGAAACAACCATTGGGATTTTTAATTAATAAAGTTCAGATAACATTTGTCAATTATGGTTTCGGTTATCAAGGATTTAGGCTGAAGAATGAGTTCATGGTTTGGATTTTATTTCAAACATCCCTCCAGGTTCAATCCACCATCCAGCTCCAACCATGCTTTTATGTTAACCCAATTTTACAAGACCGAGACAAAGACAGCCATAAAATGACAAAGATGACAGATAAACCGGTGGGGGCGAGCAAGTGAGATTAAAGAGAAGCATAACAAAAAAGGTGAAGTGAATAGGAAAATGTGAAAGCGCAAAGAGCTTATATAAAGAGTGACAGTGGCAAAGAGAATGGTAAAGGTGTAAGGGAGGGAGGGAGCTGAAGAGAAGGGAGTAAACATAAGGCGGCTGGAAGCAGGGGGTGGGCTGAGCAGCTCTGCTTCTCCTAATAAAGCAAGTGTATTGGAAAGGAGGTGGTTAGAAACGTCAGACTGAGCAGGGAGCTGTGTTACCAAAGAGAAAGAGGAAGAGAGAGAGAGAGGGGAGACAGCAAGGGGCACTGGATAGAAAGAGCATTGTGTTACTGCTGAGAAACAACCCATGTCTGCACAAAGAGGTAGGTGTATTGCTATGACTGGTACACACACATGCATGCATGCATGCTCTTAGATAGGATTTCCTTTTCATTCAGTAGAGACAGCAACAGGAAAGATCCAGCAGACTGTACAGTGAAGAATCAGCTGGTTCAGCTTGTAGATGTGTAACAACGTGGTGCTGGTTTGACTTTTCCACAGCTTTTATTTTTACACGTGTGTCTGTTTAGCACAAACTTCACAGTGGTAAATCATGTGAGGTTTATGATGACTCTGCTGGGGGTTGCCAGAGTGTAACTGGAATTTTATCTCAATCTGACTTCATATCCAATGGCTTTGTAAAGCAGTTAGCTCAGTGATGCTGCATTAATTATCTTTCATGCTTATTTTAGAAAGGATGGGGCACTTGTTGAACATAAGCAATACAACATTAGCAGAGGTCTCTGGTTTACTTTAAATTGAATGGTTTCATCTATTTCTTTATGAATACATCCATTACTCATTTAGTTTTTAAAGGATATATCAAATATGAACATTGTGATTTGAACTATTATTTACCTCAAGTGTGGTTTATCAGATTAAACCCCAACCATACAATGTTTTCCCCTTCTGTGCTAATTTGCTTCCAATGAACTGAATTTACGCCCCCCCCCCCCCCACACCCACCCATTGTGGTCAACTTGCTCCTCCTAGTCAATTTTTGCAATGTTCTTTTAAGCTTGATTGTGGTTGAATGACAAATATTACAAAAAATGTCCAAAGATTTCCATTTTTTCCTCAATTAAAAAGAAATCCAGGAAGATGTTGACTATTAAGACTACAGGCAAAATGATCTTTCTGAATCTTGTAATCAGTCAGAATCTACCGTAAATGACAACACTATGAAAACACTGTTTATAGAGAACCTAACAGATAAATTATTACAGGATTTGCCTTCAGTCATGTACTGTCAGCAACAAAGGCAAATTTGTTTAGTGAATTATGTTTTATCTGATGTGTTGCAATTAAGTCTCATGTCAACAAATCGAATACAAAGTCAGAACTTGTGCTAATTACAATAGTATAAATACTGTATAGTATAAATGTTTTTCCTTCCTTAAGTTTTGCGTAGACAAGTATAGCTCAGGGTTTCTGCAAATGTATCTAGTGCATCTAAAAGAAACCACTTCCTGTTGGTAAACAAAAATGTTTCCTCTGTCTTCATAATGCATGACGCTGCAAGAGGCTCCCTTTTTACATTTCACTATAACTACAATTAGGCTGTTTATGGAACTGCTAACAAATGTGTTTTTTTTTCTTTGTAAAATGATTTGTATGATTAACCAAAAATAAATAATTTAAATAAAGCCAGATAATGACTCAAGGCTGCTGTGAGCTGATGTACACTCACAGTGTTCAAGATAAGCCACTGCTATGATTTTTTTGTTTTGTTTTTTGGAAGTGCATGTTGCAACACTAACAAGTCAAAGGTGGTACTGTCAGGATCCAGAATTATTTCAACTGTTATTTCTAAGACATGAGCAGGGCTCCCTCCAGTTTAGAGGCCTGAAATACAAAAGCAACTCTGCTTTGTGATGCTCTTAAGGTAATCAAAAGAACATCCAAAGTAATAAACAGACAAAAAACAACAATCCATCATTTACTTTATTTCATAATTAATTTACTATTAGTTAAAGTACTAAAGTAAAAGTAAGTCTGCTGCAAAAATCCAAGCTCCAATAGCAAAATTTCCCATTCTAATATCTGAGATTGATTTCCATCCATCCATCTATTCATTCATTATCTTGAACTGGGACAACCTTCTCGCTGAGAGGCGGCAGCTCTACCAACTGTGCCATTGTGCTAATGGGTGGATTTCAGTGAGTAATCATTTGCATGGTTGTATATTTTTTTTAGTAAAACAGTTGTATATCAAAGTTCATCTTCAATAAGCCAGGTAGAAAATCAAGCAAAGCCAGTCAGGTAAGCGTTTCGTCCTTCACCCTAAGGACTTCATCAGTCCAAGGAGCCGCAACAAACCTGAGTCCCGCAAGCAACAAACCCACGTCAAGCAACCAGTTTGCTGGTGATAAGATGGTTTCTGGGGACCGCTCTCTCCCTCATGGGCTCTTCTGACGCAGTCATAACAAACGTGGCTCAAAACATCAAAGTTCATGCTCAATAATCCTGGTAGAAAATCCAACAAAGTTCAGTCAGGTCATCTGGACGGCTTCTGTTTTGTTGAGATGTTTCGTCCTTAATCCAAAGGACCTCATCAGTCTGAGGAGCCACAACAAACAGAGTCCCACAAGCAGTTTGTTGTGGCTCCTCGGAATGATGAAGTCTTTTGGATGAAGGATGAAACGTCTAAAAATAAATAATAAAAAAATAATAATAAATAAATAAATAAATAAAAAGAAACCGTCCAGATGACCTGACTGAACTTTGTTGGAGACCGTTAAATAGTCTTATTATACTTGTAGTAGGGATGCACAATATTATCAGCATGTTATCGGTATGGGCCGATATTAGCAATAAAGTTAAATATCGGACATCCCATCACAAAAACTCACCGATACAAAAGGCTTCTGTTTTAAGTTAATTTATAATTTAGGAAACTTTCAAGTATATCTATTAATGCACTACTACTTAAGCACTTTTCACTTGTAGCTTGTGAACAGGTTGAATTTAGATTTGTGAAAATTTACAAATTAGCACCGAGTGTTGTCATTGTCTTAGAGAGAGTAAATGTCATGAATAAATTTGACATTAAACATAATCCAAGTTGAAGTGTTACATCATTTTCAGCCTGCTTTTTGGCATCTGCATGTGGTAGCAGGCCATATTGACAAAGACCATGCAGAATAATGTAGTATTTTAATTCCACAGCAGAGAAAGCTATGTAGTCTCTGTAAGTAGGTGCAGGAAAAAAAAATATTGGTAATGGTATCGGTTATCAGCCAAATAAATTTTAAATTATCGGCATATCAGATATCGGCCAAAAATCCAATTCAGTATTGTGCATCCCTAATTTGTAGCTACGTATTGTGTTAGTCAGTTTGCAGTGAATATCAACATTTAAAAATAGCCTTAACTTTACAATAACAGCTACAATTAATACAACTGTTATGTTTTTTTTAAGATATGCATCAGAGACTAATGCAACATTCTGACAAATGGAACTTTCTCTCTCTTTTTTTTTATTTTTATAACTGATCCTAAAGCCTCAAAACCAATCAACACATTAGGTTTGGACTACTAAAAAGTGACATAATAAACTAATACTGTATTTCATGTTTAAAAATATTAATTGCTTGGATTTTTATTTACATCAAGCTGATTTCAGCTTCAAGCAAAATTCCATAAAAACACTTCTCACACTGTGTGATTTTAGCTCCGTTAACCACCATGTCTAACTTTAATGTGTCATGTGAACACATGTCCACACTAAGGCAGGACAAGCAGAAAAAATAAAAAACCAGAACAGCAAAACAGTTTTAGAGCCTTCGTCACAGGCACACATTTTACTCATCTCACCATCATTATGAAACCACAAACATAACCCCAGCTGCATCACCACTTCACTTGTGGCTAAACATGAAGTTTCTGTCCCTCCTACACTTTGTCATCTCAGGCAGGTTGCTTCTAAAGCTTTCAAAGCAGATGAGAAGACAAATTTCAGCTTGAATACCACCCACAAGATGTGTACATTAAATTGTGTACCATGGAGGGTTGCAAAGGCCTCCATTTGTTTGAGTCAATACCTCAACGTGATGCAACATTTTAATAAGCTATAATCATAGACTTTGCCGGGTGAAGTTGTTTTGTCTGGGCTTAGGTCTTACACAAGTCTGGTTCATTATAATTAGGACTAAATGTGTGGGTTTTTTTAAGCATCATTAAAGGAATCAGTGAATGTAGTCAGTCAGTGTAAGAAATTCACAGACCAACCTTGGTAAATACAATTTTTAAGACCATCTGAATGTCACTAATTTGCACTACTCTTGTTTTCCACAGGATACAAAGGTTACAATAATCACAGAACACCTTCAAACAGCTTTGAACTCTCTGCTCTGGTTTAAGCAAATAATTTGTTTTAAAAGTGCCAAAAATATTTCCAATAGCCTCGTAAAATATGATCTGTACGTTTTCACATTTGCAATTATCTGTTGAGTCACTTCTAGGTTGGTCTTTACTCATGTCAGAGCTTGAGCCATCGCAGCCTTACTTCAACTCTTCATTTTTGTGTTAAGAGATCAGAAATGGAAATGCAACAGGGTTGCGCAAGTGTGAAGTGTGTATCGACTCAGAAGTGTCTGCTGAGGACAGGTTATAGAAATAAGCTAAATTTTGATAGTACCGACTTCCATTTGTCTGTTTAGAAGATAAAATTAAATATTTGGGTTGAATATAGACTATGACTAAAATTAGATGGACGTGTAGTTGTAACTGTTGCTAAACATATATGTTAGGAATGAACATGCAATGTTGAGTGTTTCCTGAATGTCTGTTGATGTTCCAAGGAAGTCCATTCATGATCTCATCCACAAAAACTGCTTGGGAGCTCACCGTTTTCTTCCTCAATAAGTGTTTTTGTAACTGCGCCTCTGTAGTTTAGTCAAATGTCAAAATAACCCATCAGTGAATGACTGCAGGTTCTCCAGTGTTTAACAACATTACTGTATTTGAAAAGAATAGAACAAACTTTAGGTTTTCAGTGCAACACTGAACATTGATCAAGTGTAAAGGAAAGTACAGTTCTGGTTACTGCCACCACATTTACAGCTTTAAATGCAAGCACAATATAATCACTACATCATACTATAATAAAAGAAAAAGTAGCTTTCAAGTTCAAGTAAACTTTAGTGTCGTTACAACACATGGTACATGAGATGGAACGAAATTATGCACAGGGTCCCAGTTATACCCCAAAATAGCAAAATATAAAGTATAAAAAGAAACAGTAAATAAGGATCTAAGATAAGCTAAAACAAATGCCAAACAATAAACTAAAGATCTAAAATATGCTAAACACTAATAATGTAAAAACAATGCCATCATTTATACTAAAACTGTTTGTTTACCTTGTCAGCAAACGCATCTCAAACTGTCTTAATGTGCTATCCATAGTAATAACAGTATGAATATATGTAAAGCCGCTGAATAGATTTTTTGGAAGTGCATGCTGTAACACTAAGTCAAAAAATGATACCGCAGGATCCAGAATTGTTTCAACTGTTACTTCCAAAACTTGAGCAGGGCTCTCTCCAGTTTAGAGGCTTGACATTTAGAAGCAACTCTGCTTTGTGATGATGTAATCAAAAACAACATAATAAACTCCACCTGGGACAACAAAACAGCAAATTGTTTACTTTATTTCATAATTACAGTACTTTGCTAACTATGAGTTAAAATTGCTCAACTAAATAATGTCTGCTACAAGAGTCCAAGATCAAAATGCAAAATTTCCCATTCTAATATCCAAGATTGATTTCTGTGTCTAATTATTTGCATGGCTGTATTTATTTATTTATTTTGTAAACGGTTAACTGAACATTTAAAAATAGACTTAACTTTACAATTACAGCTACAGTTGATGGTGTATAGTACACCTTTAAGTTAGTCTTGCATGTGAAGCTGGCTGCTCCCTCAGCACAATATTCTTTAAATTGGGTCAAATTGTTATTTGCTACAATTAATGTTTAATCTACACTGGATTGCAGATGCAGGTAAGATAATGTATGAGGTACAATCGAGCTTCTTACTTTTCTGAGTTTAAAGATGTTTGACAAAACCTTCACATAGCTGAGGTTCTTGATTGAAATCACACCAACTAATAAGTGTAGCATTTTTTGTTTGTTTGTTTAAATTAATCAATTAGTCAGTCAAGAAAAAACATCTGTCACAAGTCGAAGTAAAAGTGTATTTTTCATTACTCTGCCATATGGAGAACAACATTAAAGTTTTGGTGCGAGACGTTAAACTTAAATTTAGGAGGAAAAATAAATAAATAAATAAAATCAGTGTTTGAAGCTCAAATTGTAAAAAATTGTAGTCAAAACATTAAAACATAGGGCGGCACGGTGGCGCAGTTGGTAGAGCTGTTGCCTATCAGCAAGAAGGTCGTCCTAATCCCGGCCCGGGGTCTTTCTGGGTGGAGTTTACATGTTCTCTCCGTGCATGCGTGGGTTTTTCTGGGTTCTCCAGTTTCCTCCCACAGACCAAAAACATGCATGTTAGGAGAGTGAGTGAGTGAGTGAGTGAGTGAGTGAGTGAGTGAGTGACATTAAAACATGATTAATTCTGACACTGAAATGCCAGTCTAAAATCTACGTTAATTGAGTACATTAGTTTTTATAGCTGTCAAATGGATAAAGCATTTTATGAAGGTGATGGGCATCATACATCATAAATTATTCATCATATGCTGTTAACAGCAAGTTAGCATAAATTATGAGTAGTAACTATGTGCAAATTCTTTCAACACGGTAATCTGTATTGTTGAAGACAAAAAAAGGTCAAAATTTGTCTTTGCACAAACAGTGCAGAACAAAAAAGGTACCACTAAAGAATTGTTGGTTTTTTACTAACTTGATATCAGCATTAAGCAATTTGTCAAGTTTGTTTGTTGTTACTGAAAAGAAAAAGAAAAAAATAGTAAGTTTAACTCTTATCACCATTATGTCAGTGGACCTGGAAAGCTTCAGTTTTTTTTTTTTTTTAATTTTGGGAGTGGGACTTGTTTGGGGAGGTTTTACAGATATTTCAAGCATTGCATCACTATCAGCTTAATGGTGATGTATTGTTGCTTGTTAATATCAAGGGTCCTCCACCTTTCCACCCAATAAAAAGTCATGATAAGTCATGAACATCTTTGAAATCAGAACCATGTTGAGAAAGTATGCATAACAGACTTGCTCAGTTTGGCTCAATCTTATGTTGATTGTACTAGCTGTAGGGTCATGTTGCTTGATGCTTGTACAGTATTACTTTTAGTCCTGTTAACTACTTTAACCATCAGAACCACAGATAGAGATGAACTAGCACTAATTTATATTTTGTCAGTAGTTTAAATATTGAAATCTGATGTTTAAACTAGTGTAGCCTATGCACAGTATTGGAGCAACAAAAAAAAACATGGAGGTGTGGTGTTGCATGAGGACATCTGGAGTGGAAGAGAAGTATGTTAGACTGGTACAGGACATGTATGAAGACAGCAGGACAGTGGTGAGATTTGCTGTAGGAGTGACACCTTCAAGGTGGAGGTGCGATTGCATCAAGGATCGGTCCTGAGCCCCTTCTTGTTTGTTCTGGTGATGGGCCGACTAACAGATGAGGTCAGGAAGGAATCCCTGTGGACCCACAAAGGTGCAGGACTTGAAGCACTCTGGGTCAACTGTCCAGGAAAATGGGGGAGTGTGGTAAAGAGGTGAAAATAGAGTCCAGGCAGGATGGAGAAAAGTTTAAGGAGTGATTTTCAATAAAAGAGTTGCA
Source organism: Simpsonichthys santanae (assembly GCA_031762415.1). Taxonomy (NCBI): domain Eukaryota; kingdom Metazoa; phylum Chordata; class Actinopteri; order Cyprinodontiformes; family Rivulidae; genus Simpsonichthys; species Simpsonichthys santanae. The sequence goes on from JARVLU010000489.1 coordinate 21,005,681, forward strand.
ACAAAGGTCAAAGGAAAAGTTTATTAGACAGTGAGACCAGCTATGCTGTATGGTCTGGAGACAGTGGCACTGACAAAAAACAGAATAAAGACCAGGAAATGGTAGAAATGAAGATGTTTATGTTCTCCTTAGGAATGAAAAAGGATTAGTAATGAGATCAGAGGTACAGTACAGGTTGAACAACTGGGAGACAAAGTTAGAGAGACCAGACTGAGATGGTTTGGACATGTCCAGAGGAAGGACAGTGGGTATACAGTATTGGTAAAAGGATGTTTGAAATGCAGCTGCCAGGAAAAGACCAAGAGGAAGGCCAAAGAGAAGATATATGGATTGTTTTGCTTCCTGCTCAAAGAGCTTTTTCCATGCGTAGGGATGAAGGCCAAACTATTGAACTCTACAAAAAAAAAAAAAAAACTGTCAGACTATGAAAACTCAGTGCAACAACTCAAACATTGATGGATCTTGGAAAAAACTACAGCTAAACTTTGTCCATCATTATCACCAGCAAAGTGCTTTCCCCCACTCTGGGAGTGAGCTGTGGGATTCAGTTTGGTTTAGCGGGCTCCTCAAACTGAAAAAGTTCTTCGGATGAAGGATGAAACGTCTCAGCAACATAAGAAACCGTCCAGATGATCTGATTGAACATCGTTAACTTTGTCCATGTTTTTACAACCCAGAACAATTGGACCTTTTAGGATATGCAGCAGAGATTAAAGCAACAATCTGACAAATTTAAATGTCTTCTTTTTTTCTTGCTTAAACTGAAACTAAAGCCTCAAAATAAATCAACACATTAGGTTAGATTTATTAAAAAAAAAAAAAATCCATGTTGAAAAAAAAAAAATAAAGTCTGGACTTTTATCTGCAACAAGCTGATGTCAGCTTCAGTCAAAATTCCAGAAAATACCCTTGACACACTGGTTTTAGGTCTGTTAACCACCATGTCTGACTTTAATGTGTCGAGTGAACATATGTCCACACTAAGGCTCACATGACAAGCAGGAAAAAATAAAATAAAATACCAGAACAGCGAAACAGTTTTAGAACATGCGTCACAGGCACTCATTTTACAAGAAAATCTCCAGCTGCATCGCCACTTAACTTGCAGCAAAGGTGAAGTTTCTGTCCCTCCTACACTTTGTCATCTCAGGCAGTTTCCTACTAAAGCTTTCAAAGCAGCAGATGTGAAGACAACTTCCCACCCTGTCAACAGCACTGAGAGCCCCCACCTACCAAATCCGCCCTCATCTCGTCAAGTGCTCAGTCGACAGTGAAGCTATGCACCGCAGCTGAGCTATAGGAGGGTTTTTTCACCCCACAATCACTTCAACGCACATTGAAATAACAAAGAATGTATGCAGTACTGTATTGTCAAATTAATAAAACATACAAGTTTTCATATTGGAGCAACATATAAAACCACATAGTTCACCAAAACACCTGATGAATAACAAATTAAATTGAGAGATTTATGATGGCTGTGACAAATTTGCAGGCTATTTTGAGAAGAAAAAAAAAATTGTCGTACAATATTTAGAATATGCTCAAGATCAAGTGACAAGACTGAAAGCCTTTGCAACTCCATCCGTTCATCCAAATGGAAACACACTAAAAGTCCAGTATCAGGTTTTCAACAAAACAATGCTACAGTCCTTTCCTTTTTCCACCATGTTGACTCTCTGTCAAAGGAATTTCCCTTTTTTTAAAACAGTAAAAGTTTACATTTAAATGTTAAACCCCATTTGAACTTCTCACCCAGACATTAATGTTTTGCTTTAGTATCAATAGGTTTTCTGAAAGTAATAAAACCAAATCTTAGTTAGATAATTAAAATTTGATATTATTCATTGTTAAAGTGTAAAATGGTTCTAATGGAACAAGGTCAGAACAACACCTTAAAAGTTTTGAAATCTGAAAAGAGACTCCAGAGAACAATAAGTTAAATAAAACCATGTATAAAAGGGTGTGTGCTGGATTTATCAAAAAGAAAGTAAAAAACAAATTAAAATTTAAGGGCAAGAAAAAAAGTCAAAAGTTTAAGATGGTGGAGTTCAGGAACATTTTAAGGGATATGGATACATCTTTGGTTGTTCCTGAAAAATCTAATAACCACTGGTTGCCCTTATAGTTGTCAATCTCTGTGTGAAAAGTCAGTATATTTTCCTTAATCCAACATCTGCTTGAAAAATGGAAACTTAGAAAAAAGAACGTTAAAACACACCATCTGATTGTAAAGCTCTTGTGTGTGTGTGTTTAAGTTTGTAATTACTTCATTCAAATGTGCAGTAAAAGAGGGAAATAAATAACAGGACCACCTGTGAATGGATCAGCACATCTGCAGGCAAGTCATGTTTTAGGTCTGCACAAGCACACGCACGAGGAAGTAGAAAAGCAGGGGATCCCAATCAGTCATCACGATGACATCACAGCCTGCCAGTAATAAAGTACAGCCAAACAAGGGAGTCCCCACATTCCTCTCCCTCATTATTCAACAGAAAGAATAGATAAGTGCTGAAGCATGTGTCTCTCATTAGTTCACAGACAGAGTCCTTTTTTTAATGGAGTTCACATGCACGAGTGCACACACACGTGCACAAGAACATTTTAGCTGTGTCTCCACAGTGACCAGTTTTACAGCCTACTGCCTCGGCTAGGAGGAGGAAATGCCGAACTCCCGAGTTTCAGAACTGCTCCAGCAGAGGCGCGTACACGCTCTATTCTTATCCTCTGTCCGGCTCAACCGAAAGCTTCTCATCCCATCACTTAGATATTTCCCTCTGTCTGTTCTCTCCTCGTCTTGTCCTCCTCCTTTTACCTCTGCTTTAGTTCACGTCATTGTCCCTCCCTCACAGTCTCTCCTCTTCTCTCGGGATTCACCTCCCACTCATTCATTGCCAAACTCACAGACAGACAGCAGAGGTAAGTGCTTGCTTTAGGTTTGCTGCTGATGTTAATGCACTTTAGATTTTAGAGTTTTTGTATTTTCTTTAAAAAAATTAAAAAAAAACTCAGGTTTACAGTCAGAGCTGCTTCTCATCAGATATGTGTTGTACTCTAAAGTTGGGACAGTTTCAGACGTGTGCCGGTGTACTTTGACAGCTGTCATGTGCATGGTAAACAAAGTGTGTACTTCTATGTGTGTGCAGTTGTTTAGAATTCAAAGTACTGTTGTGTTCATCAAGATTGACTGAATTCAAGCAACTGTTCCCTTTAAAAACTGAACACAACAATATATTTTCTATGATAGCATCTGCTGAGTGTTTAGTGTTTTATACTCAATAGTAAATAGTGGAAACTGACTGCCAGAGAAAAAGGAAACGTGGAGACAGCAAACAAAAATATTTAGGATTAAAAATAATGTCTCCAGCAGGATGTTTAGATAGTCCCCCCCCCACCCCCCCCACTCAGACAAGTCTACTTTTGTCTCAAAAGGTCAGGGTATCCCCAATTAAAGAATTTTTTTTGATTGTAGCCCAACTGTGGTCAAACTGTACAAATTGTACAAACCTTTATTCTTTTTCCAAAGCAGACCTGTTAATCTTTCAACATTAGATGAACACTTCAGTGGTGTATCCTTTCAAAACATAACCGTGTTTAAAGTAACAAATCTCCCCACAGATCTGGCGAGGGATCAGACACAATCAAACAGCCATCTGCAGTCCTTAGTTACAAAACAATTAAGCATACCAGGCAACCTCCAACAGACTCCCACATGCTGTGACATAACTCACATCTGGATGCAAGACTGGCTAACCCCCCCCCTTTCCACCCTGTTCTAATTTCAATGTTTCCTCATCTTCCATGCCGGCAACTCTCTGGACTTCCCTTCCTGTCTGTCTGTCTGTACATCCACCCCCGCTCTCAGAGATGAAAGAGAAGAACCCCTGGCACACGCCTGTGACCATCATCATCACTGTGATTGGTGTCATAGCGATTGTTGCCTTGGTGACGGTTGCAGTTTTGCAGAACAGGCCTGTCCTCCAAAAGTATAAGGTATGCTAGAGGAAATTCCTAAACTAATGAAGGCTTACTCCCCATGCAGGAACTGACTGTAGTGAAATCCTGGTGTTAAATCAACATGTCAAATTGTTTGCAATGAATATGACCTCAACTTGTCAACTTGTTCTATTGACTTTAGAAATCTTCTCGCAAATACAGGCCATTGACGCTAACAAATGTAAGAGTTCGAGTTTTAAAGTTATCTGAGAGCAATGACGAGTGTAATTTGACTAAATTACTTTTTTTCCTGTTTGAAGCTGAGTGTAATTCAGATATAGCTGTAATATGTCTGGGTTATTTAGTCAATACAAATTTGGTTCGAAATAGCACATCTGGAAGAAGCATGTGCAAAGGTAATGGCAGAAACCGCTTAACGGGAACTCCTTTTGTCTCCCCCACAGTATGGTATTGTGCTGGATGCTGGTTCTTCTCACACAGCTCTCTACATCTACGAATGGCCAGCAGAGAAAGATAACAACACTGGAAGAGTTGAACAGAAATATTCCTGCAAAGTAAAAGGTGGAGTATACAAGATTGCACAGGCAGGCGTTCAAACTCTAGTGAGCATTATGCAAATATTTATTATGCCTATGTTTCTATGCAAGGTTGAATTTATAATTATGCACATTCATTTCAAAAGGTTTTGGTGGAAAAAATTATAAAAAAAAAAAAAAAAAAAAAAAAACAGGTAACAGAACAGATTTGAGCAAATAGGACAGTTGTCATGGCTGAATATAAGGATCAGTGCATCTCCTGATCCAAGTGTTGCCAGCATGCTCTAATCAGTGCCAGAAAAGTACCAGTAGTAAGAAACAAGGACATCCATGAACAAGAGACAAGAATGTGGCAACCACAGTCTCACTAATAGGCATGAAGTGCAAGGAATGGCTGGTTTGACTCAACAGCCAAGCTATAAAAGCCCAAATTGTGCTCTTCCAGACTGATCAGGATGTCCATAATAAAATTCTGGAATTCTGAATTCTTACGAAGAAAAAAAAAAAAAAAAAAAAGAAGATATGTCTGATTCTGTTTAACATTCTGTGGATACGGGTCACATGACCTCACTTTACATCACAGGATTTTGACAGGAAAATCTGAAAGCTATTCATCATTTTGACAGATTGGAACAAGGGGACAGCATTCCATTAAACTGTCTAATCTACAGCAGCAACACTAACCACATGTAGACCATGTGTTCTTTAAATTAGTTATTACTTAGAAATATTTTTAATTGACTATTCATAATTTTTAAGGCTTTATAGCCAATGAACTGATAAGCTATACCAATAAACTATTACAAAATGTCATGGTACTTGAGTGTTAATTATTTGGTTGACAAGAGAAAGGCAAAAGATGTGGCACACTAAGTACTGATGAAGTTCATCTGCCAACATCAGTCATTAATAGGAAGTGCCAAGTGGCAGATCGTAAGTCGAGATAGGCTACAGAGTTCAATGGAAGCAGGACTTCTGTGGTTAAGAAAAGGAAATGGCAAATGCTTGAAGGGGTCAGAAAAAGCAGAAGTAATAGATTTGTCAGAGAATGCACAGCAACGCAAAAACTAAACTAACTCTGACGGACAACAAAATGGTCAAATGTACCACCAAGCTGTTTATGGGCCGTGAAGAATATTGTGGCAACAAAAAAGAACCACAGCACAACACCTAAATTAGTTTCTACAAAAATCAATAGATTGAGCCACAAGAAGAAAATCTGCCAAAGATTTTGGTATTTTTTGTTACTTTGACATCAAACAGTGCAGAGAACACCCACTCACTGAAAAGGCATTCCTTGATAAAAGTCCTTTAATTACAGTAACTTAATGAGAACTGAATGTAACTGAACTCTGGAGAATTGCACTCTAGCAGAGGAGTGCAAGTACTGTATAGTCTTGAGTTTAAAATAAGTTCATAGATTTTAATCAGACGGATACATTACGATAAAGTGGTTCAAGTCCATGTTTACACAGGGCAAAACTGTTTTGGAGGACCAGCATAATATAAAAAGTGGATGACTTAAATGTTGCGTTTAGCTGTCCTAACCCCGGACACAATGTTTATCTTTGTGCTTCACAAATTGTTTAGTTGCTGGTTAAACCTCAAGCACAATAGTCTTTTTAACATTTACTTCATTTTATTAATCTGGAAGTACCTTTTAATGAAGAAATCAGCTTTTAGTCTGCCACAATTTTATCAACGCATGACAACAAAATTATTATAAAAGCAGTGGGTTGCATATTAAAATGTTTATTAGAGGCAGAAAGCACAGCACAAAATCAGTTTGATACATACAATGCAAATCTCTGGAATTTGGTTATAATATTTTTTTTTCTGAACTCAAACGATACAGGGAAACATGTCTACTCGAGGAACGTAACTTCTCAATGTTTGTAATCTCCTAAAAGTATCTGTTTTACATGGCCTCTGCCACTGTAACAACCAATCTTTATTGAGGGAAAGTCAGGTTCAAGTTAGGTTTGACTGATTTTAATATTTTATTTCAGTAGAAACTAGTACCCTCCTAATCCCAATGTTAAAATGCAATCATTACAAAAGCCTGAGATACATGGCAAGCCTTTGTGCAAAATTATTCTGTTGCAAACACATTTTCTTTAAGTCAAACTGTATTCTTGTTGTTTTGGCTAAATAACTCTTAATATCGTCTTCCTCTTGCAGGGAAGGGTATTTCAAGCTATGCGGATGATCCAGTGAAGGCAGGAGAGTCACTGAACGAATGCATGCAAGAGGCTGAGAAGCAGGTGCCCAGAAAGAGACACCATGAGACCCCTCTCTATCTGGGAGCTACTGCTGGAATGAGACTGCTTAAGTATGCTGCACATTCATTCAGCTTTTATTTAGACAGGTTAATCCCATTGAGCCTCGAGAACTCATTTACAAGAGAGACCTGGTAGACCATGTCAATCCTGCACATTTCCATAATGAAATCTGAAATAGTTGTCTTTAACAAAATACAAACTACAAGGACAACCATATTCAGAGAATGTCAACCTCCGTCTTGCAGAGATATCAAGGTGTTGATGGTAGTTCCTACAGTAAAATGGCTTATTGACTAACATAAATTACTTGCTTCCTGTCATGAACAAGTAGCAGAATGAAAATTTTCACTTCAGAACTATTTAGAATTCATTTCCCATTAGTCTTTAAGGTTTTGCTGAAAGTCACCATTTTGACAATTGTTTCAATTTATTACACTGTTATTCTTGTTCTTGATAACTGTTTAATCACTAAAGATGATCTCTTTGGTCTTCTATTACAAGGAAAAAAATATTCACATGTAAACATTCTTCTGATCTTATTACATCTGAATTTTGTTGTTGTGTTTGCACTGCCAGTGCTCAGACCAGCTATTTGCCTTTTCCATTTATAAATGTGATTTATGTTCATATAAACTTCAGCCCCAGGGCAATAAATGTGTTCATGTCAAAACCATTTTACATGATACAGACTTCTATTATTTATGAGCTACTGTTCTGAATTGAATTATGTATGCAATTCATTTTATTGAATTAGCACTACTGCATTTCTGTGTTCAGTATAGAGAACAGTGTGGCGTCAGACAAGGTATTCCAGGCTGTGGAGAAAGCCCTGCTGAGGTTCCCCTTTTCCTATCAGGGAGCGAGAATACTCAGTGGACAGGAGGAGGGCGCCTTTGGCTGGGTCACAGTCAACTACTTGGATGAGCGCCTCAAGCAGGTCTGTTTGAATAGTGCCAAATACAGTTCATTGCATATTTGTCCACTTTAGGAACATTTTGTGTCAGGGGTGTTGCTGCAACGTGACTTCAGTGCCCCTTTGTTTTTGCTGCAGGGTCTAGCAACAACAGGCGCTCTTGACCTTGGTGGGGCCTCAACTCAAATTAGTTTTGTATCGGACAATTACGACATTTCAGAGTCATCCAGCAACTCTGTGACCTTCAGACTCTACGGAAACGACTACAACCTGTATACTCATAGCTTCCTGTGCTATGGGAAAGACCAAGTGCTAAGAATGGCATTAGCACACCAAACCAAAGTAAACTTCTGAAGTCTCTCACCTATGATCTAAATAACTGAGATAATAAGTGGCAAAGATGTTATGTGCTGGAATCTACTGTAGACCAATACAATTAATTCAACATGCTTTCTATATAAACTTCTATCTCACTGTTTTTCCTAGTCAGGTCCAAGAACAATACTGGATCCTTGTTTCCACCAAGGCTACTCAGAGTTAAAGAATTACTCACTCCTCTTTGACAGCCCCTGTGTATCAGATAGGAAACCCCTGAACGCTACTGCAACCTTCATTCACACAGGGGCAGGAAACTTCAAACAATGCCAGGACGTTGTCAAAAATGTCTTCAACTTTACTTTCTGCAAGTACAGCCAATGCTCTTTCAATGGAGTCTTCCAGCCACCTTTGCAAGGATCATTTGGGGTAAAACAACACTGTTAAGTATTTTTCTTTAGCAGTCTACATCACCTGGGATGTTTAACAGTTTGGCTACACAAAATACAGAGCGTCTATACATTTTATTACCACCAAAACTTTTTCAACAATTTATTTGTTAAATTTAGAGTCAATTAAGTAACGGTTGTCAAAAAGATCTCAACTGGGAGTTTCTTTTGTGCTTAAAAGTAGTAGACGAACATGAATTTTAAAACTTTAATGACAGCACTATACAAACCAGAAAACACTTAGATGATCTTTAGGTATTTTAATACACCAAGCTCTTAAAATCTTAATGTTGTTATACAGTACCAGTCTGGGATACCAGTGTTATGCATCACATTAGGAGAAGTAGCTATTAAAAACAAGGTTGCTTCATTTCTCTAAAAGTTGAACTTGTACTTTTATCCGTATTCTTTTCTTCTTCCTCTTTCATTGCAGGCATTTTCTGCTTACTACTTTGTGATGAACTTCCTCAATCTGACTGGTGCATCCATGTCATTAGAAACTGTGAAGGAAAAGCTAGCGAGTTACTGTGCTACGCCTTGGAATCAGGTTGGGGCAGATTTAGGCACACAAGAAAAATAATCTACAGTAATTTCCAGGTCTTCTCAGTGCCTTGGAGCTTGGGTTTTACTGAATACTGACTGACTTTGAAATACTTCAACAGATAGTGCAGCAGCATCCGGAGATCAAAGTAAAATATCTGTCTGAGTATTGCTTCTCTGGCACATACATCGTCACTCTGCTGACAGAAGGATACAACTTCACCTCTGAGACCTACTCAAACATAAACTTCATCAAGAAGGTCAGTAGATCAGTGCCCATGTTTTCCCTGTCTCATACAATCAAAAGGTCCATGTATGAACTATTTAACCTCTGCCTACTTTTAAAAGGTGAGAATGTAAGTGTGTTTGGCTTTTGGTAAAATATTCCCTAAACCAGTGGACAGATTTTACTGAAGCTCATAGTACAACTACAACTTATTACCTTTAGGAGTCAACTTGATGGCTGCCACAGCAAATCAACTTTAGTAAACGCAAAAAATTGCTATGACTCATTTAAATTGACAGATATGAGCTGAAATTTGGTGAGGTAGCAGTGAATAATCTCCAACAGAAACTCTGAGCGTTAACTGAACTTGTGGGATCTTTTTTTAATTTTTTCACATGCAAGACAATAATATGGATTCTGTCAAGGAATGCTAATTTCATAAATGTGAACGGACAAGTCCATTAAATATATTTGTGATCAAGTTGCATACTTTGTAAGTAAGGCCATTGGTTGGTCCTCAACGTGATAAGCAATTTTTATGATTTTTAAATTAGAAAAATATTTAGGAGTTGCAGATTAATTATAAATGCATGGTATTTACTGTCTTTTATAATCTTTGGTAAATATAATATATACATTCTAAAATATAAATGCTTTGAATTTTAAGTAATTTTAAAAAGTTGATAAATTCATTTGAATAATTGTAAAAAAAATTATTGAGCATGCATCAGGGTATTTGAATAATTGGTTATACAGTTATAGTTAAATTTACAATGAAGTAGTTGATTGCTTCGACTAGTTTTCTGAAACTATTTTAAAGAAATACATTACTGTATTCACAATTTCCTCAACAGTGCATCATTGTATTACGTAATGTGATCATTTACTGAGGCATTATAAACTCTGAAGGATCTATGTGGCGTTTTATTCAACTTTATTTTACCTAGGCAAATTCCACTGAGATCACAGATCTCATTTGCAAGGGATACCTGAAAGCAGTCTAGCATGCATGTTTTGAACTGTTAGAGGAAACCGGAGCACTCAAAGAAAACCCACGTAAAACACAAGGAGAACATGCAAATTCCACACAAAAAGACCACAGGCCAAACCCGGGGATCAAACCCAGGACCTTCTTGCTGTGAAGCAACAATGCTAACCACTAAACCGTTGTCCTGCCAGTCTCTTTCAAAAGTTTCTTTGCATTAGGAGCTTTATGTTGCAGACAAAAAAAAAAAAGACAATAAAAATCTAAATCATTGAAGCTAAATGTGACCTGTTCTTACATAAATTAGCACATCTGTCACAGTACCAGTTTCTGTTTAACAAAATACATCTGACATAACTTTCTTTTGAAGACTGAAACTGCATCTGTGCATCTTCTAGCCAATTTCTTTTGAGCCTGCATACCTTCCACTAACGGTAACAGCAAACTCTGTTTTGTAAATACAAACTATTCTGTGTATCCCAAAACATCCAGATTAATGTAAACCACACATGTTGCCTTTAGGTAACTCATGGAAACTACAAACCTTTTATTGTTTTATAGTGTACAAAAAAGTCCAGCCATGTACAACTGAAGTTAATTTTCTTCACGAACACATTAAAAGCATGTCAAGCAGCTCCAAATGGTTATTTCATAGAAAAGGTTCAGAAAAGGTTAGTAGAAAAGGTTCAGTTTCCACAGAGACAACTAAAATCACGTAATAGATTCTTGCATGAAAAAAAAAATTAATACCAGATGTAAAACATAAAATAAAAGGCTTCCAACAGCTTTAAATCTTTGCATTTCAAAAAAGTCTTCCAATTCTCTTTCTATCCAAACTCAAGCCAAGAAAAAAAAAAAACCCATCTGGGAATGTGTTTCATGTACTAATACTCCTGAAAGCACATTCAGAGCTATTCAGATTGTACAGTTCATAGAAATGGGCCTTAAAACTTGTGTAGTTGTGACAGAACATCACTGTCACTACCAATATATTCTGAAAACACCTTATTCTAACAATAATGACAGTCCTGGCACACCAACTACCTGCATTTGACTACCTGCAGATAGTCAAATTTAAAACTTTGATACCATTTTAATGTCACCTTTAATGAAATTTAAGACAGAAAAACGATAAATATAGGCATTGGTTTGGGGGTGGGTCCTGCTATATTTCAACCAAGCATGTGTGTCACTCATTTAGACACATTCAAGTTTAGTGCCCCTGTTACACCATATTCTGTGACCATCGTATATTGTGACCGTAGGGGACGCTGTTGCATTTTTACACTATACTTTGCAGTCCCTGATAAACACCATTTTGTGACCATCTATATTTTCATAACACTCATGATATTAATGATCAGATTTTACTTTTTATTCTTTGGCGGAAGGAGAGAGCCAGCCTCCTTCCTCCAAAGAATAAAAATGAACATCTACCCACTAAAATCATGATTATGATGGAAATATAGATGGTCACAGAATATGCCAGTGTTAATCAGGTATTGCAAATTATGATGTAAAAATGCAACAGCGGTCACAATATACGATGGCCACACAATATGGTGCAACACCCCAACTACTATACGCCCAACTACAGTACAACCAAAACAAAGTGATCGGCTTTCTTTTCCTCCAGGCTAGGCTAGTTAGCTTCTTGCTAATTAGGCTAATTAGCAAGCAGCTCTAAATCATTTAAATGCCAGTTTCCGGAGAAATGCAAAGAGGAAAGAAACAGCAATGAAGTTAAAAAAAAATAATAATTCTTACTTTGTCAGTGTAGCTTACTTTTTTGGAGAAGTGGAAATTCCATTTAGGTGCAGTTAATAATAATAATAATAAACTTTGTTAGCTAGCTAATAATATGGCCGCGACGTTCACCTGCTTAAATATGATTGGACGAGCCGAAATCAGCTCTGTGTGCCGAGCGCGTGGACATGCGCGAGCAGTTTGATATCACTGAGTATTGGAGTTTGTTTTTAAGGTTCTCTTTTAGCTTAGGTATTTATTTACATTGAACTTTGTTGATTTAATTGCAAAATAGTAAATGATACTATAAAACAAATAAATCTTTTATACTCAAGTTCATTTTCAGTTAAGGAAATAAAACAACTCAAAGTAGAATCAATAAAAGTGAACAGTTACAGCTTGGCTTTCAGAGTATGCGTTGGGGATTACGCTCAGCTACTATCTCATCAAATTTTAGCACACAACGTGAATTTGACTGATTTCTTTTTTTTTTTTATGGCTAAGCTTAGGTGGACGTCTTGAATGGGATTGACTTCAAAAATGGATCCATTTTACTTTTTCCTTCATTCAGATTTGTGCAATGTTTAGATTTTTTTTTTTTTTTTTTTTTTTTTTTACACATGGCACACATGCAGTGAGTGATAACATGTGACAAAGTGTTTTGCACAAGTTTTGCATGTGATGCCTGATGATTTTTAACATGTGATCGCATGGTTTCCACTTGGGATCGCATGTGAAAATTATGGTGAATTCGTGTTTTTTTTTTTTTTTTTCTGTGTAAACAACCAAAGAAGTGCTGGACGGTTAAAATGACTCAAGCACTTAACATGTGCAAATGTTAATAAAAGATGTGAAGTGTGTTTTCAAAAAGATGCACACACATGAAGTATTGTTTTGTTTTTTGGTTTTTCAGATAAAAGGCAGCGATGCGGGCTGGACACTGGGCTACATGTTGAATCTGACCAACATGATTCCAGCAGAGGCTCCGGACTCGCCTCCTCTGCCCCACGCCGGCTACGTCTCAATAGTCACTGTCAGCACATTGCTGCTCTTCATCCTCCTCATCCTCATCCTCAGATGTTTCTGTCTCAATTTCAAAAAGCAACCGCACATCGTATAAAAGCACAGTTGTGTCCATGTTTGCGTGATGTGCGAGGGAGGTCAAGCCTGTTAAGGTTTGTGTGTCTCAATTTGTGTAGAGGTCAAAGGTCAGCTCAAACAGATCTGCAGCTTATGAGTTTTTAGAAGGACAAATGCCTTTCGCCGAAGTGAGACTGGTATCTGGTTGAAGGATATTTGAATGCTTGAAATGATGTATGAATTAAAAGTATGTCTGAATGCGTGTGTGCGTATGTGTATCCATATCTGTTTTGAATTGTCACTGTATAAATAAACTCACAAATGTTTATATAAAATGTTCAGTTTGGTTGCTTGAGCTTTATTCTCCCTTTCTAAAACCAGGTTATGTAGTGTTTATTCTTACCTATTAAGTTTATAACATTGTATAAACACCACAACATCAAAGTTCTAATCCTTATTAAAGCCCCTTAAACCAGGAAAATGACAGTGAAAATAAATTAGTCCAGTCCCCAGAAGAATCCCTTTTTGATGTTTGCTTTGTGGAAAGGATGTAGTAACATGCAGTTATAAAATATCCACCGTTAAGTACATTCAGCTCAGAGCTGCATCACTCTTTAAAAAAATACATTAACTGGAAAACTACCTTCATATGTCAGTCATACATGCAGCAGTTTACACAACAGTGATGTACCGGGGACATCCAAGTGCTGCCCTCTAGTGGAACGCATTGAACACTACAGTGAAGTTCCCTCGTATTTCTACGTCATCAGGTTCTGAAGGACTATCAACGCCTGTCAAAATCCAAGAAGACAAGTATTTATTCATTTGCCATCTATGTATCTTCCTGGAACACTTGCACAAGGTTTACTCTTGGCCAATAGATGACACGCCTGAGCCTTTAGGCGCTCTGCTGGCTTTACGGTTTCCAAGAAGGCAAATTCCCAATGCAAATACCACAGATGCGCATTGTCCCAAACACAGAAATGAAATATTACAGGGCACATTGTGCATTTTGGGAGTTATAGCTGTATCAAGGAGTGGAAAATATTAGGGCTTATTTCATTTGGGGTGTGGGGGGTGGCCCTTCCTCTCTCTCAAAGAGTAATATCTGCAAGAAAAGGTGCAGCATGGGGCCCCAAAAAAAATAAATATAACATACTGATAATCTGTGGGCGGTTCCTGCGTTAACACTAAATGTTTGTGTTGGCTTTGGCAGGGAGCAATTGTTTTTTTTAAACTACTAAGAGGTTCAGCATGTTCTGTATTGTGCTAACACTGAGCAGCAGGAAAAGTTCATAAATGACTTCCTTAAAAACCAGACCACCCCTCACAACAGCCCAGACAGGGGTTATCTCAGGTTTCCATTAACAGAAGTGTGGTTCTGCCGCAAATTTTCAGCCTGTTCAGACACGGAGGAGATGACTGGCAGCTGATCTAAAGTCATGTGATTTGGGATGTCAGTCATCTGGTTGCTCATGTGGTCCTCATCGATGATGTTGGTGGTCTCAGAGTCCAGCTCCCGCTCGTCTTCTTGGTAAAACTTCTGTCTCAGGAGTCTCATCTGGGGGAGCTCGCAGCACGTCTCCATCACCACCAGGACAAACACCAGGCCCAGCAGCAAATAGACTGGGAAAGCAAACAGATACGCGCACAATGAGGGTAATGAAACTAAAAGCAATAGAGCGTGATTCATCAAATCAAGTTTTGGCCTTGCAAATAAAGAGCGTAGTCGGTGCACGTCATTGCATTTTAGTCTTGATAAATGTGCACACATTAATATAATTTTAGGCTCAGGAGGGACAGAGTTAGCCATTTTGATTAAAGTGAACTCCATTGGAAACACACGATCTTATGTAACGTTGTGAGCCGTTTGGCTTAGAGTATGTGTTGGGGATGATGCTAAGCTACTACCACTCCAAATGTAAACTCAATGTGTAAAACTGGTCAACTAAACACACACAAGCCAAAACAAAGCCCTGCTCACCTGTAATGGCCAGCCGGTACAGATGTGGATGTGGGTTGGCCTCTTTATTACTGTGAGTTTCCCCTGGGACGTAGTCACCGAGCCCTATGGTCGTCAGCGAAATGAAACAGAAGTACAGCGAGTCCAAAAAGTTCCACTCTTCCTCCAGAGCCACGAAGATCCACGCAGGGATGAAGAGGAAGAGCAGGGCCACGATGACGCTGAGGCACGTGGCGTGCATCACAGCCAGCCTGGATCTGGAAAGTGCCCATCGTCGGTGGAAGTACGAGACGGGGCGTTGGGTCAGCAGGACCACCAGCCTCTCCACCGCGGTGGAGAGGAAGAAGAGCGTGACGGGGATGCCAAGGAGGGAGTATAAAATACAGAACGCCTTCCCGAGACTTGAGAGCGGGACGGCATGGCCATAACCTGAAAACGAAGAAAACGTGCAGCACTGCGTCAATAATGGGATCATATTTACAGGGAGGTGATTTTGAATCATATGAGAAACTTAGACACGAGAGAATTTTGGAGTCTAAAGACGGCTGCCGAGGCTAATGAGTCTTATAGCCAACAAATAAATATCGTAATTTTTGCTGTAAGTCACAGTTTTTTTTTTTGTTGCATAAATTAGCATGCCCTGCAACTTATACAGAAAAGCGACATATTTATGTTTATTTTTTCCTTCTCCAATTTGTAGTTGAGATCTAACGATTTCATTCATTCTGACAGGGAAAAATTGAACACTACCATTTTCAACCACTAGAGGGCCCTCGACTATTATGGCAAGCCAAGTGTCTCATTAATAGGTAAAAATGGCTATTAATGAGACACTTGCCATACTAGACATCCAGGTCTCTCTTGTAAATGAGTCCTCGAGGCTCAATTAACCTGCCTACTGAATGAATCTTCGTCAAATCAGCTGCATTTTGTCACAACGCCCAAGCGAAATGCAGCCGATTTGACCATCAAAGTGCATTTATTAAGGAAAAGTCCAACTGAGACACAACTTTACTATAATGTCGAGCAAACTAATAATTGTTAAGTGTTAATCTTGTTAAATTCTTGTTAAAGTCCTCCCATGCACACTCCCGTGACTACCGTTTGGCAGCCAATTGATTTTTGGCACAACACCGACTCACATTTCTGGGTGGTCAGCAGTGACACATAATAGATGTGATTTATATGGCGGTGCAACATATTTATGTTTTTTTCCCCACTTTATTAGACATATTTGGACTGATGCAACTTATACGGTGGTGCAACATGTACAGTGGCAAGTACGATACCAGTTATTCAGCTAAAATTCAGTCTGGTATATCTTGCAATATCACATACGATTTACACATAATGTAATTTTCAAAGTTTGACTGCATGGTACAGCTCAGTTTGTTTTAATCACAAGAGGATCCAAAACTGGCAAGAAAGGCAATGGCAGCGTTCATAATTTCCAGGAACACTAGGCTTTTAATTTACAAGTGAAACAATAAAGAAAAAATGGGTCACTTCGTGACATATGCTACCTATTCCCTCTTGTTTTAGGGAAAATAAAAGCAAAAAGAGGAGAATTCGTTGCTTTTAAGGGTATAATTCATAAAATGACTTGTGGAAAATCTGTTTTTAAATGTGCTTTTTTTAATGCTGCATGACAGTATTTTGGTTAAAGTGTACAGCAGCTTTCAGACTCCAAGCAGAAACCCTAACAACCTGGCAACCCAAAACCCAGCGTTGTGAATTAATCATGTAACTTATAAATAAGGCAAGAAATCTGTAGTTTAAGCTACTTTATGGACATTTAGCCGTTCAGCAAAGTGAGACACTGAAAGGTTTCTTCTTCCTGCTCACCTCATGTTGATGGGCATCAAAAATGCGAAAAGTAGGGCAAATTTTTAATTAAAAAAAAACGCTGCTGGGTCTAATTTAAAGGTTTTTACAGGTAACATAAACCCTTTCAAATCTAAAATCGTACCATTTAAATAATCTATATAATAATATATAATAGAAATGTCCGGTTACACCTGCCGGAGCTCACCTGTCGTGGTCAGCACGGTGCTGGTGAAGAACAACGAGGACACGAAGTCCCAGTTTCGGCTCGTCTCGTTGCCGAGGGCGGACACTCCATAGTTACTGGCCTCCAGCGCGCGAGCCAGGAGCTCCTCCAGGCGCGCGTCCGACACGCAGGTGTTGTTGCTCAGGAAGTCCCGCCGGACCTCCCGCACCTCCCGCCGCAGCTCGCCCTCGTAGGGCAGCTCGATGGCGGAGAAGATCCCCGCGCCCACGGTCAGGTAAAGGACGTAACCCACGACCAGGAGGGCGAAGTTAACGTGCCGCTGCGTGAAGCGCGCGCACCAGCTTCCTCCTCCGAGCACCATCACACAAACACGCTCAAGCGCAACAAAGTTTCAGAGCTGCTCCGTGTGCGTCTCTTCCTCGTTCTCTCATTGGAAGCTGCCCTCCGTCTGACGTCGCTCGCGCTCACCTTACCAGGTAAAGTGCGCGTGCATACTTGGTTGGTATTACGTTGTCCTCAAACCGGTGGAACCGGTTTAATTTCGCGTCAGGAGTGCGTGGGTTTCTTTGTCCGGCTCTGACCTGCAGGAAGTGACTCTGAACATTCCAGCTAAAGGTACAATCAGTCAATTTAACTTAAAAACATTTAATTTGTCTTCTTTAGCTACTTTTAGTGTTTAGCTGATTTTTCTGTCACTGGAACAATGATTTTAAAGACTTAACGTCTGACAGTTGTTTTTTTTTTTCATAAACCTCGGAGACTATATCCTCTGCCTCTCTCACATGTGGAGTACCCCAAGGTTCTATTCTTGGACCCATATTACTTTCTATTTATATGCCCCATTTAGGCTCCATTTTAAGACTTGCTGGGTTGCCTGTCTGAGGTAATGGCTTCAAACCTCCTGAATTTTAATGAGGATAAAACTGAAGTCATCATTTTTTGGTCCCAGTGAAAACCGAAGTGCTTCTCCGGGTCAGCTTGGAGCCATTTGTAAAACCTTGTGTAAAAAAAAAAATTGGGAGCAATATTTTATTCTAATTGTAACTTTGAGAAACAGATTAGTTCTGTTGTAAAAAGATCATTAAAAAACAGCTTTTATCTAAAGTGAACTCATTTTTATCTTTTAAAAGACTTAATGGCTGATTCATGCTTTTATTACCTTCCAACTCGTTCACTGCAACACTGTTGGTTGAGCTGACCTCCCTCATCTGCAGCTGGTCCACAAACCTGCAGCTAATTTTTTTCATTTTTAGTTTTATTTTTTAACACAAACAATAAAGTGTGAACAGATCTCCACGGTGCTCCATCCCTTCGTTGGCTTCCGGTGCGTTTTAGGATTGATTTTGATTTTAAAAGTTTTATTGTTGACCTATAAGGCCTAACTGGACAGGCTCCTGTTAGACCTATGTGCCCTCCAGATCCCTCAGATCTAGTGATTACTTAAGTTTATGATTCTGCCTAGCTGGTCCACAGATTTATTTATTTATTTATTTATTCACTACCTCTTTTATTGGTTTTATGTCTATCTCATTTCAGACCTTATTCTTCTGTGTTTTTATGGTCTCCTTTTGCATTTTCTTATTATTTATGTGCAGCACTTTGATCAACATCAGTTGTTTTTAAATGTGCTCTATGAATAAATTTGATTTGATTTGAGCTACCAGTTTGCTACTTAGCCTTTAGCTATCATTTTGCTACTATTTGTTGTTCTGCTACTTTTAACTGCTGTGTTGATTTTAATTATTCATCTTCTTTTAGCTTTTAGCTACTGTTCTTCTACCACATAGCTTTCAGCAACAGTCTGGGTACCTGTAACTACTTTGTATACTGTTCTGCTTCTTTTAGCTAACATTTGCCACCTGAGCTAAAGGTTAAAAGTGGCAAATGCTAGCTAAAAGAAGCAGAACAGGAGCCACTTTTAGTGTATACTGTTCTGCTTCTTTTGTCTAACATTTGCCACTTTTGGCCTTTAAAAGTTGCAAATATTAGCTAAAAGTGGCAAATGTTAGCTAAAAGAAGCACCTTTCTGTTGATTTCCATCATTTGGTAGCTGCATTTTAGTTCATTAATGTCCTTTTAGCTTTTACCACTTTTAATTTTTAGCTACATTTCTGCTACTTTAGTCACTGTCCTACAACTTTAATCTGTAGCTATAATTCTGCTACTTTTAACTTTTTGCTACTGTTTTTACTACCACTGTCCCACTTTTTTTAGCCGCTGTTTTACCACTTTTGGCATTTACCTTCACTTTCATTACTTTTAGTAACTGTTCTACCACTAATAGCTTTTAGTTATGATTTTGATACATTTAGCTGCTGTTCCCTTCTTACCATTCTGCTCCTTTTCAGTTTTTATCTGCTGTTTTAATTTTTGTTACCGTTTTGATGGTTTTAACCCTGTTTTGCTTATTTTAGCTGCTGTTCTGCAGCTTTGAGCCACTGTTTTGCTGTTCTTAAATTTGACCCACTGGTCAGTTGATTTTAGTTTTTAGCTTGTGTTCTGCCTGCTTTATCTTCAGCATCAGCACTCGAGCTTCAGAAAATTAACTTTTATGTAGTTTTTATGTCGACCACTAGAGGGCGCAAAAGACCGCATCTCAGTTCAAAAGGGGGGTGGGGGAGCAGTTGTTTAAAAAAAAAACAAAAAAAAAAAACGCTGTTTTTATTGATAAGTTATCACCAGACATCAGCTCAGCTCACTCCATCATTTTCATCTCTCCTATATCTGGTCTCTTGCAATAAATAATTATTTACAACCGTTCGGAAGACACAATTGAAAAGCAACAGAAGGTGTCGGTAGACACGGTGCCAGAGGGGAACCATACAGAGAATGAGACAGCCTGGAATCGATACTGTTGCATAAAAAGCTGACAGACAGAAAGACGACGGTCACTAATTGATAGTCTTGGCTGGATATAAAAGGCTTGTGCCTGGTGCATCTCTGGTTGTATAAAAATCCTCTGAGTTTATTGTGGGTTGTTTGCTGTGGAGCATCCTGAACATCCCAAGGGAAAATAAAAAACCTTCAGTTATCTGCGGAAAAATAAAAATAAAAACAGATCAATGACTCTAAAGCCACAATGATCAAAAGCAGCACAACACTGAAGAAGCGGAGAAAAGATAATAATAAGATAATGGATGGACGGATGGTTAAATTTTTCCATTTTATGTCGCTTTATCGTTTTACTCTACTGCACTGCAAAGAAGCATTATTCTACAGCAGCTGAATAAGAGCATTTCATTACAGTTTTATATTTTATCTCACATTTCTCAGAGGTCGCGCTTTAAAACCGACATGCTGACAGCTTTGGTTTGTTTTCTGTGGCAGGAGCAGCTGTTTTGGTGTGACACGTTACCTCTGCACTCGTATCTCAGGTCGGAGAAGATTACGTGTTCCTGAGAGAAGACAAACAGTCCCAGCCTGCCTCCGGCCAGGGTGTGGTCGTAAACCGCGCCGGAGTCGGACAGTATGTCCCTGCCCTCGTACACGACCATCCTGCAACAGGAGCGCAGGTTCAAAAGCAGAACTCAGACATCTTTAGGAAAACTTCAACATCTTGAAATCAGTCCTGGGAAGTACATTTACACAGTTATTAAGAGATTAATACATCAAAGTTACAGTTCAGATAGTTTTTGATGTGGAGCTTCGTTTCTAGGCTATGAACAGATAATATCTTACCTGCTCTAGACGGCACTTGAAACCCAGTTGCCAAATACTTTGTTTTTTTATTTTATAATCTATGATAAAAAAAATACACATCTTTCACAATTAAGTCTACAGCATGAGCAAAATCAGCACAGTCCGGGATTGTTGCCAACAAATACAAGTCATTTGTTTGCACTCAGCCATTGGTAAATACACTGAACAGTCTCAGTGGATACTGAGTCGGTAAAACGATCTCTGGGTGTAAACAGAATCAGAGGGAGAACAACGGGAGCAGAGAAGCCAGGTTTGCAAGCAGAAAGGTAAATTTATTCTGTCTTCTGAAAAGAAACGGCGACTAAAAGCTGTTAGGAGGCACGTTAAAATCAACGTTGGGCCTAAGATTACTGTATTTTCCAGTGTATAAGTTGCTCCAGAGTATAAGTCACATCAGTCAAAGAAAGCATAATGAAGAGGAAAAAACATATACAAGTCACTTTGGTGTATAAGTCGCCTTTATTGTGTGTCACAACTGACCCATTGTGTTTATGTGTTTATTTAATGGTCAAAACAGCTCCATCCATCCATCCATCCATCCATTGTGGCCGGAACCACTAGCTCTCCAGCGTTCCTCAGCCTGCACCAGCTGAGGGAAGCAATCACGCATGGGAGGACTCACTGTTGCAGTTCTTAGAAATTTGAAATGTCAGTCAAAAATCGAGTTATGAAAATAAAAAAAAAAGAAACTGTTGCTTCGACGTATAAGTCGCAGGACTAATAAATCTATGCAAAAAACTGCAACTTATACGCCAGAAAATACAGTAGATGCAAATGAGCTCTGCCATATTCCTGAATCACCTTTTCAATGACCTTAAATTTAGATTTTAATTTTTACCCACCACATAATAAGATAATCTCAGTTTTTTTTTTAACGATCTACTAAGGCAGAAGAGGTATTGCATTTTAACACTGACCTATGGAAAATAGCTCTGTCAGGTTGTCTTCACTTTCTTAAGTATTATTTTATATCTAGTCGGGGAATGGGACGTTTAAAAATAAAACCATCAACCTTTTGAAGTAATTTATAAAAACCGAAAGAATGTTGGCCCAACACAATCAAACAGCAGGAGTATTGTATATTCAAAAAGTCCTACGTTGTCCTGTCATTCTGGAAAACAATCATCTAGTACCCAGAATGCATCATGGCCATCGATTACAGCTTCAAACAAAATTGTGTTTGTAATTTGAACAACTGCTGTTTTTGCAGGAAAAAAAAACTGCTTTGTTCTTTTTAAGTTGAAAATCTGATGTTGATCTTTCCATCTGCACACAAACAGCACAATAACTCATTCTGTGGAGTTCTTCTCAGATCGGTAGAGGAACTAAACTGAAGCAGATGCTGCAGGTTGAGGTGAAGAGAGTACAGCAATAACAAAAAAAAATAATAATAAAAAAGGAATGCAGGATTATCGTGAAATAATTTGTTCTCAGGGAAACTAGAGCCTGGAACTGGATGGAATTGTTGAGCTCGGGCTCAAACATTTAAAGGGATAAACTGGTACTTTTTAAAACGCTGTTTATTAATAGTTATCGTTATCCATCATAAAGCACACAAACAGTACAAATAACATTCTGTGGAGATCTTCTCTGAACGGTAGAGGAACTAAACTGAAGCTCACCTGTCCCGCCCTCTCCCCCGTCGACTCCTCTGAGGCAGCCATAGACAAAGTGGTTCAAAACTGGATTATTGAGCATGAACTTTGATGTTTTGAACCACTTTGTCTATGGCTGCCTCAGAGGAGTTAACGGAGGAGAGGGCGGGCCCCAGAAACCATCTTATCACCAGCAAACGGGTTGGTCCACTATGGGAGTGTGTTGCTTGTGGGACTGAGTTTGTTTGTGGCTTCTCGGACTGATGAAGTCCTTTGGATGAAGGATGAAAGATGAAGCATCTCAACAAAGAGAAACCGTCCAGATGACCTGACACTTCATAGCTTGTGTAAATGATGCTGAATGTATCAGTCCACTGAGAGTTGTGTAAACTTTATACTGACTTGATTTTTCTGATTCTGGAAAGAAAAAAAGGGGGGAAGCGCCTCCCTAAGGCCGCAGCCTCAGACACCTCCGTCTCTCAGACGGGCTGTACTGAAATGTAATTTTGTTGTGCTTTGGTGCAGCGACAATAAAGCTGATTCTGATTCACTAATCCAGAGGACTGATACATTTGCAGCCTCGTCGCACTATCCATAAAAAAGAGGTCTGTACATTTACACATAACAACATGGACCTTTTTGGTTAAGAAGACAGCGACAAACTAAATAAATGATGTCAAGTCTAGAGATTTAATAAAATCATTCTTTCCCAAGAACAAGTTGTTGTTTTTTTAAGCCTGAAAAACTACCAGTATTAAAAAAAAAAACAGGTGCACATTTGGATGGCTATTAGCATAGCCTGGATGAAGACTGTTTGACAGATCACTTCAGAAGTGGACATACTATCCCTTTAATGTCAAACATCATGTTACAGATACATGTGCAGAGAAATTTACAGCCTGAAGTGTCTTCATACACAGATTCATGTGGGTAAATGAGGTGAAACACAAGACCACAACATGAAATGCTTCAGTTAAATATTAAACAACAAAAAAAAAGTTTTTCCAGCCATAATAAGGAGAACTCGGTGGATCTCTGTTTTGTTTATCCTTAATGTTCTGTGACTTTCACGAGTTTAATCCAGCTGTGGTTTTATGACGGCATAGCATGACAATTTGAGTTCAGATTCCATGGAGGAGAAGCAGCCAAGGAGGAAAATTATTTATGTCAACGCGTCTAATGGTTCATTCATCAGCTGTCCCGTTTGGCATTATTCATACTGTGCTGAAGGTCCCGTTTATTAATATTTTGCTTCCAGGAAGCCACTTTTTGTAATGTTTTTTTGCTGTTTAAGTATCTCAAAATAGTTATGTTATAAATTAGCATCCTAAACTCACAATATAAGCAGCTCAGAACTCATTTATAATTAGAGATCTAGCATTCCTTGAAGGAACGTACTGTATATTGCACATTCAGTTTTAAACTAAAATCATCATATGATGAGAAATGGCTGTTTTAGTCCACTGTCAAACAACATTGTGTGGTTTCATACAATATCACCAAATCTAACACTCAAATTGTGCATGGTACTACCATGTTAAATTTTAGCTCAGTTTCTATACAATTGAATGTTATAGATATTTTGGTGTTGTTCATTGTCAGTTAGCTGCAGTGGCCATCTTGAATTGGATTGATTCCCAAAGCTAAATATTAGATGTACATCTATTCATTACTTCCTGAACGTTTCATCAAATCCAGTGAGTCATGAGATATTTTGCTAACAGACAGACGTACATAAAGTGATCTATAATGACTTCCACTGTACCTGATGAAGCCCGTTTTGGGTCGGTGTATAAGATGCATGCGGTATGCTGTGTAGTCCTTCCAGCCAATTTCATTTGGGTCATGCCACAAGGTTCTGACCTGAGACCGACACACAGACGGGACAGAAGATCTGAAGTCTTTATTATAAAAAATTAACACATTTGAGGTGAAGGAGGTTGTTCTGTACCTGGTGTCTTGTGTTTCCAGTGTGCCAAAGTGCGTTGCGGAGATACTCTCCTGGTCCGGTGCTGGAGTGGACCAGTTTGATGGAGAGGCCTGCGGTGGCAAAAGCCTTGGAGGGTCTTTTCTCCCAGTAAGCCTGGGACACCTGCTCTCACAGGAGAACAAAGCAAAGGAAGGTTCATTCGTCTGGTGTATGCAAAAGAAAATGATAGTTGTAAACATCGCCATTTCATGTCAAAATGTTCAACATGTCATTAACCTCAGTTTTATTTATATGGCACGTTAAAAATAACAGCGTTGGCCAAAGCGCTTCACGAGGAGGTTAAGAACAAATGGGAAAACCCAGAGATAAGACATAAAAAAAAATTCCAAAAGTATAATAAAACTGGTTAAAAACACCCTAAAACAAGAAAGTATTAACAGCTTCAAACATTTGATGGAGCTCAAACCGAACTTGAATTGTAAAAAAGCGAGTTTTCAGGCGGGATTCAAAGGACTCTGCAGAACACACATCAACGGGCGGATTGTTCCAGAGTCTGGGCTCTGCTGCTGCAACAGGGCGAACCCCGCTGCGCTGAGAACTGGAGGTTCTCGGTGCGCTGTTAGGGTTATAAAAGTCAAAAAGTTCCATCAAATAACTGGGTGCCAAACTATTTAAAACTTTAAAAGTAAGTAAAATAATTTAGAGTCAATACAAAAATGAACAGGCAGCCAAGGTGCTAAAACTAAAGGGACGTGGTCATACTTAAAAACGGATGACGAGAACTGCAGAAGATGTTATTGGAAATATATTTGAAGGTATTTTAAACATTAGCTTCAGACATAAACTTTAACCCCAAATTATTTTTGACCTCTGCCACTTTTAGTGGCATTAGCAAGAGTTTTTATTATTACCTACCAACACTGTTTTTGCCTGTGTCTGTGTTATTTACAGTATTTATTATTTTTTTTTTTTTTTAGTGTTTTCTTTCATGCCCTTCATTAGCATAATATTTCACAAATCACTGGACAGATTTTATTGAAACTTTCAGAGTGGACGTGTCTCTACTTGAGCCCAGCCAATATATCGGTAGGGCTAATATTTTACACTGATACAGGCGTTTCGGGGACATATCGGTATCTGTATAACTGTCCCATTCTGTGTCGATACAAACACTGGGAACGAGCCGTGTTCTTACTTGCAAAAGGTGTGATTGTACAATGCATCCAGCAAAGTGCATGTGGTCTATTTCAAGTCACGGCTGTTCACTTTAACTTTCATGTTCTGCACAGATGAAGCAGGGAGCAATACTGTGTAGCGTAGTTTGCTAAACAGAGCATGGTAAATTTATTGCAACTGATCTGTAAAATAAAAAAATATCAACAATAATAAATTATTCTCAAACCTCCAACCTGCTTGTCATTAGTTACATGCCTCTCAAGTTAGCAAGCTCACATTTAGATAGCCTAGCGTAGGCTATTGTCTTGAAAAACTAGCTGAAACGATAAATCTAACGTAGAGGTAAAACATATCAGTGTTAGTAACGTTATCTTTGTCGTCCTCAATGAAATTATCTGCAACCTTCTCAAAAAAAAGAAAACGAATGTAGCTAATACTGATTAGGCGTTCAGCATATGTGACTATTTAAACAATGAACAAGGAAGGGTGTTTCTTTGTTTAATTAGTTTTGTAACACACTTGATAACTTTATGGTGAAAAGGGGAGGATAGAAAATATGAACACTTGTTAGGAAGACCGCTTCAAGACTTCAAAGTAGCCGTTTACTTAGATTCTTGGGGGTGGACAACGCAAAAAAAAAAAAAAAAAAAAAAAAAA